>JANVCL010000003.1:13826825-13847816 GCA_026546855.1 Erythroxylum incrassatum | reverse complement strand
TTTAGATCTTTGAGGGACTTATAGGTAATTAATATTTTGTAAGTTCAAGAGAAAAGAATGGCAATGAGAAATCAAGAAAATGAAAAGATAGTGGAAGGAGCCTATCTAGCGAAGGTTGAAATGGCTGAAGAAGAATCTTTTTTGAATTAGTTGAGAGAAAGTACTTAACAATGGTAAGATGATGAGAAAGTGCATCAATAATGGTAAGATAATAAGAAAGTGCATCATACAAATTTGAAGACGGTAATGAGAAAGTGCATCATACAGTGAAGAGAAGTGCTTCACATAATCATTATAGGTTGGTGAGAAGGGCATCAACAAGATGATGAGAAGTGCATCAATTGATGAAGAGAAGTGCTTCACAGAATATTCTGAAGATTATGAGAGATGTGCTTCATTCAGAAAATTTGAATTAAAAGGAAATGTTGGAAATAATTCAAATTTTAGAGTTGTTTAAATTCCTTTAGCATAGATCTTAGATTATCTTAGAATAAATCTTAGATTATATTTAATCTTATCATATAAGCTAAATTTGGTAGCTAAAAAATCTATTTAGTTATTTGTATTTTGTCTATATAAAGCAACCAAGTTTAATAATAAATGTATGAGAGTTTTACATATTATTTAATCTTCATCTTATCTCATTTCATTCATCTTCTTTTTCTTTAAAATTCCAACAATTAAAAACATGTCTCTGCAGTCGAGCTATTCTAGTTAAAGAAACATTAGTCCAATGTTAATTTAGTATTTGCATGTTCACAATTACGTGAGCATTCCTTTCGTTGATGGGAAAGTAAAAAGGGTATTGCAAAAGCAAGTACATCTTTACATTGTCGGGTCATTCAGATTAGATCTGCCGATGCAAAAAGAGAATTGATAGAAATATTCCACCCTCGGGTTTATAACGTTTGAAGCAGGATGTCCTTTAACAATTTAAAGTAAAAGACACTCGCCGAAATTGAGCATAAAGGCAAATATCTTTTCCCTTTAATCAATTTCTAACGCCTATCATATACCCCCTGATAGATTTCTTTTATCTACATGCACTGCCTACCAACGCATATTCTTCACTTTCTTTTCTTATTTGAAGAGCAAGCAATATCTTCTTTTTCTCCCTTCATGTTCGCGTCTTGCACCTTCGCGCACAACAATCGGATCATGTCTTGTAGATGAGCCTGTCATATCACTAACAATTTTGTGATGGAATCTTTGAATTTTTTAATGAAAAGCGAACGGTAAATGAGTCCCAAAAACTGTAAACACTGTGATTTTCTGTGGTGAATTTACATACAACTCAACGTACTGATTATCCAACACGTAACCAAAATCATTGTCTTAAAAGGAAGTCAAGAACTCTGAGCCCATAGAATCTATATTTCTCTTTACATTTAAGTTATTGAAGCTGTAATGTAGGTCACAGTTTTATGCTTCTTCCAAGTCACGATGCCTTCAGACGTTGGAGTAAAGTCATTGCACAAAGACAGATGTATAAACGTGCGATATGTAGAGTAGATCGAGGCCACCAGAGTACAATTAAATGAAGACCCTTTTAAGATAATGGCATCTTGCACGCAAGAGAATTCTACAAATTCCCATTTGTTTATTCGTTACAACGAGCAGGCCACTCTCGCTCTTATGTTTATAATAAAGTTATAACCCAACCCCACAAAGAAACCTTGCTTGCAATCTTATGCTTCTTTGAAAGTGAAGGAGAATTTCCTTAAATAAAGAGAATATGAAAATAACATATAATCCCATGGTTGGTTGGCCTTCATCCTCATAATTATTTTAATCAGGTTAGAACTTAGGAATGAACTCATTCCTACTATTAGCATTTATTCCCTCTATTTCATAATAAGTGTCGTTTTAGATACATTTTAATTATTCAAAATAAGTGTCATTCTTGACTTTGTATGCATGTTTATAATTTTACTTCCAAAATTAACCTTTAATTTCTCTCACATCTTAATTACATAGATTACACAGATTATATTTTCAAGGCATTTTAACATGTAATTAATAAGGGTATATAAGATATTTCATTAACTTTCTTAATAAATATGCATTCGTCTAAAACGACACTTATTATGAATCGGAGGAAGTATAAAGTTAAATAGAAAGGTTGCAAATGTTCACAATTATGTTTACATGACACAATCAAAATTTTCCCAATATAGATGACTCGAATATATGAGAAATCAATAAAATATTAATAGTTAAAATTTTCCGAATATAGTATGGTGCAAGTATATGTGAAATCCATAAAATATTCATATTTAATGCATTACATAATGACGTAAGCTAACACACAAAGTTATATACCTATTTATGGTAATGTCGGCTAATTCATCCTAATCAACGAAATTATATAGACCTTATTTTGGTGACAGCTAATTCACGCTAGTTAATGGATTAGTAATTGGATATTTTACTAATTTGTTCTAATTAACAAAATGGTACTTATTCCATTATGGCACTAATCAATTTGTCTTGGCTAATGAATTGGTACTTTTTCTAATCTAATATCAAATGATTTGTCTTGAGTAACAAAAATAGTACTTGTCTTATAATTGAGGGGCTGACAAGTAAGTATGGGAACAAGTCTTTTGTTCTCAAGAACCCAGTTTCCTGGTTCCCCTTTAATCTCAACCATCCAATGCAATAAATTGGATGGTTGAAAACAAAAGGGAATAGGGAACAGATCTTAGGGAACAGAAGATCTGTTCCAGTAAGTCCCTACTTATTATCACACTCAAAATATTACAAGTTTACAAGTTTACATATGTTAGATCATATTTCAATATGCATAAAATAAAACAAATATTTTTTTAAGGGAAAAGAAAAAACAAAAACGCCTAGGGCGTAACATCTAAGCCCCTACGAAGGGGTCTAGTAAAAAGGGTGCCTTGCTGGTCCCTGTAAAGCGCATCCGAAATGCTCTGGGGAGGCTCCTGAAGAATATGCCAACCCTGCTCAGCGCCAAAAGATAAATGCGCCAATTGATCGGCACATTGATTCCCTTCACGATGCGTATGTTGAATGTGCACGTCCCACTCACGAGCGATCAACTCCCGAATACCTGTCACCAAAAAAAAACTTTCTGTCAGATCGTTCCGGGAGGAAGACAAAATATTAATGACCTCAAGCGAATCCAGCTCAACAATTACGCGGCGATATCCCCAATCCCACGCTGGTGTGAGGCCGGAATACACACCGTACAGTTCGGCTTGTAAAGGATCCCGAGACCTATATTCTGTAAGAAACCTACACATCAATGGCCCTGACAGTTTTTGATAAGGCCGCCTGCGGCAGCAAGATGGGAACTTAGATTGACTGCACCATCCGTATTGATCTTGACCCAACCGTTGATGGGTTTAGTCCAACCGATTACCGTACCCACAGGAAGCCCCTGACACGGAAAGACCTGGTTTTCCATTTCACTAGCATGAATGATCCAATGCGTGTAATCCATGACTATAGTAGGACCTTTGATTGGCTAAGTGAAATATGTTTCAAAAATGCTATTATTACGCCATTTCCACATAAACCAACAAGCTACACCAAAAATAGTAGACCACGCGGCCCGATTCCAATGCTCGTTAGGACGAAGATTAGATCTGACCCAGTGGTCTTCCTCCTGCCTGAAGAAATCCCCACCAATCAGATCATTAGGGAATTTAAGCCAGAACGATCGGACCCTACTACAGTCCCGTAAGGCATGAAGGGTCGATTCCTCCTGGCCACAGAAATTACACCCACCCTCCAACGTCATGCGGCGGGTCACCCGTTGCTGATTGGTTAATAGCTTTCGCTTCATCACCAGCCAAAGAAAAGAGCGAATGCGATGCGGTCCCGACCATTTCCATATGTCCTCCCAATTTCTGTTAAGGGCATCCGTATGGATATTCTCAATAAGCTCGTAAGCAGAAGCGACGGTAAAATGACCATGAGGAGTTTGTCCCCAGAGCAAAGTGTCCTCCTCTTGGTCATTGAGATGAGTGGACGCAATAGTCAAACAAACTGTAGTTGGAAGATACTGTTGGAATAATTGCCATTGCCAGTTACCATTGGTATCCTGATAATCCGAAACGGATGCATGGAGTATATTCTCAAGAATGTCTGTGTGCGTTACTAAAAAAAGAGGGCCCCAATCATCTAGCCAGTGATCAAGCCAGAAAAAGTATGCACCTACCATTTCCCAATTGCCACTTGGTGCCTTGGCGAACAATATTCCACGTCGCTACAATCCCACGCCAAATAACCGAAGCGCATGACGGGCTAAAGATTGAGGGATATGATGAGTATCCATCCTATATTTAGCCCTGAGGGTCTGGACCCACAAAGCCTGAGGATGAGTAAGTAAGGCCCAACCCAATTTTGTTATGAGAGCGTCGTTCATAGATCGGGCTAAAGATAACATCTTAGCTTTCCAACCATTCAGTTTATGTTGGGCCTTATCCAAAATATACCGATAGGTGTGTCGAGTGATCCGCTCATGAATCAACGGAACGCCTAAGTATTTCCCAAGATTGTTAGTTTTGGTAACTTAGAGGGCATGGCTAAGCCGACGCGCTGTATTGTGCGGGACATTCTTGGAAAAGAATATTCAGGTTTTAGAATAGTTAATGCGTTGCCCCGACACCCGATAAAAAGTTTCCATGGCCTGAGTAATAACTTACGTCTGCGTCTCCGTTGCTTCCCCAAAGAGGACAAGGTCATCCGCAAAGAATAGATGGGATAAGGGGGGCCCTGAAGCGCCTAAGCGAATTGGCTTCCAATGACCTTGATTCACTTCTTGAGAAATAAGATGCCCCAGCCTTTCCATGCAAAGAACAAAAAGGTAAGGCGAAAGAGGATCACCTTGTCTAATACTACGGGAACGAGAAAAAGAGTCCGAAAGAGTGCCTTGCCAAGCTACCTGCAGGGAAACCGTCTTTACACACTTCATAATGACCCTGATGAGATTTGCCGAGAACCCAATCTCAGTTAAAGTAGTCAAAATAAAATCCCATCGAAGCCTATCATAAGCCTTCTCGAGATCCACCTTTAACGCAAGGTATCCCTTTGTGCCTTGTTTCTTCCGCATCGAATGGATCACTTCCTGGGCAATAATAATGTTGTTCGTGCTTTGTCTGCCAGGAATGAAACTACATTGATTATCCTTGACAAGGTAATCTATATGAGGTTTCAACCGATTGACTATAATTTTAGCGATCACTTTATACATCACCGTATAGAGGCTCATAGGCCTAAATTGAGTAATACTAGACGGAGAAGGGATTTTAGGAATTAAAACCAGGGTGGTTTGGTTTAATTCCTGTTCCCAGTAATCTCGACGAAAAATGTCTTGCATCAACGCTATTACATTATTGCCGACCTGGGCCCACTGATGTTGAAAGAAAAGAGCATTAAAACCATCCACGCCCATAGCTTTATTGGGATTGAGGGAAAAGACTGTCTACCGGACTTCAGTAGCAAGAACAGGACGATCCAAATCTAGAAGCCGATCCTCAGAAAGGCGGGGGAAAAGATCCTGGCTCGGAAGCGGAGGTCCCCCATCCTTATCAGGGGAATAAAGATGGATAAAAAATTCCGAGCAAGGTTCCTGATATTCTCGGGTCCCGTCACAGAAACCCCTGTGGTATCCAAAAGACTCTCAATGTGCAGCTTCTACCATTTAGCAAGAGTGATGGTATGATAAAATCTGGTATTGCAATCACCCTTAGAAATCCAATCACATTTGGCTCTTTGATGCCAAAGGAGTTCCTCCTCACACGACACCTGTATAAGATCAGTGCTCAGACGTTTTTCTAATTCATGAAGCTCGACCGACGAGTCAGTCTGTCTCACTCGCTGCAACCTCTCAATACGGGCAAGCAAACATTTTTTGCGATAGAAAATATTGCTAAAGACCTCGTGTTCCATTGCTTGAGGTGCCGAGTGAAATGTGTGAGGGATTGACAAAAAGTCGCTTCCTCTGGGAGCCAATGATCTGTCACCAGCTTAGTGAAACTTGGGTGAGTTAACCAGGCATTATGAAAGCGAAATCCAACCGAGCAAGGAGACTGGGGAGGGGCAATATTGAGGTGTACCAACAAGGCAACAAGGGTCGATGATCAGAGCCCAGAAAAGGAAGATGGTGATTGATTGTATGAGGTATGACCCGTAGCCAAGAAGTCGATCCAAAGAATAGATCTAGACGGCCTTGAATCATCCCTCGGCGCCAAGTGAATTTCGATCCCATATAGCCCAAATCATGGAGGGCCGACTGATTAACCCAATCCCTAAATTTAGTATTAACAGTATGAGAGTTCGTCACTCCCCCTTGTTTATCGGAAACCTCTAGTTTCGCATTGAAATCGCCCCCACCAACCAGGGTTCGGACAAAAATTGCCCAATCCACCCTAAAAGACACCAAAGAACAGTTTGAGAGGTAGGTTGGGGACTCGCATACATTGGCGTAAAATTAAACGTAAACTCACCATACTTGATTTTAGTATGTATGAATTGACGATGAGTGAGAATCATAGAGACTTCAATATCAACTTTCCAAAGTAACCAAATACCGCCAGAGAAACCTATAGCTTCAACGCGGAAGGAAAAATCGAAACCTAAAGTCTTAATAACTTTGCTAGCCCTAGACCCACTAATACGAGGTTCGAACAAAACCAAAATACCCGGATGATAAACCCGAATATAGTTACGTAAGATGGCCTAGAGATGCTTGTCTCTTGCCCCTTGACAATTCCATAAAAGGATGGACATCATAAACTAGAGGTCTGGTCGGGCATCTGGTCGTCCGAGCGGACATTAACTGTATCTGAGAGATTGTCCGTGTTGTCTGTCTCCAGTATCTCCATCTCGTGCACATCATTCGAAATCACAGGTAATGCCCCAGTACAGGAGTCAGGTGGATCTGCAGGAGGTAATAAGTCGGACTCAAGACCCCTACTATCCATGGCCATAATAGTCGGTTCTAGTTGCATTGGGCAGTTGTCTAAATTATCAATTTCCTTAGTATGTAGGGCATTCGTAGGCATAACTAGAGTATTATCGCAAATCATCTCAACATGGGAATTGATAGTAATAGCAATATGATTATCGTTAGGTGTGGGTCGAATAGTTACCTCATCCTGGCTGGTCCCACCTACCTGGAAACTAGCTTCAGAAATTGGACGTGAGGGACTACCTGTGGAGGATGCCTTGGCTTTGCCTTTGGACATAGCTCTTGTAGGCTTTTTACCAGGATTGGACGTGGAGGCCCCATCCTTGCCTTTAGCATAACCTATACCAACGAGTTCACTGAAATTAAATCTGGTCCCTATGCCTGTCAAGTCGTGCTGAACTGTAGACGCCCTATTTACCACGGTGACGTGATCGGTAGTCTCCAGCTCTGCCAACGCCGTATACCTGGAGCCACGCGCCTTTGAAACCGTCGATGTCTTGTTCACTTGTCGGGGCTGTTGTCGTTGGTCAGAAGCTGGTGGAGGGCGCCGTTGCACCACCATCCATGGTCCATACCTTGTGTCCCGTGCTTTCAACTGAGCAACCGTCCCATCTATCTCCTTCCCTCTAGATTGTGTGGACTCCATAGTCTGCATGAGCTGCGCTTTAGGAGAGGTGGAAGATTCAAGGTTGATCGACGAGCATTTGGAAGACTCGTGTCCAACCATACCATATTGGAAGCAAATAGTTGGTAGCCCTTCGTAAGCCACTCTCGCGGTCTCTCCGTCAAGCTCCACAGTATGGCATAATGGAGCGGTAAGATCAACGTCAACGGTGACTCTGGCGAAACGTCCTCGTTGCTCTTGCATTGTTGTCTCGTCAATCTTCACCGTTCGGCCCACCTGATTTCCCAACGCAGAGAGGATCCGAGGATGATATCTAGCTATGGATAATTACGGGAATCGAATCCAAGTAATAGCCCGTGTGAAATTCCCTTGAGAGGGTTGAAAATCCGGTGTCCATTGTTGCACCGATAAGTCATGAACAAAAAGGACCCATGGACCCTGGGTTAGCGCGCTGAGGAAGTCGGTGTGCTCGATAAATTTCACTAGAAAATAGTCATAATCCAAGTCTATAACCTTCATAAGACCAGTCGAACGCCACAACATGTCCAAACACGAACAGAGAACCTTGTACCCAATACGCCGTCCAAGAAGTTTGAGAACCATCGAGTTTGCCCATTTTTTGTCGAGTTTCTCCCTGAAAGGTTGCGATAACAGAACATCAGAGCCTGCTTCCCCCTTTAGCTCCATGACATCGCCCTCCTCAGGTTCTATAAGCTCCTCAACAGGCCATGCACGAGTCACTGGTGTAACGCCCACCTGCTCTTTACCTAAAATCGCACTATATGATGGTTTGGGGGTAGGGGGAGGATCCTCCTCACATTCACGAAGGCGGACTTTCTTGGGCAAATGCCCCTCTTGCATTCTCGATATCAATAGCAACACCGATAGAAGCTAAAACACCAGAAAAAACTACGAAAACGAAGATGAATAGTAGACGTGAACAGTAAACAACAGCTAGCTAAAACCAAAACGAGTTATATTAGATCAACCAAAGAGCCCGAAGCTTGACTTAGCTTTATCTATCCTATTTTTTATTTTGAAATTAAAAAAGAAAACTATGTCATTTGTTAAGCCCTAAGAAGCACGGACACGATAAAATGGAGCTGTATATATATGCTCCATATTTTTTGAGAGGGCCTTATAAAGTACAAAATAGGTATGAACTATCAAGATATTGGAAGTTTTGAAAAACATCAATTAATATATATCATATTATGAATTCTAAATTTTTTCTTAATTCTAAATTATATATATATATATATGTATGTCATGATCGTATCTGTGTCCACCAAATTTTAAAAGTTGGTGTGTCCCCATGTCCGTGCCGTGTCGTGTATCTGTGTCCATATTTGTGCTTCTTAAGTTAAGCCTAAGGCAACCCGAGCTTGAGCTTACTCCGAAATTTTATTTTTTAAAAAAATTGTTAAAATCAAACATGGATTATTAACTTTGAGTTAGGTTAGGCTGGGTTGGATCTAATTGTCAAGCCTAATATCACATAGTGTGTACATGGGTATCAACATCGCGAGATATAACTGCACACAACATTTAAAATGTTGATAGTATCTCTTTGACATTTGAAGGTGCACTCATCATCAACTATAGGTTTGTCTTTAAAATTGACTGAAAATTCTCTCAAATTTTCAATCAATAGAATCACTTCAATTTCGTATTCCTATCAACAGTTACAACAAATATACTCATCATTGTTTGTTGGTGATTAAAAAAATAAAGCCATGAGTTTCTTTTATCAAATTCTCATATTTGAGATTAATAATAGTTCTTCATGCCTATATCTATATATAGATCTTTTAAGTTTTCATAACTTCTTGAATCCCTTGAACATAATTTCACAATCAAAAGTTATGTTCAAGACATCAAATAGTTTTAGTTTTTGTTGCATATTAGACTAACAATTCTTATTATATCATAATTAACTCATCTTAACCTTACCAATAACTAATCATCAACGTGAATTATTTCCTAAAGATCACATAATTTTTTCAAATAAATTCTACTAAGACTTCAAAAGATTAAAATCTAAAGTAATTGTACCTTTACATGATAAACCTCAATAGAAAATTGAAGAGTATCAATAACAAGGTTTTCTATTTCTTGTCCTAAATTAAATGTGGTCGTGAAATAAGGGTTAAGTAAAATAAAATTTATTAGGTGATAGAATCATGGACGTATTGAGCAAGATAATAAAGAAGTAAAGATAGAATCCTTAGTCATGAACAATAATTTAATTGATGATAAAGAAAGAGAATTATTGGCATTCTCCACCTTAATGACAAAAAAACTGATCCAATTATATTGAATTCGACTCATAATATTCATTTATTAAAGCATGACTCACTTTATCAACTCATACAATAACATAAATATTAAAAATTCAAAATCTCACATTGATTTTTCTGTTACTTATAATTTATAATAATAGAATTGATATGTTTTTAATTAAAATTATAGTATATAAAGATAGAGGTGACATATATGTAGTAAATATATGGTGCCCATTGTTACTAGTACTTAGTATGACTATAAAATTGATAGGTTGACTAAGTCAACACATTTCTTGCCAATTAGACAGACAGATTTGTTGAATGTTTTGGCTAAGAAATATGTGGATGAGATAATCAGACTTCATGGGATTCCAAGCTCGATAGTTTCGGATAGGGATCCTAGCTTTACCTCCAGATTTTGGGAAAGCTTGCAGGAGGCTCTGGGGACTAAATTGTATTTTAGTACAGCTTTCCATCCACAGACTAATGGGCAATCGGAGAGGACAATACGAACTTTGGAGGCAATGTTGAGAGCTTGTGTTATAGATTTTAAAGGTTCATGGGATGATTATCTACCTTTAACTGAGTTTGCTTACAATAATTCCTATCACTTGGAAATTCTGATGGAACCTTATGAGGCTTTGTACGGTAGGAGATGCAAAGCTCCTATTTGTTGGGATGAGGAAGGTGAAAGGAAGCTTGTAGGACCTGAGTTGGTACAGGTTACAGTTGACAAAATTAAATTGGTAAAACAGAGGCTTAAAGCAACTCAAGATAGGATGAAGAGCTACATGGATGCCCATAGAAAAGAGATGGAATTTGAAGTGGGAGACAAGGTGTTTCTCAGAGCTTCTCCATGGAAAGGTGTTTTGAGATTTGGTAGGAAGGGCAAGCTTAGCCTGAGGTACATAGGCCCATATGAGATCACTGAGAGGATTGGACATTTGGTTTATAAGTTAGATTTGCCACCGGAGTTATCTAAGATTCATAATGTATTTCATGTCAATGCTAAGAAGGTACCGATCAGATCCTTTATATATAGTTTAACCTTCAGAGGTTCAGTTAAGGGAGGATTTGACATATGAGGAGTAACCAGTAGAGATCTTAGATTCAAAGGAAAAGGTGTTAAGGAATAAGATTGTAAAGTTGGTTAAAGTCTTATGGAGGAACCATTTGACGGAGGAGGCAACTTGGGAGCCTTTGGAAGCCATGAAGGAGAAGTATCCATACCTCTTTATAGACTCAGGTAAGAATTTCGAGGACGAAATTCTTTTAGGAGAGGAGAATTGTGGGCCTTGATTTTTTTATTATTTTAATTACTTATTCTTTCGATTTAATTGTTTTATTATTTTTGGTTAGTTGAGTTCTTTTAAATTAGCAAGATTGAATGGAAATTAGAAATTAGAATTAGAATTAAGTTAGGTGGTGTTAGATGGAAGGTGTAGAGACATAAAAGACAAATAAGTGCAAATTTGGAAAATCCTTGGAAGTGAAGGGTAAAATTGGAAAGAATAGGCTTTGGTGTGTTAAATTCAAAGAAGGAGAAGGAGAAGTTGTCGTAGAACATAAGAGGAAGAGTGGAAAAAACATGAAAAAGAAGAAGATAGGAGGGAAAATCGGGGAAGCTTGGAGGGAAGAAGAAAGAAGAAGAAAAAGAAGAGGAAATCAAGCTTTTAAAGGTAAGTTTTCATCTTTCTTATGATAGGTTCAAGAAGGGGATTAAATGGAGGTTAGGGTTTATGTTAGAAATGAAGAAAGAAAGAAGAGAAAGGTGAAATCAAATGGATTTTGGAGCTTCTAAGTTAGAGATTTGGTTTTCTAGCCTAGATGGGCTATAGGTAGGTTAGGTTTAAAGTTAATTTGAGCTTTGCTTTGATTCTTGATTTTATGAACTTTCCTATGAATGTATGAATTAAATAGAAATTTGTTTAATTGAAGGGAACCAAGGAAACCTCACTCAAGAGAGAGAGGAAGGGCAATCTTGAGCTTGGATTTCGACTTTTAGGTGGGTAATGCATTTATGGTTATTAGGTGATGGGTAACCTATTTGTGTGTGCGATTTGTTTCAATTGCGTAAATGTTGAATTTCAGTGAATATTTGAGAATGTATGTTGAAATGTGATATGTTTTCTTTGAAATAAATGAAAAGTACAGAAATATGTGAAATTGGTAATTTGAAAGAAGCATACGAATGAAATTGGTAATTTGATGAACCTCCTTTGTGTTGGAGGTTTGTGTATGTGCATATTTCTTCCTTGTTGAGTTGCTGTGGGCCATTTGCTTGGGAATAGCATGTTGGAGTTTTGAATTGTGTTTGAGATGAAGTGGTTGAGGTGGAGTTGAATTGGTTGAAGAGTATGTAGTGGTGGATGAATATGTGAAGTTGAAGTGCTGTTAAGTCATCCTAAGTATGGGAAAGTGGTGCAGAAACTTATTTAGCAAAACTATACTGAACTAGATGGAATTAGCCAAAGTAGTCTTAATGAAAGTTGTAGCTTGTATTTCCAGCTTTTTAACGCCATAAAGTATGCAATTTTTTGATATTGGAGCTAGAAGTTATGATAATTTAAAATTTGGAAGTTGTTTAGGAAGAGTTGATCAGGACAGAAACTTTGAGTGAACTTTTGACCCCCATAAAGTTAGAAACTGATCTCAGGGTCTTCAAAAAAGTTGTAGAGTGTTCTTTCTTCTTTCCATTGGTACCAAGTTTGAAATTTTTGGAGTTCTGGGTCAAAAGTTATGGATATTAGAAGTTGGGGGTCGGGTCAGCAAGGGGGCAGTCGTTCAGCGCTCAGCGGCTCAGCGCTCGGCCGTTCAGCTCTCAGCCACTCAGCGCTTGTCCGCTTAACGCTCGGCCACTCGACGCTCGTCTGCTCAGCACGCGCGGGTGATTTTCTGATTCGACCTCCCTTCACTCTTTTGATCATAACTTTTTCGTCTGACCTCCGATCAACACAATTTTTGAAGCGTTGGATTCCTAAGACATCCCTCTTCCTCTCCATACCAAATTTATAGGTTTTGTTATTAAATTGAAAAAGATGGATTGAATCAAAGTGAGAGGATTGGTTAAAAGGTTATGAGTTGGATATTTTCTGAACATGCTTCAGTAATTTGGCAATATCTTGATCTGTAGAGCTCCAATTAAGTTGATTTTTGTTTCACATTAAACTAGAGACATGGATCTTCAAATGTTCTGAAGAGGTCAGACTTCAATTCAACCCCAAAGATTTTCAATTTCTGAAGCGAAGTTGGTCATAGTTTTCAGTCTCGGTTTTACAAGAGTAGAAAGTGTTTTGGCCAATACTTCTTCATTTCTAAACCAAATTGAGTGTTTTTGGTAGCGTTAGAATTGTAAGTCAATGGGGAACAAATGTTATTAAGAAGTCGATCTGAAATTTAAGTTGAAAATTTCCCAATTTTTGATCGATAGGTTATTAGTTATAAGTCCTCCATGCTTTTATGAATCTGAATGTTGGACTTCAAAAACGAGGTCCAACATGACCAATATTGCATATTGGTCAACCAGCATGCATTAAAAGCTCCAGATTCACTAACCATTAGAATATCGGTCGATCAATATGCCATTGGTTGACTAATATGTCATATTGGTCAACCAGTACATTAACCAGTGTTATAACAAACTCATGATACATCAAATTTAATAACTTTAACCTATATTTGTTGACCACTAGTCCATATATATTGACCAATCACCCAAAAAAATTATTTTAACACCTTTAAATGGTCAAACTTAATTTGATTAATAATACTATGAATTAAACTTCCCAAAAATGTTCTCCAAACTTTGTTTAAAAGATCAAAAGGCTTTTATGTTAAAAACAAAAGCTTTATAATGAATGTAAAGACTTATACAATGAAGTGAAAAGAAATTTTTATACACAAAGAGCCTTCTAGGGCATCAAATTATCATAGTGAGATTACAATTAATATTATAAACTAAAGAATGACCTTGAAAAGCCTTGATCTTCCTTTGTTCTTGGTTTGATCTTCATTTTGACAATTGTAAACTTCAACTTCTTTTTATCAACTTCATAAGATACCTTCTTGAGTTTATGACTTCAGTTTGTTCATATATTGCTTTTCAGCAAAATGGTAAACTCATCATCAGTAATTATATTTTTATCACCAAATCACCAATTAGAACCTCCCTTAGTTCAACATAATCCTTTTGTGTCTGACAATAAAAATGAACTACCCTTATTAAAATTCAAGTTGTATAGTTTGGATGAATATAATGGTAATATAAATTTCACTAACCATGGTAAATGATTTCAAGATGATGGATTTATAGAGAGCTTCGAAGGCGCTAAAATGTAAAGCGTTCTTATCCACTTTGACGAAAGCAACCAAAGACTGGTATAAGAAAATCCTGCAAGGATTTGTGTCAAGTTTTGAGCAAGTCTAAACTTGAAATTCACTTTATTAGTAAGAAAAGAAGGTCCAATGATTTTATTAATCTCTCTGATACTGCGCAAAAAGAAAGAGAAAGTATTCAACATTATGCTTAAAGGTTTCATGTAAAAGCCATCCAAGAGACAAATATGAACACCATAATTGTGAATTTGTATTCATAAAAGTTTACATCATCATCAACCAATATGAAGGCTTCTTTTGATGAAAAAATATATACCATAGAGGAGGTACATGAACAAGTATATAGATTCTTCATCACTTAAGAAGAGCATAAATGTTCCCAAAAATTAGATGGAATAGACATCATATAAAGCTAGAAGGAGAAAGAAGAAAGCGAGAGTATATTATAATAGCCCAGTAAATGAGGTTAAGGGAGAGGAACATATGGATAGGAGTACAAAAGCATGGAGACTTACTAATACAACTTTAACACAACTAAATGCTTCCCTTAATCTTTGGTAGCAAATATTCAACTTAATAATTTCTTCGTTCTTGGTTAATTTAATCTTATCACTTTGTTGTAATTTGCTTAAATATGATAAGCTTAAATTCTATAAATTTAATATGCTTTGGAATGTATAATTAGAGTTACAAACCTTCATGTAAAACTTACTCCCAATATACCAAAAGCTTAATTGTATTGCCTTCCTTTCATGGTATTAGAGCCCATTCGAGTATATTCTTCACATCTTTTTTCCCCTTCCTAAACATATCATCCATAACATTCTATTTACATAAGCATAATTACAAGTATTAAACTCAATCCCAGAATGAATCCAAAAATTATTACACTACCAATCACTAACATTACCAACTTCATAATTACTCCTCTTGATAATAATAACTACTTAATTTGAAGAACTCAAGTTAAATCCATACTACTCACCTATGATTTACTTGAATAAATTGATGGGTCAAACCCCAACATCAAAGAGCAGTGACCTTGCTTCTAATACCTTACCATTTTTAGCAGAGTTTTTTAATTAGAAAAGGAAGGACAAATTTATATACTATTGTCTTGCTGCTAACCTCACCTCTACAGTGGCATCACTAAGCCTCAAATGTGACATAGCTCAAGCTCTCTAGACCACACTTGAAAGTCATTTTCTCTAGAAAATGATGGCCTAACAGTCATTGCTTAGGTGTCGTCTTCACACCATTAGAAAAGGTAATTCTTTCATCACCGGTTACCTAAAATCTATAATGTCCACAACTGAAGACTTGGTTCCCATTGATGACCTAGTTTCCTCTAAAGATTTGGTCCTCTTTACATTTAATGGTTTACCTTTTAATTATGATTTGTTTTTCACTACTGTGTAAAATCAAGAAACCACTAGTTCATTCTCAGAGTTATGTTCCAAGCTTTGGCTTTATGAACAATGCTTATTGTCCCTTCATCAATCTCCAACTGAAGTGACTTTTGTCGCGTCTCATAATAGTAGGGTCTTGAATCAAAGTAGTGGTGGATGACCTAGACAATGAACTTGAAATAAAGGGAGCTTTAGACCATCATCAGAACATTTTAAGATCTTTCTCTTATGATAACTTGATCGAGCCACAAGGCTCTGTATAAGGGACTGGATCATATAGAACTTCAATTCTTTTAAACCAAAATAACCCAGCTCCAAACCCATTCACACCCTTTTGCAACCTACACTATTATATAACCCTTGCTTAATATCCCTCTTATAACATATCTTTCCCTTATAATTCTTTGCCCATTTCCAATCAATGATATCCAAAGTGTCAAATTTGAAAACAAAAGTTAAATAACTGATACTTTTTGCTTCAAGTATAAACAATCTAGAAACAATCAACTAGCCCCTCCTTATGATCTGACCTCACTTCAACCTACTTTTTTGCTTTGAATATTCAACACTCTGTAACCCTATCCACATACTTCTCCAATAAAATTACATAATGACCTATAGATAAAATGTTTCCTCCCATATAACATTTAACTCCCATCTTATTGACTCAGTTCAACCATCTCAAGGTACTAACTATGTAGTTGTTGATAATGATAATATTCTTTCAATCTCCTTTATATGATACTTAACCTTACCTATATACTATAGACCTTTACAGTTACGAAATATTCTCAGTGTTCCTCATTTTACTACTAATTTACTTTCTATTGCACAATTTGTTAAACACAATTCCTATTTAATTGAATTTAATCATTCTAGTTATATTATAAAGGACCTTTCAACTAAGACTCGGCTCATTGCAGGAAGCATCTACAATAACCTCTATCCCTAGATATTCCTAGTCATTTCATAAATCTTATTGCATTCATTGTTTATAAAGCTTCTTTAAACAATTGGCATCAATGTCTCATTCATCTATGTAATAAAACTCTCTCCAAATTATTTCAGTCACTTAAAGTGTCTAATGTCGGTGTTGATTGTACCTCATGTCTTTAGGGAAAAGGTTATTGTCTTTCATTTACTTCATCTACTATATTTTGTACAAAATCTCTTAAGCTTATTCACTATGAAATTTAGGGACTTTCTCTTTCTCTTTCTCTAGCTAGTTCATATTAATTTATAATTTTTGTTGATGATTTTAGTCGTTACACTTGGATTTTTCTTCTCACTAATAAGTCTTAAACCATACATAAATTTTTACTTTTCAAGGTCACTGTTGAAAATTTATTTTACGCCAGAATAAAAATATTTCAATATTTACATATGGAATTGTCCTCACTAGTAAGTCTCAAGCCATACAAAAATTCCAATTTTTCAAGGTCATTCTGAAAATTTATTTTCCACCAAAATAAAAATATTTCAATATGGTGGAGCTTTTGAAATCTTCAAAGGATTGCTTGCTCACTATTTTACTATTTATGGTATTATTTTTTGCATATGTTGTCCTCATACCTCGCAACAAAATAGTGTTATCAAACATAAAATTCATTACATCACTGAAATTGGATCACACTTCTTGTTCATAGCTCTCTTCCCAATTGTTTCTAGTTTGACGCCTTTTCCTTTAACTGAATATCAATATTTCTTGTCATGTTCAATTCTTTGAAACTCAGTTCCCTTGTCCTGCGCTTGCCTCTTCTTCCCTTCATCCTTACTTCTTTTGTTTACCATTACATTTCAATTTATACCTACTTTTCCCATAAATCCTATTGCTTCCTCACCACTTAATTCTAGAATCACCTATTGCTTCAACATCACCTCTTTTATCACCACCATTAGAACATCAACCACCGCCCCCACGCTCTCACCCAATGGTTACTCGAACTCATGATTGCATTCGCAAGCTAAAAACTTTTTTTGAACACATTACTTACCACACCACCACCTAGTCATTTCTTAAACCTAATTCCACCTTATTTACTCAAGCAAACAAATTTGCTTATTAATGTCAAGTGATGCCTGATGAGTTTAAGGCTCTTTATACACTTGGTCTCTTATTCCTCCTCCACTAGGTGTAAATATTGTTAGTTGTAAGTGGATTTTTTAAATCAAACTTAACCCTAATGGTTCTCTTAGTTGCTACATATCCCATCTTGTTACCAAAGGTTAACATCAATCTCTTAGTCTTGATTACATCAACATTTTTAGTTCATTCATCAAACCAACCACAATTCTAATCATTTTTACCTTTGCTTTAACTAAAAATTGGTTGATTCGTTAACTTGATGTCAATAATGCATTTCTATATGGGAATCTTCAAAAACCTATTTTTATGCATCAATCTCCTAGTTTTGTTGATCCACATCAACCTCTCTATGTCTGTTGCCTTTACAAGGCTCTTTATTCTCAAATAGGCCCTAAGGTTTAGTTTCACATATTAACTAAAATACTTTCTGACCATAGTTTTATCTTAGACAAAATAAACTCCTCTCTTTTTATTCACTCCGAATCTACTATACCTCCTATCTTTTTATTTGTGTGGATGACATCTCAGTAACAAATTCTTTACAAGAATTTATCTAGACTATGCTTTATGATCTTCATACTACCTTTACCATTAAAAACCTAGCCCTCTTCACTACTTTCTTGGAATTGAAGTTACATTTACATGCACTATTCATATTCTCACTTAATCCAAATGTGCTTATGATCTTCTTCATTGAACTCATCTCAATTCTTTAAAACCAGTCTTTATTCCTATTACTCCTTCCTTAACTCTTTCTAAAAATTATGGCCTTTTTCATCTTTTTGATCCCACTGAATATCACAGTACAGTTAAAGCCCTTTAATATCTCTATCTCATTGGACCAGACATACAATTTACTGCTAACAAATTTTCTCAATTCTTACACTACCCTAGTGATGTTCACTAGTCAATTGTTAAACACATTCTATGATACCTTTACTCCACTCTATCTTATGGACTTTATTTAACTAAACCTACTCATTTAACCTAACATGCTTACTCTAATGTTGATTGGACTAGTAGTCTTGATGATCATCGATCTACATTTGGTTATAGCATTTTTATATGTCCTTATCTAATTTCTTAGAGTTCCAAGAAGCAACCTCCTATTGCTAGGTCTAATACTAAAGTTGAATATATGAGTATTGGCCTTACTGTTGTTGAATTGTGCCAATCCACTTTATTCTTGGTGAAACTGGTATATTTGACATTAGACCATTTTTGTGCTATGATAATCTAGGAGTTATGGGTGTGGTTAAAGTAGATAATTCAATATATAGAATTTCACATAGTTGATATGCCCAAAAATCATATTATTATCCTATGAGGGCCCTCTTTATGTTTTATTAAGGTTGTCTTTCACTTTGTCAATTATTAATGAATTTTATAGTAGATAATGTGATAATAGAAATACATAAAAATATAAAGATGACTAAAAGAATATTACTAAACATTATTAAAGGATGATGAGAATGTTGGTGAGCATGAGATTAATTTGTGATAATCAAGAAAGAAGTAAAGAGAGGAGCCCATATGTAAGAAGATAGGATGAATATAGGTGATTTATTGGTTGCAAAAATTGTAAAGGTGGGGGAAAATGTTGGTGAAGTGCACATCGAAGCTTTGTTGGGAGCATGAGGAAATTTCACTTAATGCATTGCAAAGATGGAGGAAATTGACCAAGAGATGGTGGTCCATAAGATAAATGTTAATCCTAATTTTAGACCTGTCTAGTAGAATAAGTGAACTTTTACATTTTAGAGACAACTAATAATAGAGGAAGAATTGGAGAAGTTGCTTCATACTAATTTTGTTGGGCCTCAATTTCTTTTTTTAAAGTAAATAAGTTTGTTTAACTGATTTTGAGGTTTAGTTGGTTAATTGAGGATTTTATGCGTTAGGCAAATAAATTTTAATGACGAGTGTTAGTTAAAATAGATATTTTGCTAAATTGTTAGAATGAAAAGCATAAGATGGTGGTAAGGTGAATTAGGAAGTTTGTAGATGTTTTTAAGGCCTTAGGTAATCAAGTGGGCTTTTAGTCCCTTTTAATTGTCTTTTAAATGAAGAAGAAAGGGAGCATTTGGGCTAGGGCCCATTTAATTGTTAATAAATGAGAATGAAAAAAACAAAAACAAAAACAAAAGGAAAGATGTATAAGGAGTAGTCGTAGGTGGAGGGTGATGGACGAAAATTGGTCAAACAAAAACAAAGGAAAGAATGAAAATCATTGGATGAGAGGAGAGAAGAGTCACGAAACTTCTAGGAGAAGATTAAGTGAGGTGTCGTTTTAGGCTTAGGTTTTTAAAGTGTAAGACATAAGTTATGTTAGGCTTAGAGAGAGAAGGTCACGAAAATTAGAGAAAGAAAAGAGAGAGGGAGAGTTTCGGTTGAAGAAGAAGAAGAAGGAGAAAAGAAGGAGCTTAGGTTTTATGCTTTAGAAAGGAAGATTTAAGAGTTCTAAGTAAGAAGAAAGTGGAAAGAAAGAGTTTACTCCTCCATTAGAAGCAAGAAGGATTTCGTGGATTTCAGGTAGGTAAGAAGAATTTCGAATTTTATTGGTTTTATAGTTAGGTTTTTGTCTTTCATGCTTTAATAAGGGTGGTTTGAAGGGTTCTTTGAGAAAGAATGAGAAAAGAAAGGGTTTAAGTTTCCATTGGAAACAAAAGAAAAAGAAGAAATTCGTGGGAGGCTTTAGGGTATAGGATTTTTCGAAAATTTTGATTAATGTTGAGAGGGGTCTTGGTTGTTATAGCTTAGGAAAGGTATAGATGAGATTATGTAGGTTTAAAGTCAAGTTTTTCCTTTCTTTCAAATTTTCCAGCATGGTTATCTTGTGTTAATTAGGATTTTTATGCTTTGATTAAGGTCAATTAAGGCAATTGGAAGTAGAGGAGAGGCATAGTGATCAACCTCAAAGCTAAAGGAACCAAGGTGGGTGCTTTCTTAATAATTGAGTTAATAGGCAATTACCGTTTTGATAATAATTGTTAATTAAAGCTTTCCAATGACTTAGAATTTTTGTAGGAATTATTCTTTGTGATGTTTTGCACTTGTAAGTGATGTTCTTTGATTATGAATTTATGTTGGAATGATTTGTTTAATGGTTTGCTAAGTGAAAAGATAAGAATTGGTGATTTCGGAAAAAGATTGGTATTTTGACAAGGGTATGTGATTGTAAATGTTGGAAAGGCCCATGTGAGGCTACTGTTCATAAATTGTGTGAATTATGTGCTTTCTTTGGGTTTGTGGTGGTCCCATAAGAGTCAGGTGCACCTGTCTACCCATAGGCTTCTCCCGCCTGC
>JANVCL010000003.1:13737187-13750375 GCA_026546855.1 Erythroxylum incrassatum | reverse complement strand
AGTGGGAGGGTTGTGAGACAGCCAAATAGATATCTGGGTCTAGGAGAAGGCTTAATAGATATTTGTCTTTCAATATATTAAAAGCAAGTTCTTGTGCCTCATTCCTCTTAAATCCAACATCCTTTTTAATTGTTTTAGTCAATGGTACTAAAATCTTTCACAAATGCCTATAAAAGCTAGCTAAACTATGAAAACTATGCACATCGCCAATACACTTAGGAGTAGGCCAATCTTTAATAGTCTTAACCCTCTCCTCACTAACTTGCACACCATGGACAGAAATAACAAAGCCAAGAAAAACAACTTTATCCATACAAAAAGAACACTTTTTAAGTTTAGCATATAGTCTTTCAAGCTTAAGTGCTTCTAATACAGATTTTAGATGCATAACATGCTCATCAAGGCTTTTGCTATAAATCAAGATGTCATCAAAGTATACAACCACAAACTTGCCAATAACATCACCTAAAACATGGTTCTTTAATCTCATAAAAGTGCTAGGTGCATTTTTCAAACCAAATGGCATGACCATCTACTCATATAGACCATATTTTGTTTTTAAAGGTTGTTTTCCACTCATCCCCTACTTTCATTCTAATCTGATGGTAACAACTCATGAGATCAATTTTTGAAAAGAAACAAGCACCACGTAACTCATCAAGCATATCATCTAACCTGGGAATGGGGTGGTGATACTTTACCATTATCTTGTCTACTGCCCTGCAATCCACACATATACGCCAAGTTCCATCTTTCTTCGACTCCAATAGCATTGGAACTGCGCACAGGGTTGGACTTTCTCTCACGTGCCCCCCTCAAGCAACTCCTCCACTTGCCTTTGAAGCTTCTTTGTCTCCTCAGGATTACTCCTATAGGCTGGGCGGTTTGGAATTTAAACTCATGGCTTGAAATCAATCTGATGTTCAATGCCCCTTAATTGTGGTAATCCCTTAGGCAACTCATCTGGAAAGGCATCAGAGTATTCCTGCAAAATAAGTTTCACAACATTAGGCACAGAAGGGTCAAGGTTAGTCTCATTATAAAACAACTCCTTATACATAAGCAAAACCAATGGTTTTTGCGTGTACATGACCTTCCTCAACTCCTTTTCTTTTGCAAAAAAAACTCTTTTTTGTTCCACTCCTCTCTCCTTTTTCAATTGCACTAATCTCTTTCTTTTGCTCACTAGTGTAATTACTCTCAATTGAGCCTTTGATTTTATTTTCTTGAATGGCCTCTTTTTCTTTCTTTCTTTTTCAATCTCAACCTCTCTAAGTTCCTGTTCTTCTATGGCTTTTGCAGGTCTCAACTGATCCTCATGAACTTCTCTTGGAGAAAGAGGCGTCAATATGAAGTGTTTTCCCCCATCTTGAATGAATACCTATTTTTGAATCCATCATGCACTACACGCCTATCATATTGCCATGGTCTTCCCAATATTAAATGACCAACATGTATAGGAACTACATCACACAAGACTTCATTAGAATATCTCCCAATTGAGAATGTCACTAGCACTTGCTTGTTCACCCTAACCTCTCCACACTCATTAAGCCATTGCAACGTATAAGGACTAGAGTACTTAATGAGAGGCAGTCCCAATTTCTCAACCATAATCGTGCTTGCAACGTTGGTGTAACTACCTCCATCAATTATTAAACTGCACATGTTACCCTTATTTAAACATCCGATGTGGAATATGTTCTCCCTTTGTTCATCAAGCTCTATCTTTTCTTATCCATTGAGAGCTCACCTCACTACTTGTGCTTCTGCCTAGATTGGTTGCTCAACTTCTTCATCAATGCAATCCTCCAGCTCAAGCATATCACTTCCATCATTATATTCAGATTCAATTACCCCATCTTGCAAATACATGATCTTTCTATTGGAAAATTGATTTGCCTTATAACCCAAACCCAAACACTTGAAACATTTGATGTCTCTTTGCTTAGTGCTAGGATTTTGATCATTAGATGTAGGTGCACCTTTAGAGGCTATCCACTTTTCCTTAGACTTGTCCTTATTTTCAAAGGACTTATCCTTGATCTTTTCCTCCTTCTTTGGCCATTTAGGACCCTAAGAATTTAAAGATCTCGAGGTGTTGCCCTTGTTGAAGCTTTTTCCCTTCAATTGCTTCTCAATCTTCATAGCCATGCTTACCATGTCCTCCAACTACAAGTGTTGATAAAGCTCTAACACATTGGCTATCTCTTTGTTTAGACCAGCAAGGAACTGAGTCATTATAGCCTCCCTATCCTCCTCTATGTTAGCTATGGTCATATCTATCTCCATCTCCTTGTGGTAATCTTTCATGGCCTTCGTGCCTTGTTTCAATGTTTGGAGTTTTTGATGCAATTCCCTATAGTAGTAACCTGGCACGAATCTCTTTTTCATGATGCATTTCATCTCATCTCAGGTTTCAGCCAGTGTTTCTGCAGTTCGTCTTCTACTAACCATCAATTGATCCCCCCGAACAGCAACATAATCAGAGAATTCAACTGCCGCCAGCTTCACCTTCTTCTCCTCAGAATAGTTGTGGCAAGCAAATATCATCTCTGCTTTCCTTTCCCACTCCAAGTAGGCATCTGCATCATTCCTTCCTTGAAACGGTGGCATCTTCATTTTGATATTGCCAATGTTTCTATCTACCTTTTCAGTCTCTTCCTCCTCTCTGCCTCTTTCAAATCTTCCTCTATAACCACCTATATTTCGACCTCTATCTCCTCTACCACCTTTTGCACTGTTTTGGCCTCCATACCACTCTTCCTCATCAAATCCATCTTCATCTTTCTTCTCCTCATAGTAATGAAGGTTATTAACTAGAGGGTTGTCTCTCCTTCTTGTTCCATTATTCCTTGAAGATTCAGCTTGAATAGTTCTGAGAAGCCTATCTTGTCTTTCAAAGTTTCTATCCTGTTGCTCAAACTTGTCTTTGATTTCAAGGAACATAGACTCTATTCTCTTGAACAGATTTTGCATTGCTTCAAGAGTAAAGAATGTATTTTGTTGGTCTTCTTCACTCCCATCACTCTTTCCATCTTTATTACTATTATGAGACATGATTAATCCTGCAAAAAAATGTTAGAAACCTCACAACACCCCCTCACATTTTTCTCTCTAAAACAGAATTTTCTACTCGTGTTTCATACAATAAAATGGCTTTTCACTATATAATCTCACACTCTTGCCTTTTTTCCGCTCAAGTGCCTCCTTTATTGTTACTTTTTAGGATCACTTCTACAAGATCAAGGAAATCAACAAGCAACAAGTTCAAATAGAAAGCACAAAGATAACAACCCTAACAAAGAAAAAAATAGATGAAACAAATCTAGAAGCAAAATATTGTACGAACAAAAAATAAATCAAAGTGCCAATCCACGGATGAAGAGTAGTGTAGGCAACAATTATTGTGTCAATTGAACAATTATGATTGCAACAATTGTTAAAATCAATGTAGAGAAGCAAAGATAGGTACCAAAATAAGAAATAAAACTTGAACAAAGAAAGATAAACAAAAATATGACAAACTCACCAAACCTGAGACCATTTTTTTAAATTTTAATATTCCAATCTGCCTAAAATTTGAAGAATTGAACAATAGATTCGAAGGAAATGTTTCTTGGTAGATTCTTGAATGAAAGAAAGACAATCTAGATGAATCTTGAATGATAAGAACAAATCTTGAGTGAAAGATTAAATAAAGATTCAAAGAATCACAATCTTGGATGTTTCTTAATAGGTTATTGAATGAAAGATCAAACAAAGATTCAAAGAATCACAATCTTGGATGTTTCTTGATAAATTTTGAAATTTCTTTTCTTTTATTTTCTTTCTACTATTCACGTTTTTTTCTTTTTTCTTTTTCTTTTTCTATTTTTTAATTGGCGATTAAGAAAACAAAGAATCAACTAAAGAAACAAGAACATAAAGAACCAATAATGGCAGATTCATTCCAAGCAATTAAACCTTAATATTTTGTGATTTTTTCCAAGGAATCAACAAAGAAAACAATGGAAGATAAGTATGAGTTCAATAGAATTAAGCTAAAGCTCTGATACCAATTAATAAGGAAACCACGAGAAAACAAGGTTTTTGAAATTTGCTAATCTTATTGAATCAAAACCCCAATCTTTCTATTCTAAGAACATGCTAGTTCAAACCCCAATTATACAAAATTGAGACCCAAATCCGAAGAAAACAAAAGAATTGAACATGCCATAAGCGATTACCTTGATAAGTGATGCAATTCTTGAAGTAACAATAAGAAAAACACGCCGCTCTTGAAGAGAATATTTCTCAATTTCATTAATAAACTTAATCTAGTGTTTAAAAGGATAAAATAAGGTGTTTATACCCTTACCCACGCCCTAACCTTAAAAGGAATAGGTTATAAGGCCCTTTAATGCTAAAACAAGCTTAATCTAACTAGTTTAGGAGTTTATAGCCCAATAACGCAATCTGATCCTAATACATTTAGGATTGGTCTAAACTAAGTTAAATAAGACCAAAATAACTTAAATAAACCTAAGAGGGGGTGAATGGGCCTAATGGAGCACTCTACTTAGGCCCACGCTTGGTTGTCCAAAACTAGCTTCAAATAAACTAAGGCAAGTGACTTTTAATAAATGCACATGCTTACAAATAAATATTCAACCCATAACAAGTCTTTTGGCCCTAATAAATAAAGGATAAATAACAAGCCCAATGCATTAAATTAAGCCCATAAGAATAATTAAACTTGTCTTGAAATTTGGCTAAGTGTTAACCTCTTCACATGTCCTCTCCAGAAGAATCACAAGCTTGATTATTCCACTTGAATTCTCCATGGATGGTTCGGCCTTGTCATCAAGGTGAGATGTATTGTGACTTTGAACAAACCTTTGAAGTGCTTGTTTAAGCCTTACTGCATATTGCCTTATAATAGGTCCACTTGGCAAAGTAAACTTGTCTTGACGTTTGGCATCTTGATTTCCATTGCCATGGCTTCTTGTATCATCCTATTTCTATTTATTCCAAGTTGGTTGAGAATAAAAATGAAGATTTGTTGGATAAAAATATCCTTAAAAATTCACATAATTACTTAGCTATAAAATAATCTAATAATAATAATAATGTAGTTAGTAGGGACTAATGACTATTTTGGTCTTTTTATTATTTATTCTTTTTTTCATTTTAAATTTATATTTTCAAATCACACATTAGCATTATATCATCATTAGAAATTTTTAGGAATAAACTAAGCTGATTAATCCATATTCTATTTTATTTTTAAAAAATCAGCATTTCATTCCTTATTTATTCTTACTAGTAATCCAAACATCCTGTTAAAGTCCTAATTAGGGAATAAATCTCCTATTAAAGATCCGTGTATATATATGGAAAAAAATTTATACTTAGGAGTTCACGTGAGGCTGGGAGTAAAGTTACCTGTAAAACTAATCCCCTCTCGACAAAGGAAATGGATAATTTGGGTACCGCCCAATGGAGCTGAAGAGACCCCTGAATGGAAGCCGACCTAATCTGACGGCTGACGAGATGATAGAACACCAAAGATGGGGCCAAAGCCATTTAATTCGATATTAGATCTTAATCTAGAGGACCTAACGCTAACATGTGAATGGGTTAAAGAATCTTAAATTGGTACTAATCAAGGTGGTTTAGATACTTGAACCAATTAGAACCCACAAGTGAGGTGGCTAGATAAGAACCACACAAGTAGTTGATGCTTTGGCCAACACATCTTCTACAAAGCTTATCCCCACTTATCTTTCTAGATTGACATTTTTGGCAGGGGATTACGTGGCAATTGCGCAAGTATGGTCCCGCGACACTTTTCCATAATCCATAAGAGAAATCAGTTGCATAACGCCGACATGGGTTTTCTCGAATTTCTACCATAGCCAATGTTGGAAAGTGAAGAGCAACATCTCTGCTTCGCTCCATATTGACGGGTTCAACAACGGGAGCTTATGCCAGTCAGGTAATTTACATAAGCAGGAAGACTCCCAAGTTAATTAGTGACTATGTGATTCAGTATGGTATCCAATTCAACAAGAAAAATTCACACGCTTAACAATTCTATATTACGCAAATATGAATTTACACTTTCTTGTATATTTTTATGAAGATTTTTTCTTAAGGCCACACTCAATACTTTAATAATAGTGCATGCAATGTATTCTCTATTTAATTTCAAGTTTCAAATTCATCAAACTTGAACCTATTCATAACATAGTATAACATTAAAAGGAAAACAAGAAGAAGAAGAAGCTGCAATATAATCTCAACTTTGCATTGTCCCTTGAGCTCATAATCGCAAGTAAATAAAGAACCAAAAGCTTTTACCTGTAATTGTATGGAATAAGAACACTCATACCGCTTCATGAGATGAAGATTGGAGAGTACGTCAAATTGTCGTCTTATGGAGTGAAACAGACAACATTAGCTACGTGCCAAAAGAGATGCCGAGTGTCGCATAACGGATGTATCCAATAGGATACACCCTTTTGGCTGAGAAAAGGTATTGATACTGCAACTTGCCAAGTACCGGGAACCTAACCACAATACAGCTTTGATTAGATTAACTTAATGTGTTTTTAGGTACTTTTTTTTTTTCCAACTCTTACTCAATGAGAGTACAGCTAACACGTTAATCAAATCCGAGGTATTGGAAAGTCAGAGTAACAACCAATCCAGTCCATGCAATACCCATAAAACGACAATATCCCTCACAAATATAAGACCTTCCTGTCTCATGTTAAACATTTCAAACACTCCCATCTCTCCATTTATCTAGTCCTGAGCCAAAGCACCAAAGCTTTATCTCTTATTTTGATCTATTCAAATGCAGGGCAAAACTAGCTCTGATCTTCCTCCTGGTTTCAGGTTCCACCCAACAGACGAGGAACTGATCGTGTATTACCTCAGAAACCAAGCCACGTCCAAGCCATGCCCTGTTTCAATAATTCCGGAAGTTGATATTTACAAGTGTGATCCTTGGCAATTGCCCGGTTGGTTTCATGATTACCCCAAAAGAACTCCATTTTTGGATGCTCTTTATGTTGTCCTGCATATTCTTCATGACGCTAACTTATTTTCTACGCATATTATTCACTTGTTTACTCGTATGATGTGCAGAGAAAACTGACTTTGGAGAAAACGAATGGTACTTCTTCAGTCCACGTGACAGGAAGTATCCAAATGGAATTAGGCCTAATAGAGCAACTTTGTCTGGTTACTGGAAGGCCACAGGCACAGATAAGGGCATATATAGTGGGTCTAGGTATGTTGGTGTCAAAAAGACTCTTGTCTTCTACAAGGGTAGACCACCAAAGGGTATTAAGACAGAGTGGATTATGCATGAGTATCGGTTGAATGAACCAAAAAAGCTTGGAAACAAATCCAATGCATCCATGAGGGTAAGCTTAATGCCAGCTATGGAAGCCTAAGGTCCTTAAATT
This sequence comes from Erythroxylum incrassatum, assembly GCA_026546855.1. Taxonomy (NCBI): domain Eukaryota; kingdom Viridiplantae; phylum Streptophyta; class Magnoliopsida; order Malpighiales; family Erythroxylaceae; genus Erythroxylum; species Erythroxylum incrassatum. The sequence goes on along the minus strand of JANVCL010000003.1, from coordinate 13,742,915 downwards.
AAAGTTCCTGGACTTTTGGTTTTAATGTTTGTGTGGTCTGTTTTGGACATAGCTAAATACTTCTGTTTTCTGTGCTTGCAGTTGGATGATTGGGTCCTATGTAGGATCTACAAAAAGAGGCATGTAGAAAGACAGTTGGAAGATAAAATATTAGGAAACAAAAATTCCCATCTGGAGCCGACTGTTGTTAATGACGTTAGTGAACAACAGATGTTCAAACACCCAAGACCTTCTCCTCTTTCCCATCCACTAGAAATGGAATTTGTGGTTCCAATATCTCAGCTTCTGAACGATGACGCATACAACAACACTCTAGATTTTCAAAGCGTCCTGGCCAATTCTGGTACTGATTACCATGTTGAAAGGTTTCAGTTAGGTGAAATGCCTTACAGATACACTGACTTTGGAAAGTTGCAGATGGGTCAGGGTCAGGGTAGCATCTCAAACCAGCCACTGTATGGGAATCCAACATTTTATGGATTTCAGTGATTAAAAACAAAATTTAAAAACTTGGTATTCCTAAATACCGAAGTGGTTCAGACCTTACGTATTCCAAGGAATTGCGGAAAGTGTCTTCTCAAGGACCATGTAGGCACAATTGTCAGCTGCTGACATGCATTTAGATTTTGTTCAATTGTGAACTGGATGTAGCATGTTTATTGCGATAATATGTACTATACAATACAGGAACAGGACAAAACTGACAATGATGTACATGATCAGTAGTCATTACCTTCATTCCTGTGGCTCTTTCTGTTTTCTTTTCACCAAGGAAGTTTATTGTCCAGATCTCCTTGAAAACAAACTAGCAACATGAGCTTTATGAACTTTTTATTGGAACCATTTTCTAAAAATACATAATAATAATAATTATTATTATTATTATATATATATATTACTTCTGAAAAAAAAAATCAAAGCTATGTTAATTCACTAATCTACTCGAAGATTGTAACGATAGGGTCAAAAGCAGAGATGATATTAATAAATTTATTGGCAACTGCTATAGCTTCACCAATTTATCATCTAAAAGTTCTCTGGAAGAATATATATAGTTCTTCATCCTGTTGTCCAAGAATGGAAGCAATTAGCATTTGCAGCCTTTTTTCTAATATATATTTTTCGAACTCCTGGCGACCTATTTGTAGCATGTTAGTTAGCACAAACCATAAGAAGTATAATTAAATAAATACATGACTCATGGTGGATTAAAATAATTTTGTAAAACTATTCTTCTAAGAAATCATAGATTTGAAAGCGCCAGCCTGACATTCAAAATGCGTAATGCAACTATTGTTTTAAAATACACGTAGAAGCTTATCTAGAAATTGGTCAAAAGCACATGCAGAAAGAAATAAGTGTTGAATGTCTAGCCACAGGTTGGGTGCATGCATGACCTAATTTGTCCTTGGCTATGAAAGCGATTGAATAATATAAAGATGTGAGATTGCATTGATTACATCAGAATTGTGGAATTTCATTAGAATAACTTATATTTGTTGCTTCTTTGAAAGGGTCACATGGACTACATTTCTATCAACTGAAACTTCTGCAATTTTAGCGTCTTTTGCTGCTATAATATCTGTCACAATAGCTGACTTGGGTTGAAGCAGGTGAAGGGCAAGAAAAAGGTGAAGCAACACTTAAATATTGATTACCTCTAGAGCATGCAAAGAACGTTGACTAGTATTTGGCTAATTATAGTTCCCAAGTCCCAATAACTAACCCACAGCTTCACTAACAACACTACCCTAATCACAAGAATCTGCTAAAAAGACATAGGAAGAAGAGAAGACTTCTGCCTCTACTCTCTTCCATTGCCGAAGGTTATAAAATGGCTTTGACATTTATGTTAGCTTGCATGGTATTTACATGGTTATTTATTCATAGGTGGAACCAAAGGTACATTAAAGGCCCCAAGACCTGGCCAATTGTAGGAGCGGCAATTGAGCAGCTCATGAACTTTGATCGCATGCATGATTGGCTTGTCAGTTACCTTTCTGACAATAAAACTGTGGTAGTCCCTATGCCATTCACAACCTATACTTATATTGCAGACCCTGCTAATGTGGAACATGTCCTTAAGACCAACTTTACCAATTATCCAAAGGTACATGTTCCTAATGTCTACTGCTTTCCTCAGGGTTCTAAGTAATACTGAGTCGACACTCAAAAATTAGGAGATTGCAGAGAATTGACCTATGCTTAGCTTAAACTCATCTTAGTTCTAATCCCTAACTTTTATTTCACTAAGTTCTGAAGGTCTTTGTACTTTCATGTATTTGTGTTGGATTATGACGGAGATTGATGTGAATTGAAGGGTGAAACCTACCATTCCTATATGGAAGCGCTTCTTGGAGATGGTATATTCAATGTGGATGGTGAACTGTGGAGGAAACAAAGAAAGACAGCTAGCTTTGAGTTTGCATCCAAGAATTTAAGGGATTTCAGCACCACAGTCTTCAGGGAGTATAGCTTAAAACTCTCATCAATTCTTGGTCAGGAATGTTTCTGTAATAAAGAAGTGGACATGCAGGTAACTAGCAGAGCTTCTGTCCTTACTGAACTTTGAGAAACTAGACTACTTTTTGTACAATGCAACAAGAAATTTCCTTCCTACTTTGTTGACAAAATGGTCTCGATTATGATTCTGATTCAAAATTTCTCTTGCAGGATTTGTTTATGAGGATGACTCTGGACTCAATTTGCAAAGTTGGATTTGGAGTAGAGATAGGAACATTGACTCCAAATCTACCAGAAAATTGCTTTGCTCAGGCTTTTGATACTGCCAATATTATTGTGACTCTTAGATTCATCGATCCATTATGGAAGGTTAAGAAATTTCTTAATGTGGGTTCAGAAGCTTTGCTTGATAGGAGCATTAAAATCATTGATGATTTCACCTACTCCGTGATTCGTAGAAGGAAGGCAGAAATACAAGAAACTAGAGATACTGACCGAAACACCAAGGTAACAAGATATATCGCAGAATGTTCTGTTCTCAGAATAAAGAAAGCTGTGCTCACTAACATACCTGTGTTGGCCTTGGCTATTTTAGGTAAAACACGATATATTGTCAAGGTTCATTGAGTTAGGTGAAGACCCAGAAAGCAATATGACAGAGAAAAGTCTTAGAGATATTGTCCTCAACTTCGTTATAGCTGGTCGAGACACAACGGCTACAACTCTCTCATGGGCTGTATACATGATAATGACCCATCAGCACGTAGCAGAGAAGCTCTATATGGAACTCCAAAATTTTGAAGAAGAAAGGGCACGGGAAGAGAACATTGCATTGGTTCATTTTGACAAAAAAGACCTGAAATCATTCAATCAAAGAGCGGCGCAATTTTCAGGACTCTTGACATATGATTCATTGGGGAAATTGTTTTATTTGCATGCAGTAATCACTGAGACACTTCGTCTGTATCCTGCAGTTCCTCAGGTATGACTTACGTGCCCTACGGATTAGAAAAAGACACTAGTGTCAAAACAAAGGATGACATTAAAGAGAAGAGGATTGAAACATCCGCCTTCGTTAAAAATGAAATTCTGGTCAAGGCTTTAGACCTTCTATTTGGAACCAATCAAATTAATGTTATGAAGGATTGCAGGACCCAAAAGGCATCCTGGAGGATGATGTTTTGCCTGACGGGACTAAATTAAAAGCAGGAGGAATGGTAACTTATGTTCCTTATTCAATGGGTAGAATGGAATACAACTGGGGACCTGATGCGGCTTCATTCAATCCTGAGAGATGGATTAAAGATGGAATCTTTCAACAAGCATCACCCTTCAAGTTTACAGCATTTCAAGTAAGCGAGAAAGCATTTTCAACCAAGAGATAATGGCTGCTCAGGGTGTCTTATTTCAGTGATCATTATATGCTCTACTGAACACAATTCATGCCTTGCTCCTTGCAGCGGAAGGCTCACATTTCTTATTTTCTAATCTTCTGCAGGCTGGACCAAGGATTTGTCTCGGCAAGGACTCTGCGTATCTCCAAATGAAGATGGCACTTGCTATATTGGGTAGATTTTTTGAGTTCAACCTGGCCCCAAATCATCCTGTGAAGTACAGGATGATGACCATTTTATCAATGGCACATGGGTTGAAGCTGAAGGTAGCTATACGCTCATAAGGCACATCTAAGGTCATAATCATTACGTATGAGATGGAAATACATATTCCAAAATCGATCGGTTTTAAAAGAAATGCAGACTGATTTGATGAACACAATGTGAATGTGTTTCAACAAGTTAGTTTGACAAATCTGGAAAAATATGACATCGGCAGTTATTTCTGTAAACTTCAGCCCATTAAATGCAAAACCAACTTCATATTTCACACTTTACGAAGAAGAAAAGAAGCAGTAAAGGCTTGTTAAAGATGCTCCTCATTTAAGCAGTCAATCCTTGAGAGAAATACCTGAAAAAAAATCCAATATAAACAAAAGAAAAGGCATTATTCAGTATGATGTTTTTGAATTATGAAGTTTTTTGAATGATATTGATCGTAGAAACAAACACGACTACATAAAAAAGTGTTCTATTTACAAAAGGTAATACTTAAATGCATTTCCCTCGGGGATTCTTTAGTGCAGCTTTATCAGAGTGGACAAAAAGTCGAAAATATAATCATAATGGGTTCATCCATTAGAAGGATTTTAAACTGGGCAACAAGCTATATGAACAAGACACCTGTACAGTCTAAGAAATCAACTTCTGCTTCTTTTCTTGCCACTCGGCGGTTTCAGCTCCAATCTTTGCTTGAACATTTGCTTGAAAGCCAGGGTACGGTTCATAACCAAAGGTCTGCAAAGCCTGAGGCAGAGAGTCATAATAACTCAGTTCTTGGATGTTGGATTAAATAGTCACAAAATAGAGAGTTGATTTCAAGGAATTACCTCCAGAAGCACAAAAAAGGGAGCCATGATAAATGCTTGAGCTAGGTTGTCCAAAAGAGCAGGTGCTCGTCTCTGCATGACCAATTGAAGTTAAAAGTACACAGAGTATACCGATAACTGATCTACTATCTTAGAAGCACCTACCTCGTAGACCCCATGACCAATAAATTGTCCAGTCCAACAAACAACTTGGGCTACCAGAACGATCTGCAAGTAATTTCAAGTTCAAAATTCATCTGGAGCAAAACAGACTATCAACCATATAAGGTATGAATAAAATTTGGGTTCATGTCCCCACATGGTTACCTACACGTTATCATGCAAGGTCTAGATGTTTCTCAGCGCCAACCAAACCATGAAAGATGAACACGTAGAAATAGACAATGAGCATTTTCTTATATCACCTACTCTCATTTGTCAAGACAACCAATAACAGCAAGTAATGAATGTCAAAGTGAAAATGTGTTTCCTAGGAAAGACTGGTCCTAGGAACTGATTCTCTAATCCAATATCTTATGATAGTCCAATGTCCATGTCAGAAGTCGGATCCATCTTCATTCAGATTATGGTTTAAGAAATGGCCACTCCTAGTCCTGATGCCCAAGTTTGACTTGAGTCGCAAACCCGACATTTCTTGATCTCAAAAGGTTGAGCCCCAACCCCAAGGGCCCCCAGTCGCAGACCCGACTACCGCTGGAGGATTGAATCACGGTTTGATCCTAGCCAGCCCCTTAGGAAAGCGGCCCACGTTTACTTCTTTGAAGATAGAAGCTTTCAAAGAAAGTCTGCTGCGCATGTGAAGACATTAAATGCAATGGCTAT
>JANVCL010000003.1:13719941-13731742 GCA_026546855.1 Erythroxylum incrassatum | reverse complement strand
TTTCGAAATCCATTAGGTTTAGGTTTAATTAAGCATGTTTTAGGGTTTTGTGGCTATCATATTCACTCTCCATCTTATTCTCTCCAGCAACCACCTCTCTCTCAACATTGAAGATTGTCTTTTCATCTTACCCACCTTCACCACGTTTTTTCCACATCAGCCATTTACTACCATGAAGACATTTATTTCAGTTTTTTATTGTTTTGTCTTACTTTATAATGCCTATAACAAGTTGTAATGTGAAAGAAGTTGTAATTTGATTTTAAAAAGTACAAATTGTAAAGAAAAATTGAGGTATTAAAAATAGAGACACAATGCAAAGAACACTAAAAATAATAATAAAATATTTTTGCTAGAGTAATTTAATTCTCTGTCTTGTATATTTATATGTATCATATATGTATGTCTCTTTATGCTGTGATGCTCATAAATTTATATAATCTTCTCAAGTTGAACCATTTAAAGCATATTTTCTTGTTCTTTCAACTTTAATTTCAAGTATACTTCTTATAACCTTTTAAGTTCACGTCTCTTTATCATGTCTACCTCTGCGTATTTACTATATCTCATATTTCACTTCTTGATCTTTCAACTTTAATTTCAAGTATACCTTTTATAACTTTTTAACTTCACTTTTCTTTATCATGTTCACCTCGACACGTTTATTATATCTCATTTTTCACTTTTTGTTCGTTCAACTTTAATTTCAAGTATACTTATAACTTTTTAACTTCACATCTCTTCATCGTGTCCACCTTTGTGCGTTTGCTATATCTCATCTTTCACTTCTTATTCTTTTAACTTTAATTTCAAGTATACCCCTTATAACTTTTTAACTTCACGTCTCTTCGTTATCTACGCGTTTACTATATCTCAGACGTTCTAGATTTCTTACCATTTCACATGTCCGTAAATTCTCTAATCAAATGTTTTCTAAGATTTCTAGCCTTTAGATCTCTTCATCTGTGAGGTAAATGAGCTATAAATTATTCTTAGTCTATCAACAATTCCTGAAACAATTCTTCTTAGTCTATTAATTAATTATCTTATTAATTAAAACTCTTTGATATTTTACTTTATAATAGAATGCAACCGAATCCAAGAAAATCAGTTGCTTACTTCAAAATCAACTATGTATAGAACCCACAATAACACGGAAACCATATTAAACGATTTTGACGGCTAGACAAATTATAAATGCAAATAACAAATGAATAAATCACAACCACCGAAAGCCAAAGCTTCAAATCACAAAGTGTTCCACTTCCTCAAAATTTTGTTTGCCAAAAAGAAAATTCAAATAAAAGGATAACGATTGCCACATGGCAAAAAGCCAAGGTTCAAGATGGAGTAGAAGCCCACAAGCTCACTTCCAATATGTTTTACGCTTTTTATCCAAACCATGACCACCATCACCAACACCCCATCTCTTCTCCGTACTGAATACATCACAAACTTCAATGCCCATTCTAAACACACCACAACCTCCATTAGAGCATCAAATTCTTCGTTCCAAGAGCGTGGGACCATCCGCCGAAAAGTTCTGACAACGTTAGGTGTTGTTTCTCTTGCAGTGGCTCAACAGCTAGGTGGAATACCATTAGCATTGGCTCAGAATTGGGGCACACGTTCGTTTCTAAAAGAACGTTTCTTTGAGCCTGATTTGTCGCCGGAAGACTCTGCGGCGAGAATCAAACAGACGGCTGAGGGGTTGCATAGTATAAGGGAAATGTTGGAGAGGATGTCTTGGAGGTATGTCTTGTTTTACATTAGATTAAAGCAAGCTTATCTTGGTAAGGATCTGAGAATTGCAATGGCTACTTTGCCTGTCGATCGTCGAAAAGATTATGTTACGAAGGCCAATGAGTTGGTGGACAATATGGACCAGGTATGCCACATTGATAAATGCATCTACATATAGTATATGCGTAACTAGACATTGTCGCTTAGTTGATTCTTTAGGCCTTTGACTTAACAAAGCTAGAAACTCTTACAGTACTAAACCAAGGTAATTCTGAGGAAAAACTATAGGAACTGAACTATTTAGAGACGATGATATTACATGACACATGACGGCTTGAAAGTGGTAAAAGGTTTGTATATCCGTGAAATTTAAACTTATCTTAGTGATGGTGTTTGTTTGTTCTTGCAGTTGGATTCTTATATCCGGACCCCCAAAGTGTATGAATCATACGTATATTACGAGAAGACGCTGAAGTCAATAGATGATATTGTGGCATTGTTATAGCTTAATCAGGATTCTTGGTTGCCTACTTTCTAGCTTTAAATTGGGTTAAAATCTTGTCTTCTTATTTTATAAGTTTTCTCCCCCAATTTCATTCTGGGTGTGTAATGTTACCATCAGGGAAATGTCGAATGATGTTTTCAGCTGGAATGTTTCGAAGGATCGTTGCCAGACTTCGCACGACTTAGCCGACAAATAAATACGTCACCTTTTCTCACATGGCATTTTCCGGTTTACAGTGTCCAAGGTAACCAAAGTTGGAAAAATGAACAAAGAAATAGCTAGCAAAGGTGTTCGAACTAGCTTAAAAACTCATTACGGTATCTTTTTACTTTGGTACAGTTACAGTAGGATTCAATCAAAAGTACTATGAATATGCAGTGATCCTATGTTCCGTTGCGAGGAATGAACTATTGTCATACATGTTATGCTACAAAGGATATCATATTTTTTAGAACAATTTTAACCTTCAAAAGATATCTGCTGGCATAAAAAAAGTTATGCATAAATGATAAGTCTATTGAAAGGATTGTCAAAGCTGTCAAAATTAATTCCAATTCATTAAATTCTTATAGTAGTTAAGAGAACTAAAAATTAGCTTATTTAATTTCATTTAATAAAATAAAATGAGAGTTTATGATTAATTACCTAATAAACTAAATTTACCAAAGAATAAGAATAAATCAACTAAGTATTAGAATGAATAATTCAACACTGATTCAAAAGAAAGTTCTAATCTAATTGTAACTTTGATAATTAGTTTAAGAGGAATAATTCTTACAATTTAATTAGTAAGTTTGAAATTTATTAAGATAACCATAATAAGTCTCAGTTTTTTCTAAATTAATTGATTCAAACTAAAACTTACCATAAATTAATTAAGTATGATATTATTCCATATTAATTAAATGATAACAATAAGTTTATGGAAAAGACTATACCCTAAATTAAATAATTGAGTTTTATTGCTTTTCATAAATTAAATATGCAATTTCATTTAACATATTTGCTACTTATACCAATCATTCATAACAATTACGGATCATTGAACTCATAGATAGCTATAGAATAATCAACAACAAATTAATTTGCTAGATCAATCAATATTGATTAGTCAAGAAATAAAAGAATATAAAACAAGAAATACTTTAATTGAAAAAAAATATCTAAGTTAAGAACAATATCTTACTAGATTACAATTAGAGTTTTTATTCCCCTTGAATCAGAAAATTTAGATTTAGTCACTTATGACTTTAGTTCCACCACAAAAATAAAAAGAAAAGATGAAGATGAAGAGAAAACACAAATAAAACAAAAAAATAATTATGGAGAAGCTGTGCGATATGTTTTTCGTCTTCTTTTCCTACCCAAAATCTAACTTCTTCCAACATTTTGGAGATTATCTTCTAAACCAATCCAAATCCCTACATAATAAAGTTGAGAATAAGTCTCCTAATTAAACCAAAACTCTTTACATGCTCTTTACATGAATCATGATCTCATCTTATCTACTAGAGCAATCTGTTATCTTTTTTTCAAAATTCGCGATTTTAACAAATAATACTTTAGTCTGATCCAATCTCCACTTGTCATCTTTTTAAAAAAACAAATATTAATTTCATCAATTAAACACCAAAATCAATCAAAAAAAGGATGAATCCTGTTAACATAATCAAATCACATCTTATCAAATTCTCCCATACCAAACTCATGCTTGTCCTTAAGTATACATCAATTTAATATATCAATCATTCTCATAACAACCTCTCACCTTCTTTCATGTTATCCAAAAAATGCCAAAAGTTAATACACATTAAAGGTTTAAGATAAAAATAGCAATTGACAAAATATGCACTCTTAGGACGCATTTTTGGAATGAAAACAAAGCATCTCATCAATTCCATTAAAATTAAATGAAACAAGACTTAACACTCTCTCATGGATTTCATTCCATACACTCAAAGTTTTTAGGGTTTATTAGACTCTCAATTCAAAGCATACCAAGTTATTTCCATAAACTTGCTCATAAATCATATCTCACAACTAAAAAAATGAATTTAATGCATAAACCAAAGAGACTTAATAGGGGTTGTAATGTGGCTTATGTAAAGGTGTCGTAGAAAGAGTTTTTTAGGTTAAACAAATTAAAAGAAACCATACTAACTCATCCACATAAGTTTTAACTCAAATCACTCTTAAAATTCACTTAATTCAAATAGTATCCTTTCAATCACCATATCATTTTTTTCTTTTTCTTTTTCTTTTTTGAACAAGAACATCAAAGAGGAGTTTTATTCTTTTATTTTACTATACTTCTCCCTTATTCTATAAAAACTTTTAAAAAATTCAAAATAATGCAACTTGAATCAACTAATTTACTTTTCATAGAAATATTCAAAATAAGCTTCATACAATTCCTTTAATTTAGGAACTCAAAATTGTTAAGAACATCAACAAAAAGAAGGTAAAAGTGGCTTGTAACAAGGTTAGTATGTAAGAAATGATAGGTCAAATCTCAAAATAGTTCTCTAGGGGTAAAAATTAAGGTAGGCTTATAGGTGAAAAAGGTTATCCTAAGAGCCCCTATCATCTCCATGCATAAATTCACCAAAAATATAGTCTCGAAATGTATTCAAAAACAAATTATAGAATAAATAAGCCATGTTTAAAAACATACAACATATAGAAAAGTATATGAGCACAAATTTGATGAACTGCTCTTAGGTTCAAAGCCTCATATAGGAGTTAAAATGCATTAAGTCTTGCACATTTTCATCAAAAAAAACTAATGAGATGCTTTAGGATATTTAATGTAAAACATTAATCATGCTCAGCTCTCTCATGTATTACAACTCAAACAAAAACTTTATCCTAACTTATGGACTATTTCTAAACAACAATAGGAAAATTTTAGGCTACTGCAGGGAATAATCAACCTAGGAATCATAGTATTCATGAGTCTAAACATAAATCACAAAGTTCATCATGGTATATACTCTTACTCCTCCAAACTTAAATCATATATCATCCTAATGTATGCAGCAAATTCTCACATGCAAAAAAATAATCCACATAAAATAAAACAAAGAGTAGAAAAATCCTTTGAGTTGTGAGCATTTGGAACAAAATACACTAAGGTGTAGGTGGACATAGGGGTGTTACACGACACAGCGAAATTATCTCTTTTGTTTCTCAATCAATCTCATCCTTTGGCTATCTGAACATACTTTGGATTGGTACTTATGGTAGGTACAGTGTCGGATTGATCTTTATCAATTGGGTTTATTGTGGACTTACCTTTTAATGATGTCCTATCGGTGCCTTTTGTGCATCCATAATTATGACAACTGTTAATTATAAGAACTAATCCTAGACATAACCTAAGCAATTAATTAAAATTTAAAATTTAAAACTAAAATGGAAGTAATTAATATTTTCTAATAAAAATAAGTAAGATAAATAATAAAATTAAATGGAATGTTATTATGATACTGGCGGAGAGTTGTTCTGGTGAGCTGGGACTACTTCTGTTGGGGTTTCTCTGGTCACCTGTTATGAGTGCGCTAAAGACTTATGGATGTAGGTGTAGTGGAAGTTGGCTATTATGGGTGTGGACTGGTGCATTATTGCTGCTTACTAGTTGCGTTGTTAATGACTGCTTGGTCGATAGACGCCTACTGGACCACTAGTTAGGTGCGTGGAGTGTGGTCCCTGATGCTTGGAAGATAGATTGGTGATATGTGCTTAATTGATTGTTTAATTATTTCATAACACTTAGCGATTAATGAAATTAAATTGCTTAAGATACTCCATTTGACTCATATGTGATTTTTAAGCACAATTTGGAAGCAAAGAAGTTAAAGTGAGTCGAAAGTATGATATTTTGGCCATTTTTTGAAGATTAATTTTCACTTTTCTTTATGGAGCAAGAAGAAGAAAATTAAAAGACAAAAAGAAGACAAGAAAAATAGAAACACAAATAAATCAAAGTTGTTCAAGGTTGTTGTGCATGAACCATGAAAGGTGTACGTTAATTTAATGTTTTGCATGGCTATGCACACCATTACTTTAATTAATGAAGACAAGGTAGCTTGGAGAAAGAAACAAAATCAAACGGCAACAGGTGGATAGCAAGTTGGAAGCAAAACGCGCTAGCAAAAGGACAACTAAGACACGCATAAAACGCAACATAGTGAGATTAAAATGCAGATGTTCTAAAGCGGTATTAAAGCAATGAGGGTTTTATATGTCATCATCATTATCATCATCACACTCAGTCTGAAGTCCCGCATTGAAGCGGGATCTGGGGAGGTCTGATAATACGCAGCCTTACCCCTACATAGTAAAGAGGTTGTTTCCGGTAGACCCACATGCAAATGAGACAATATAAGAGTGATGTAGGTTACAGAGAGAATAGGTAAAAAGCCAATAATAATAATACCAACAATAATAAAATAGAAATGATAATAATAAAAATACCCAAAAAATATAGATATACAAATAGATAAAATAATAAAAATAATACTAATACTAATAAGACAAATAATACTAATAATAACAATGTGACAACCTAAGGGATCCTAAGTCCTTTAGAAACACACACGATCTTGTAACAGTAAAAGAGCTCACTTAGAAGATACTGAAGTGGTTGGGGAGAAACTCGCTGGGCTTGGTAAGGATACATTCTACTGGTGGAAAGATGTATCAAGAGACACGTCCAAAAATAACAACACTAAATATAAATAATAATAATATAAATAACAATATATATATATTAATACCAATGATAATAGTACTAATAAGAATCCTAATAATTAATACTAAAATACTAATACAGATACAAAAGATAGTAAAATAAAACTAAAAAAAAGTAATAAAATAAAACAAAGGAAAGTAATAACCAATGAGCCAACCGAAGGTATCCTTAGCCCTGTCGACACACACACGTTCTCGGCACAGTGGAAGGGCTCACAAGGAGAAAAAAGCAACAGTGTCTAGCGAGAAAGTCTTCGGGCCAAGGATGTCGCGTAAGACAAAGGAGTTTTCTATTAATGGGAAGCAAGAGAATTGTATCCTGTCAACGATCTGTAGTCGTTTTTTGCACGCATGTACACGAACTATCATAAGCTGCGGTGCAGCTGCTGATATTCCCCATTTAAGGGAAACACAAATTTCGCAAGTTTCCAATGACAAAAAGATATTTCAGCAGAGTGTTAATAAATGACTTGCACAAACGACAAAAAGACTTTTCAAAACACACATTCTCCCTCTCTCTCACCATTTGCAACTACAACCTGTTTCTTTCTACGTAAAGAACTTCACATCAAACTACCTTACGAGCTATGCAAGCCTTGCCTTCAATCAGTAACACAACTAAAGTTGCTAACCGTCTGTCTGTACTAACCCTCCCATCTAATGGAAACATCTAACTTATAAGTATAGAAGAAACTAAGTTAGAGAGCTGTTAAACATGTATACAGAAAACAAGTATGCAGGCTACAGCCTCCATAAGGAATACCAACAAAGAAAACCAGTAACACCTTAATACCAAAAAACCTCTTTTCTCAAGTCAAACAAAAAGGTGAGCTTTAGTAAATGCCTCAAAAAGAAAGATATGAGTTGTAAAGAAAGTAGTTGCTACGAACCTCCACACTCCGAACCTCCCACAGCCAGTTAAAAAAATCCATGTAAGAAACTTACTAATGGTCAGGACTCACCCCAAAAAGCGCAAGAGGTATACAAAGAGAAAGCAACAGATGTAATGAGGAATCTGCAGAGAGTAAAGTAGAGAGAGAAGATAACTTACTTGCTCCCATGCCAAAACGAAAATGCTTAATTGCTGACGTACCTTTGGTTGTTCAAGACAAAACAAAAGAGTAGTGCATGAATGTTTTATATGTGTTGGTTTTAAATAAAACAAAAGAGTAGCAGCATGAATGTTTGCGGAAACGTAAACAACGTCTGTGTAAATGTAGATGTTTCACGTGAGAGTAGTGCACAGCCACACTGTCGTTGGACGCAGCGCAGATGCCCAACCAAGGACTAACCAAAATGACAACGCAAGAGAGGAAAGTAGCTGAAACGCAGATGTTTAACAAGTGCGTTGGTTTTAAATGAAGGAGTGAACAGTGTAGTGGACCAACAATTAATTCAAAAAATAAGAGAGAAGGGAGGTGCAGCAAAAGCAGAGAAGTGGTTCTTCGGTGGGACATTTTTAAGGGGAAAGCTATGATCATTTGGAGACTCATGGAGGGGTAACGTCCCGACGTCGGTTCTGAGGTGACATCGACACCGATGATCAGAGTTAAGTGTATTTCACTATTTTTGTTGTTTCTTTCTCTCATTAGAAATTGATTATGTTATCCTATGTTAGTTGAATTGGGTTTTATGTATGGGTAATCGTATTTTAGTTATTGTTCGGTTATTTGTGTATGAACCCATTGGGTATTGTGAAAAGATGATTTTAATGTGTTCATTGAATCGTTTATTTGCAAACCCATTGTTATAATCTCGATATATTCCGTAATTATTATATTGAAATTCATGTGTAGCGACTAATGATTCGTAATCATTAGGGATAACATAACCTAGGTTAAATGACACATCGTATGTGGTTGTTGCCTTGATTAATCGATTTTCCTAATTCATAATGCTACCGCCTAATTGAATCTAGAGAACGTATCCTAGGTTGTTTGGTGGTTAGGTTTAATAAACGATCGTATCTTGATTAAACAAAGCTTAAGGGAAAACTCGGGTTAATTTTTAACCTACAATTAATAGTTTATAAGAGTGGTTAAAGAACAAAAAATTAATAAAATATGCCTAGTCAAGGTGTAGGCCGAGATTGAACCGAAGAATTGGGTCCCTACCGAATTCCCCGCATTTATTATTTTTGCATGTTTTTCTTTAATTTGTTTTTATTAGATAGTTTTATTTTATTTTTCTTCTTTAAAAATCTATAACCCCCTATTAGTGTAAACATCGATTAATTTCATTTCACAAACTTTACACACACTCTCTATGGGATCAACCTAGACTCACCACTGCTACAGTAGTAGGTCTAGTTATTTTATTTTGACTGGCATTACGACACGCAGTCAAATTTTGGCGCCGGTGCCAGGGAGTGCGGTGTTTTTGTTTTTGTTTGTGATTTAATTGGTATTTTGTATATATTTGTTCGCGATTAATTTCTTTTCTATTATTTGGTGATCTTTCATTTTTTTCGTTTTTGAAAAACAAAAAAATTGTTATGGATGGAAGTAATTTCTTTTATAATTCATATTCGTAATCCTATAACAATGTTTGGACTGATCAACTTAACTTTTGTTATGGATGGGATAATCAGTAGAATTACTTCCATGATAGTTTGCAGAACAGACAACAATTCTCGTACAGGCCAGATGCTTCCTATCACAACTTCGGTCCATCTCTAGAAGAGTTGATGTTGCAATTGCAGGAGAATACTTTACAATTCTAGAAGGATGGAGGGCAATTTTCAGAAAACACTTGGTCCCAAGATCCGGATAGCCAACTTGGTTCAGGTGCATCTTTAGAAGAAATTGTTAACAAACTTGTTGCTACCAATTTGCAGTTGCATCAGGATATTCAACAAATAAAAGCAAGTCAACAAGAAATGAGAGCAAGCCAACAGGAAATGAAAGCACACCAACAGAGGATGGAAAACCTAATGGGTCAGATGACATTAAGCCTTGATCACCTAGAATCGCAACGAGAAGAGGCACAACTATGTCAACCTAAGGTGTATCCAATTGAAGTCTGTGCGAAAAATTTGCAAAGTGATGAGGAGCTTGAGAATTTTGAGGTCAACCCTCAACGAATTGTTTGTGTCGAAGAAGAAGAGAAGGAGCTTGATGTCGCAAAGGAAATATCTTTTAGCTCAGAGGTAAGTACTGAGTCCATAATTATTTTTGAAACTAACTCTTTACCTTTACATAATAGTTTGGAGGAATTAAATGATGAAGAAAAAGGTGAGGAGATGTTCGAAATATTTCCGAAGTGTATGGACTCAAACGGGATTGAGAAGCTGAGGGTAGGGAAGACGCTGAACGAGGATGATGATCGTCTAAGGCCCTATCCGGAACTACCTCACGTAGAGGAGCCACATGTGATACATGAAGATCACAATTTTGTCATGTGAGGAGAAAAAGGAGTCAAGCCAGCGACCCTAAACAAAGGCGCTTCTTGGGAGGTGATTACGGCTCTGTCGTTTTGATCTAAGATCAACCCTTGGAAATCGAATCAAAAATAATTAATACCAAGGATTGCAGTATAGGATGCAACCTCGGGTTGTCTCACTTAATTGGAACCTAACGAAAAAGGTTTAAGCTAGCCTATAGTCAAAAAAATTGCAATTAAAGTTGATAAAATGGGGGGGATTTGCATGTTGATCAAAATTTAGGAAATTAAACTAAAATTAAAGAAAATTGTAAAAAGGTATATTTTTGGATTTTTGGGAATTTGAAATAAACAAAAGTTCAAACAATGATCAAATGAGATAAAATCCTCTTGAAAACGAGCTTAGACTATCACGGTCCAAAACAAATTTTCAGGGGATATAGTCCACTAAGTATTCGAATAATCAACCTTAAAGGACCCTTTAAGTCCAAGGATTTAATCAATGAATTCCATGTCTTAAATCCTTGTTTAAAAGCATCTTAGTGTGTGAAATGATCAAGTTAATGCAATTGGTCATTTAGCTCATGCAAAATCTCCATATCAAACACAACTAGGTAGATAAAAAGATCAATACAATCACCAAATGACATATATAAGACTTCATATATTAAGCATCATGTTCTGCATATAACAAGATTCATATCACAAAACATTGTTCAACACATGATTAAACTCTAACCATGCTATTCTAACCATACTACCGTAAACCCTAACTCAGCGATTTATAATAATATAATTAAATTTTGACAATGTCGGATTACTCCCCTTTGAAGTACTGGTGAACTCAAGCCATTGCTATATTTTCAAGAGGTCGGAACCCTTAGCCGTGCATTACTCTGGAAATCCTCGCTACTGTTGAAGTTCTGACGCTGCCTATAGCTACAGAGATCGACGGTGGAGGTGACAATGAAGTGACCGGAGGTGATAGATGGTGATCGGAGGTGAAATAATGGATGTAGGGTATCGATCGTCTCTGATGACTGCCGAAATCGTGTGTGTTCTCTCTTTTTAATCTTGGTAGCCAGCTCCCTTGAACCTAATTTGTCATGTTTTTAAAGGAAGCAGTCGGGTCGGGTCAAAACAGTGAGAGAATTTTCCATTTAAATTTCGAATATCTGTCTGCATGTCGCGACAAGTTAATTAATGGATGTCACGACGTGCCGCTCTGGCTAACTTGCCGCGGCGAGTTAATTGGTGGACGTCGCGACGTGCTGCTGCGTGTTGATGCGCCGCGATGTAGGAATTGTTGTACGCTGCGATGTGTCTTCTACTGGATGTGTCGCGACGTGCTTGAAGGCTCACGTCCTATTGACTTCCTGACATGGTTGACTCCTTTTTTTTCTATAATACAAAATAGCAA
>JANVCL010000003.1:13666741-13681480 GCA_026546855.1 Erythroxylum incrassatum | reverse complement strand
ATAACTTTTAACGACCATTTTCTTATTTTTAGCAACCATTAATAATAGTTACTGAAACTAATTTTTCTTGTAGTGTAGCAGTATCCAAATTGGATTACCTTGTCTCTTATTTTTTTATGAAATCTAATGATTAATTAAGCTAGCATCTTTAGTATCAATACCTCCTACTTATGAGAAAATATAATTAGTTTGTATTATTTTATAACTTCATTCATATAATGACCAATTAACGTTAATTGGATTATCTTTTAAGGTTTTCAATGGAAGTAAAAAGATATTTTAACTTAATAATATTGTGAAAGCCATTTCATGTTTTGTTTTTATGTTCCCTCTCTCTCTCTCTTTTTTTTTTTTTTTTGCCAAGAACGAAAAAATTTTATGAAAGTAAAAGTTAATGCATGTAACTATATAAACATCCAGTCTACTAAACTCAATTTTATTGAGTCTTCACGTTACTAATTGATATAAACAGATTCACAAGCTCCACATGTAAAGTGAAATAACTTGATCAAGTTCAATAAAAGATATTGATGAGGATCTAATTAAAGAATGTAAGAGGAATGCTAATTACTTTTTTATTTTAATGAATTGGAAATATGTATTAAGTTCATATATTAAAAATATTACCATAAATAACATAATATTTCTCCAGTAATCCAAAATGAAATACACCTAAATAACCTAAAATAAGAGTTTAATGATAACGTTCATATTTTTAATTAATAAAAAGGAATTTTTTTCGTTTAATTTGGATATACTACGCAAGGGTTCAACTTATAAAAGTGATGATCTAGATAAAAACTCACTTAAATAAAAATATGAAAACAAAGAGGCACGTATTAAAATTTGAAGTTAGGGTGCAGCTCAAAAATAAAAAATGGCACTAATGGTCTAATAAGTAAAGAAGGGTTTGTGGATCTAGTCTAGGCATGTGACCATATAGTTACTTGAAACTAATTATACAAAGAGGAAAGCCTAAATCAAATGGCTAAGGAGCACTAATATGTTAGGCCCCGATAAGTGAAAGTTATTGCATCAAAATGAATAAGAGGTTACATATATTGGTCTAGGGGTAGCAAACCTAGCCTATCCTAAGTTTTTATGGACAAAATTCCTGATTTGGGTGTCTTAACATCCAAAGCTTTAATATGCAAATAAAGACACCACTTAGAAAGAAGTTTGTCAATTGGTGGGTTTTTTTTTCTTTGCACTCAGTACTTCATAAACTCGTGCCATTGACATTGTCATTCATGTAGAGTTAGATTCAATATTATGAATCAATTTAGGTGTGTTTGTTTTCCCTTTTTTCCCACTTACCTGCTTATTCATTCCTTTAGCCTTTGACCTTTTACACAGTTGTATATAATAACATTTGATTATTCCAAAATCTCACCTATTAGTTTCTTTAGTGATAAGATTATTAGCAGCGTTATAGTTATGTACTAATCTTTTCACATGGATATTTCTACTTATCTTTTGTACTTTCACTTATTAAATACAATGAAATATAATAAAATCTTTATATAATATTTCATCGTGGTATTAGAACCTACATCAAATTAATTATCTAAACTTCCTTTTTTCGTTGCTATGAACAATAACATCCAAATACTAATATTCATTCACTAGCTACTAAGCTTCACACACACTAACAGTAGTACCGTTAAAATTTTACATCAAATCAATAATGTTAGAACACACTACTCTTATTTTACTATTCAATCAATTACTTGGTCTGGCAGAATCAAGTCCAAGTTGTTCGTACTACCTCTGACCTTTTTGGCTACATTAATAGAACACTTCCATCAATAGCAGAAGACCCAAATATCGATCCCTTATCTTTAAACATGTCAAGTGGCAAAAATTTGACCGTTTTGTATATTGTTTTCTCATAGCATTGCTTTTTAGTTCCACTGCTCGTCTTGCTCGCAGATATGTCATAGCTTGTGATCTTCGGACTATTTTGAGCGTCATTTTCTCCAACAGTCATCATCTTAATGTTCTCTCCTTCTTTATAAGCACCACATACTTGAGAAAGACACATTCTCAATCTCATATTTCTTGAACATTGTCTCTATCACTACTGAAGAACTCGTAACTATCAGAGACTATGTCTCCAACGATGACCTTGTCTTGTTCACCTTCAAAAGCCTCCCACCTAAATATAAATCATTCATGAATAGAGCTCGACTCCTCATTAAATATCCTGTCTTATCAGCTTGTTTTGTTCACCTTGAATGGCCTACTGACTGAATATGACCTTGTCTGGTTCAACTTGAATGGCCTCTTTCATCCATTTCTCCGACCTTAGAGCTCGATTCTTCATTCACAAACAAAGGCTACTATAATATTATTCATCCCAATTGTTCGAGACAACACTTCTGGCATCATATTCTAGTGGAACCCATTGCTGAAACTCGTAAGATGGGAGAAGCAGAACTAGGGAATGCATTTCATCTAGAGGTAAACAATAAAGGAGAGGATGACACCCTAATTCTAATGGGTTTACTAATGACCACTGTTAGGCTAGGCTTCTAATTAGGTTCTCAAGCTTAATTTCACATCATGCTTCAATTTACCCAAATAACCAGCCCAATCTTTATAACCCACCTCATCAGCCTAATTCTAACCACCCTTCTAATACCAAGCAACATAATTCCAAAACCAATAATTACAACCTACGCCAATACGCCTAGCCTAAATCCAATTATACTAAACCACCTCCTAATGTCAAATCTACCGGAAATGGGGACATATTTTGACCTATTATCATTTTCGATATTCTGAGTCTAAAAATCATCCAATTGGGTCTCCTTACGAGTCCACTTCTCTCACCAAAGCCTTCTCTACTATGAATATTCATGATCATATGGATACTTAACTCTTTAACTCCAAGTCTCCAACGATGTCATTGAATGGTCACTTGATATTGGTTTCATTGCTTATACAACACCTGATCCTCATCTTGCAAAATCTGTAACTCTATAAAATAGTTCAAATCAAATGATTGTCCATAACAGGTAAACTTTTCCCACTTTCTCTACTAGTCTCTTCACCTTTTCTACCCATATTCATCAACTTCATCTTTATAATGTTTTAATGGTCAACATCTCGCTGTGTATCTTTTATTAGTTGCTAAATTTATTATTGATAACTCATGTAATATTAAATTTAATCCTTTTAATTATATTGTGAAGGACCTTAAAACCAAGACAATGCTTCTCATGGGTTACATCTATAGTAATTTTTTCTAATGAAAATTCCATTGCACTTTAAAAATCATGTTGCCATTATTGTCACTCCATCTTTGTTCGATCTTTGGCATCAACGGCTTGCTCATTGTGTGTTGATTTATGCTTTCTAGATTATCTAGTTTTTTATCTATTACATCAAATGTCATAACTCCTTGTACTTCTTGTCTTTAAGGGAAAAGTATTTGCCTTTCTTTTTCATCATCTTCTTGTAATCACACAAAACCTTTACAATTTATTCATTGTATGTTTAGGGACCTTTCCTATCTTTTTCTTTTTCTGGTTATCATTACTTTATCATTTTTATAATTTTAGTTGTTATACATAGATCTTTCTTCTAACGCATAAATCACATGCCTTATCTACATTTCAAACTTTCAAAACCACTAATGAAAATCTTCTCTCTAGTGCTGTTAAAACTTTGCAATACAATGGAGTTCTTGAACTCATCAAAGGCACCTATTCCTAATACGTTCCTGCTAATGGTATTACTTAGTGTATTTCTAGCCCACATACTCTTAAAAAAAATGACTTATTAAATGAAATTTTTTTCACTTTGTAAGGTTTACCCTTCTCTTTCATGCATCTCTTCTTAAGTTTTTCTAGTTTAAAGCCATTTCTACTACTGCTTATCTTATTAACCTATTACCTATCTCTATCTTTCATCATAAGTCTCCTCATGAATTACTTTTTACCATCCCTCCTAATCTCTCTCATTTACAAGTTTTTTGTTGTACTTTTTTTCCTTTTTAGGCTCCATTCACCCTAATAAACTAACCCTTAAATCCACTCCTTGCGTCTTCATTAGCTACCGCTCTTAGTATAAAGGATATCGATGCTTTAACCCTAAAACCTCCAACCTCTATATCTCTTGACATATTCACTTTCTCGATTATGATTTTCTCTATGCTAACTCTCAACCTATGGCTTCCCTACCCTCTTTCTTATCCCTTATTTCACCACCTTTACCTTTTAACCCACTTCTTAAAACTCCTAACATTGTTTCCTCCCTAACTTCTCTACCTCAGCCTGTTCTTCCACCATCTTCCATATTATGTTCACATATACCAGCGATTCTTCCTTGAGTGCATCACTTACTATATGTTTATCATATCTTCCCTTGACCGCACATCCTTTAACTAAGCCAATAAATTTCCTTAATAGTGCCAGATTATGCTTGATAAGTTCACTGCTCTATATTAAAACCGTACTTGGACTCTTATTACTCCTCCCACAAATTCTAACATTATTGGGTGTAAATGGATGTTTTAAACTAAACAAAACTCTAATGGTTCTATTCAACACTATAAAGCTTATTTTGTTGCCAAAGGATTTCATCAAACTTTGGGTGTTAACTACATTGATACCTTTAGTCCTGTTGTCAAACCAAATACTATTCGTATAGTTCTTACTATTTCCTTCTTTTAAAATTAGGAAATTTGTCAACTTGATGTCAATAATGCTTTCTTCACAGTCATCTTCAGGAATAGGTATCTATGTCTCATCCTCCTGACTTGACAGTCCCATATTATCCTTATCATGTTTGTCATCTTTACAAAGCACTTTATGGTCTGAAACAAGCTCTTTGAGCTTACTTTCATCATCTAAGTCAAAAACTTAACTTCACTTCTTCCAATTCTAACCCTTCTTTATTTATTCACACTACCCTTTTCTTGGTCTATATGGATTTATAAAGCCTTCTTTGTTAACGACTTA
Organism: Erythroxylum incrassatum; assembly: GCA_026546855.1. NCBI lineage: Eukaryota > Viridiplantae > Streptophyta > Magnoliopsida > Malpighiales > Erythroxylaceae > Erythroxylum > Erythroxylum incrassatum. The sequence goes on along the minus strand of JANVCL010000003.1, from coordinate 13,676,513 downwards.
GGATCGCTCCATCACTTTCTTATCCTCGAAGTCACTATTACATCCAAAGGTCTTCTCCTTACCTAAACTAAATACACTAAAGATATTCTTCTTCGGACTAGTCTAGATAATTCCAAACATGTTCAGACTCCCATCACTCTATCTCTACCTCTGTCCAAAAATTATGTCAAACCACTTTCTGATTGCATTAATTACCAAAACACTATTAATGCTTTTCAACATCTCTATCTCACTTGTTAGGACAATCAATTTACAATTTATAAAGTCTCTCAATTTTTACATTACTCTATCGATGTTTAATGGACTTTCGCAAAATGGATACTACAATATCTTTGCTCTGCACACTCTCGTAGCATTCATTTCCTCAAGTTATCTTCTTTTACCTTACAAGCCTGTTGTGATGTTGATTCGATTGGTTGTCTTGATGATCGTCATTCTACATATGGTTATATGTATTTCTTGGCTCTAATCTGATCTATTGGAGTACCAAGAAACAACCTACTATTCTAGACCTAGTACTGATGAAGAGTACTAGAGCATTGCTCTCTTCATTGTGGAACTATGTTGGATCACCTCTCTATCAAACATATTTCCTCTGCTTATCAAAACATTGATATTATGACTAACGCCTTGCCTTCTTTTATATTTCAACATCTTCATAACAAGCTCGCAATTGCACATTATTATGTGCTTAATGGGGGTTGATAACATATGATTATTCCAAAATCTCAACTACTAGTTTTTTTAGTGGTAAGATTATTGGTAGTATTTTGGATATGTACCTTCTTTTCAATATCTTTTGTACCTCCACATATATATTAAGGCCTAAAAATCTTTCACAAAATGCAATGATACAAAATTCCATTATATGAATAGAGGCTAAGCAAACTCATACTTATGAATTTCAATGAATTTAAAAATGATATGTTAAAAATTATTATCACGTCATCAAAATTTCTCTTTTTTATCATCAATGAACTACTACTCGTAATTAAATTAATAAATAGATTACATAATTTTATATAAAGTATTTGAATTATTTTTATAATAATGTACAATGTATAAGTAATTTTTAAGAGATTAACCGAATGAGGAATCAACTAATGCATGGTAGTTGACATAAGAAAATTAATTAATTATTGTTATATAAAAAACATTGTTATATAATTCAATCAACATTCATTGAAAACTCATTCATCAAATGAAACAACAAATTAGAATTTTAATTTTGAACTTATTTAATATATTAATGTAATCAATTTATTTATATTCATAAATTATTTCATTTATAAACTTAATTGAGTTTTATTTCATTTATTATTTAAACCAAATTTAAATTTAATGAGTTTTATTTTTAAAAAAGCTAGGTCTTTAAAAACTTGATTTCGTTTTGTATAATCAAACTTATCTCAAACATGAAATTTGTTAAAGAAATTGAATTCAAACCCCTAATTACAAACATAGAACAATTGCGTATTAAAATTTTGCATTATATTTATATTAAAATACCCAAGTTAAACTTGATGAAATTTAATTTGATTAAACCTTTTTATAGTTCTAATTATGATCAATTAGTGAAATAAAAATATTAAAAGCTTCTTTATTTTATTAGGTAGGTATGGCAACAAGTTGGGTCGAATCGAACTTGATGCTACTTACATTCGGCCTGAAGGTCCTTATAGGCAATCTATTGGCGTGATATTATGTAATTATTATGTATATCCTTACATGATTTGTGATTAGGCTATTAGTTAGCTTTCCATGTATATCCTATTAGGGCTTTCAATTGTACATATATATAAACAAACTTATTGTCAACAACAATCATCAGGGAATTCAGCCACCCTTGAAATTCTTTATGGTATCAGAGCAAGGTTCCAAAACATAATTTTTTCTCCATGGCCAACACCACCAATCCATCTACCGTTGCACATCAGACTATCCCAATTAATGAAAGCTTGGTTCCGGTTGCTGTTACCGTTGATACCAAATCACCTTTTTATCTTCATCCTTCTGATCATCTTGGCTTGATCTTTGTTACCCAAACCCTCCGAGAGAATGGTGAGAACTATCATACATGGTGACAAACTTTTCTTAATGCCTTACAAGTGAAGAATAAAGCAGGTTTCCTTGATGGCACAATTCTACGGCCAGCTGATGATTTTCCTGAACTGTAGGATTGGATTCAATGCAATGCTTTGGTGCTAGCATGGCTTTCAAATGCTCTTGGTAAGGATCACCAGGATGGCACAACTCATGTGGAGACAGCACAAGAAGCGTGGTTGAATCTCGAGGAGCAGTATACACAAGGCATTGCACTGGGGATATATGAATTAAGACGTTCAATTGTTCTTCTTCAGCAAGAAAAAGCTCCTATATTTGTGTACTATGGAAAGTTGAAGAGTATATAGAATGAGTTGCGGGCTTCACGTCCCATTCCAAATTGTATATGTGGAGCAGCAAAGAAATTATGCAAAGAGAAAGTTTTCGACTTTCTGATGGGCTTGGATGATTCCTCTTCTACCATTCGGTCACAAATCCTTGCGCTTGATCCTTTGTCAAATCTTGCTAAGGCCTATGCTATGACTGGTCAAGATAAGGAGCAGACTCTGATGGCTTCTAATTGTGCTCCTCACATTGAAGGGACGGTACTGGCAGCAGGAAGGCTCAACCTAAGTCGAGGTGTGAGTACGAATGAAGGTAAATCACAACTTAAGTCGTCAAGAACGGATTCTGACAATGTACCCAGATGTTCTCATTGTCACAAACCTTATCACAAGATGGAGAATTGGTATCAACTTATTGGTTATCCATCCACTTGGAGGCGTACTGTAACATCCCACCCCCGACAGGTATTTATAGTGGGCCCAATTTTGGTTATGTCTTTTTGTACATTACATGGCTATTGTAAATTATTGTTGACTGTTTGTAATAACTGAAAATGCTTCCTTTTACCGTGGGCTCAAGTTGTCTCCTGTTTATTCCGCGCACATGAATGTTTAAAAAAAATTTATACTGAGTTCGTCTGATTGACTGATGTAGCACACCACCCTCGCGGGGCACGGACTCGGATATCACCAACGATATCAGGTTCGGGTCATGCGGAAGGGGAGGTTACAATTGCCTACATCTGTTGTTACATATACTACTATTACAATGGGTAAGGCTATGAGATTAGGCTCTGGAATTGCCAATGTAAGTGTTGTAAGGGCTCCTTCAAAATTCTATGAGATTAGGATAGGAGTGAGTGGGACATGAACACGGATATGATCCAAAGAAGGTACTAAATTACCAAACAAGTTTTAGATTGTCAAGATAGTTTCCCGTCTCTAGCTTAATAATCAAAACTGAACCTTTCTTAGATTCAACAATTTATCTATTTTAACAAAAAGCTAGAAAAATAAAAAAGATATTAACTTTTCAGATAGATTAAAATGAATAAATTTCCTAGTGACTTCATTTGTTGACAGCAACATCCTTCGATTCCTTGGCTGTCACCTCAAAATGGAATCGTAGTGATCCTTATTTACATTTATACACCTCCTCAAATTTGTAGTAACCTCAAAGCACTTCTCCACTATATCATTCTTGTTCTTCTTGCCCTCCTGCAATTTTCCCACGGTAAAGAAGTGTCTCTTCAGCCACCCCCTTCATGAACAAGAACAACAACCCTCATTCTCCCTCCTCTTCCTCTTTAGCCTCCGCTTTGATATTTATTCCTATTCTCTTCAATTGTTGATCTGATTTTGCTAGTGGTTTTTAATGGATGGAAGAGGATGACAGAGGACATTTCTTCATGATGAAATTAGAACTTCTTAAGAATTTAAACATAAACTCCCAAGAGAACAAAGAGTCACTTTCTTTTAGTTTCTTTCTTCATCAACTAATTTACTTATTCAATTACCTATATTAAGAAACAGGTTTCAAATTAGAACCTAGTTCCCATGAGGGTACTACTAAGTTCTAACTAGGGCCAACCTTCATTATCATCAATCTATAAATTGAAATGCTTCTCTATCATCATTAATAACTCCCAAGTCCGAATTGTACCTTGGCATATTCTTGGATCAATTTACCAAGCCCTTTCTTTCATTTAAAATGAAACATAAAATTGTCTACAATCCAACTCATGAACAATGTCAAGATTCAAGTAAGCTCAATGAATACCAATCCCATCAAATGAAATTTGACCATGCAAGGAAGGGGAAAAGAAAAAGAATAATAAATATGCCTATCCAAATCTATCAGGAAGATACTAAAGAAAAGATGCTTGAAAATGTCCTCAAGGTAATGTTTGTAAACCTAAATGCGTCCTATTTTTCAAAGCTTACCTACATTTTCCCTTCCAATAACACTAGAATGGACTATGTACTAGCCTTTTTAAAAACCTTTTACCTCCACTAACACTAAAACAGGCCCTGCCAGAAGTATGGTGTTCATGGCAAGATCTTTATCTTCTGAACTCAGTCAATTACGTGCTGTTCTTAGATCACAGAACAGTATCACTACTTAAAAGGACAGAAACCCAAAGGAGATGAGCTAAACACCGAGTAAATGGTTCAGAAAGTTGAACCAGAGAAATTCTGAAAATGATGTAATCAATCTTCAAAGTCAGCTTAAACTCATCTTCTCACACCTCAGAATGGATGTCATAAAGGCTGATATTGAACTCCACGAGTTATAGAGTTAAGACCCAAACTTGGTTTCCAACGACTTACATCATGGGCTTAGATGCCTGATGACAGCATACGATGTCCTATGATTAGCAACTATATGGAGAGAAGATGATTGTTTTCTGTGAACAAGTTTTAATAGTTCCATCACTTAAAAAAAACTAACCAAGTACATCTAAACTCTTTGTCACAAACAACAACATTGATAGCAATTCACGAGAGACAAATTAGTATTGGCTTTTCCCACAGAAAGCACAAATAAGTATCCGTAACTAAACAACTTCAGTTTCTCAAGATGGTCACAAACCGAACCTACCATAGGTTCATAGATTCCGTAATTCATCAAAATTGAACTTATTTCAACAAAATTAGCATAGAACAAGCAAAAATTTTTGCTTTTCTGAAAAAGAAAAAAGAATAAACTTTTGTAACGATCTCATTTGCCGGGCAAAGCCTCCTTTACCTCACAATCCTTAGAATCAAGAGGAGGCTCTCCTCTTTCCTTCTCGTTAAAAGGTGAATCTTTGACGGCGATCTCCTTCTCCAATTCCTTAACGGCCTCCTCCTCAGCCGCCTTCTCCGCCCGCAAGATTGGCTCGTAATAATCGGAATGGGCGTCCATACACTTCTTCAACGCCGAAGTAACTTCGAAGCACTTCTCCACAATGTCCTCTTTGTTGTTTTCGCCCTCTTGCACGCAATTTTCCCACGCTATAAACGCCTCTTTGCAGCCACCCCCCTTCATGAACAAGCAGAACCCACACTCTCCTTCCTCTTCATCTTCAGCCTCTTGATCATTGTTATCTTCATTATTGGCTTCAATGGGCCGTTCTGGGTGATCTGATTCATCTGAGATTTCGTTGTTGGGGAAGGGGACAGCGTATTCCCTTGGGTAACCTTCAGGGAAGCGAGTGGTTGAGAATGGGGTTTGGGGAGGTGAAGAGGACATTGCAGGGTTTAAGGAGGTTTTGCGGAAGAAAAGGAGGTGGGAAAGAGTGAAGCCATGTTGCGGTGGCTTAAAAGTTGAAACCCTGCCACGAGTCCCTCTATGAGTTGACTTGTGCTTTTGTAAGCTAACATTTTCTTTCCATTTTATCCTTTCTTTTCGCTGGTTGTTCTTCTACGTGGCCAAACATGAGACTGCAACATTTCAATTTTGTTCATTTGTGCAAAATAAGAGATACCAAAAATTATAATAAAAAATATAAATGAAACTGAAGGGCCTTAATTGTTCATATGGTGTGATTTGCTTGCTTGTATAGTAAGTTTCTAGAATGAGTACCTATTTGGATAGGATTATGATTCAGTCTGATTTTGCTGGACTGAAATATCATTGTTGTGATCCATGATCTTGAATAATCTTCGACTATGGGAAGCCTGTAAAACAAATAAAGGCACGCCGGGGGTTGGTTCCCGGAAGGCCCCTCCGACGCTCAAGTCAGTATTTTTAGAGTAGTTTGATAGCTGGAATAGAGAAGAAACTAGGGTTTTAGTCTCGTACCTCTTATCATGGTAGAATAGTACCTTATATACGGCGTGGATGCTAGGTTTAGGTCGTTATGTAGGTCTTTGTGTTTGCATGGGAGACTAACTCCTGTGAATGGGTCATGGATGCATAGATTGAATGTCTTGGGCCTGGGCCTAGCACAGCCGACCCGACCACTAATTAATTATATTTAATTTTAATATATTCTAATTAATTATATTTAATTTTAATATATTATAATTAATTATATTTAATTAATTATATTGCTTTGCTAAAAAAGGAAAAATAAAAATTTGTTAAATTTTTATATCAAATCTTAATATATTCTAATTAATTATATTTAATTTTAATTAATTATATTGTTTTAAAAAAATAAAAATTACATTTTATATAGGGTACGGAGTAATCCTCAAAACTCATATATCAAAATGTTATTAATGTAATGATAATATATAATCAATCGAATGTTTTTCATTTATTACCCATTGATATCTTCTCAAACCCATTAACGAAGCACTTTTTTAGTATCAATAGCACCGACACTTTTGTTACTCATTATTTATTAGTAAGATATTTTTTGATTAAAATTTTAAAAAATTATTTTTTAATTAAGAAAAGTTTAGCTTTATTTAATATTTTAGAAATAGCTTTCTAATTTATTAAGAAATGATTTTTTTAATTAGTTAGGAAAATAATCTTTCAAAAATAATTTATAGGAATTTCTTAATTCAATTAAAATATTTAATTTAATTTTAAAAGTAGTTTCCTTTTGATATAGAAAATAAAATATCCAAATAATTTTTGAATTAATGAAACGTTATTCCTAATTATACCAAAAATATAGTTTTTTAATTAGATTGGAATATCCGTACCAGAAATATAATTTTAAGGAAGAAGCATATGGTCTTTGAATGCTAAATCCTCCTATTCTTACTTCCTAAACCAACTGATAAAGCTGAAGGGTACAATAAAGAAGGATGTTAATTGCAAAATTGGCAATGAAGAGCTAGCTAGCCTTTGATTTGATATCTGGACTAGGAATGGTTCCCTAATATATAATAAATTGGCCAGGATTTGTTTACTAGACTTCCCTGGATAAAGCGTGTGTTGTGATCGAAGAAGGGGATTGGAACCTACCAGTAGAAATTAATCATTTAGGCTCAACTTGTGCTCCTAATTTGAATAACCTGAACTGTTGTCTTTAGAACAACATTCCTATCAGTCTGCTCTTTAATAGAAAATGTAGGGAAAATTTTCATTTATCTACTCCTGTAATTGAATTGCATCAGCTTGTTTGGACCAAAATCTTACGCCCTAAGGTTTCCTTTTTACTATGGTTGCCAATTGAAAACAAGCTTAATACACTGGACATGTTGCCTTACCAAACTTCAACCCCAACTGCCTACTCTGTAACATAAGGGAGGAAAGTAGGGAACATCTATTCTTTGTCTGCCCCTGTTCTACCACTATTTGGAACAATGTCAAAAGTAAGTATCAAGATTGACTGCATGTGCTTCAATAACTTGACATCTTTCTTGCTTTTACGAGGACAGGTTTGTGCAAAATGTCTTGATTGCCCATAGAGGAAACATCGATCAGTGATGGGATAACTTTAAATCCTAATGGAATAACAAATTCCTCTGCCTAATAAAATAATTTAGAAGTCTTTTGATAAAAAAAGAATATTTGTAGCCCATAAATTAGTATTTAAATTTCCTTCTTATCATCATATTGTTTACTTTTTAGAAAGTCCATAACTATAGGGCTCTTTCCTTACTCACTCTTATCAAGAGACAATGTTGGTTAACTTTAAGATTCCTAAAGATTCTAAGGAAGTCTACTATCAGGAGTTGGAACATCCTTGTATGAAATACAGAAGGAACGCAACCTCAAAAGATTCTAGAGGAGACCTTTTCAGTACACCTTAGAGAGTATTCTCTAAAATATTAGAGAACAACTCTTAATATCCCTATAATGCCCTTCTGAATGAGCAGTAGGCAGTAGCAGACAATTCCCACGAGATTGTGGGCTTCTGGAGACTTGAACAAGGTTTTGGTAAAGACTGGCGCATGCGATAGAAAATAACAATGTGGAAAGTATAAAATACGTTGTGGAGGTGTATTCTGGCACATAAAGAATGAGACGATCAGGTGGCTCTAATTCATCATGCGTCAACCAAAAAGAGGAGTTAAGGGCCCTGTTTGGCAATAAGCTGATAGCTGATAGCTGATTCTATCAGTTGTTAGCTGATAGCTTATTCTATCAGCTGATTTGACCAGCGGATTGCATTAGCTGTTTGTTAAAGATGTTTGGTAAAATTAGTTGTTTAGTATTAGCTGTTTAAGTGTAAAATGACTTATAAGGACATGACTTTAAAAAATATATAAGAATATAAATATTATATATTTTAGTATTTAAATGAATATTCCTATAACAATTTAGATTTTAGATATTTAATTCTACAAAAATTAAGTTTATAATAATAATAATAATAATGATAATAATAGTACTAGTACTAGTACTAATACTAATAATAATAATATTATTATTATTAACAACAACAACAATTTATATTTTCATGATGTCTTTAATTGACAATTTGTGTTGGAAAATCATGATGTCTTTAATTGACATCATTAGTCATTATAATTAAAATTTTATATTTTCATACAATATCAATTTACGAAAAAATTTTGATATTAAATGTATAACAACTCTCGATATATTTAATCACAAATTCAATTAAAAATGGATAATAATAATGTTTTTAATTGATGATCATATTTTAATATAAGTTATTTTTAAAACCTAAAATTATTAATTAGCAAAAAATATTTATTTAATTAAATAACTATTAATGATTTTATTCAGTAGTAAATAATATTTATTCAGTAGTTTGTAATATTAAAAAATGATAAACATAATCGAACATAAATTTTCATAGCATTTGATAAATATAAACAAAACATCAATTTTCATAACATTCCAGAAATATAAATTTATAAATTTATGGGAAAGGGTTATGATTCCAGACTAGTAACAAGTATTACACAACTATTACACATCCTCTGCTCTATTTTTACTCCAGTAAGCTTAAAGATCAATAAACGTATGCAATAGAAAGAACTGCATCCACCAATATCTTCTACTGGTTAGCATACTCCCAGAAGAAAGCGTTCAAACATCCTCTTCATATTTCCACTAGAATCCCAAGAAATCAACCAAAATGTAATAAATCCCATGATTTTCTGTTATACTTCAACCTGTTAAATGCATTCCCGTTAGTAAATGCATAAAATGAATTACTTAACATGGAAAATAGAAACTATTATCATTCACATAGTTTAAAAAACTCCTTTTTTTAACACATAAAATTTGTCATTAAATACAAGGTTTCCTCAATCAATTCAAACTTATAGTGCACCTGCTAATCACAGTAATTTGTTAGTCATCCAGATAAAAATTAAGTGCATGATCTTTGCACCTGGAATGAGAATATATCTGAATTTGCATACCTCTATCAACCAGTCAATAATGATACCTCTCATTCTCTTGTTAATGTCAAATTGTTGTGTCATGTAGCTTGGAGGTACACAATGCGATCTCTCAGACC
>JANVCL010000003.1:13620330-13630393 GCA_026546855.1 Erythroxylum incrassatum | reverse complement strand
AATCGGGTGGGGTAAGTTCGGGTAATTGAAAGTTCGGGTTCGGTCCGGATAAGACAAAAAATTTCGGGTAATTCGGGCCGAGCCCGAACAGTGAAAATCCGACCCGAATTACCCGAATGCTCACCCCTACTTATATGGAGAGAGGAGGCAAAACTATTAAATTCAACTTATATGCATTGCAGAATCGTAAACATTGGTATATGGTATTACTATACAGCTCAGGGGGGCAGTGAACTAGTCTGTGCCTCCACCAGTGAGTTCTGTCACCAAAAAGAGGTCGACTATACATAACTTGGGATAGCCTACTACTATATATATCACAAAGAAGATTTGGTAATATCTCACAACTAGTGCCTCATTGGTTAATAAGTTGCCTACGCTGTTATGCCCTATACATACAATGCCAATCACTGGTTGCTTCTAACACTTGCGTTTCTGGAAAATCCCTATTTGCCCGTTCAACGGTTTCTTTCGACCAAGCACTCCAACAACTTGATCAGTTGGTCAACGGTAATAACACAGTGGCACCTCAGTTGGGCTGCAGCAAGAAACAGTAAAGATGATTTAAAGATTGGTGACGAGGTTTCCATCACCGTGGGAAAGTCTTAACACGAGCATGCCAGGGCATTATATTTATACCTGCAAAGACCACAAGAGAAGCATAAAGATTCCTAAAATGGTCCACAAATGAAATTTATGACAAGAACAAATATCAAACTCATAATAAATTGGCTTCTGTTAAAGTAAATCTAAAGCATCTACAAAGTAGTTTTGTGGATAACGTGCAGGCAGATATGCAGAAAGTACAGTCCCAAATGAAAACTTGTTCTGTTAAGCAGATTATTGTGTATAAATTTAGTTGCACAAAATCATGCATGTAACGTAGAACATTGCTGCTGTCGAAGGAAAAAAAGAGGTGCTTACTCTATCTCCAATTTGTACCTAGCAGAAAAAACAGAAAGCAAGGAGTGATAACTGTGATGGGTTTAACAGAATGCAAACAAGTGTATGTTTAGATTTTAAAACCTGAACGAAGTTAGTGCCTTTTCAATGCCTTAGTTCAATTGTCATAGTTACAGTTGTAGTAATTATGAACTTGGGGGTTGTTGCTGTGAGTCCATTCTACTAAGGGTGAGACTGGAAGGAGCCCCTGCCTTGATTTAGTCTTGCAAGAAGTAGGCTGCCATGTCAAAATGTTCATGTTAATGCCGTTTTCCTTCCTCCCTCACCCATCAAAAATAAAAACAAAATTTGGGATAATGGTTGCATTTATTCGATCATTCTCAATATCTCAGAATTTAAAGTCACCCAAGTAAACGGGGAAAATACTTGAGAAAAGGTGGGAAACATTGAGGTTCACTAACCCGGGAATATAGATGCTCATCAAGCATGGTAACAGCACAATGCCCTGAAGTGGAAGCCCAACTACTAGGGCCTGTATCATACTCGGGTTGAGGGGCTTCAAAGCTTCCGTGAACTTGATAATCCACATGGTTTTCATGTATATTAATCTCTGTTGCAGGCTGGTACTTTGTATCATTCAATAAATCTAGACTATATGGCAGGTACGAGTACTGCCCAGCCATCTGCAGCCTCAGGGATGCTGTTCCATTTAGCTCATTAAACAGACCATTCACACCATTCTCTTGGCCAGAATTTGATAAGTCAGAACTTTTTCCTGTGCTAAAGTAGCCAGGATAACTCCCAAAGGAAGAACCTGCAGAGCATTCAACATCCCTGCAGACAAAACAAGGTCCACTCAATAGGTATGTATAGATTGGGTACATCGCTTTTTACCTGTTCTTCATATGGTAATATAATTGACACGCATTTCATAGAATTTGTGCCCCAATTTCATGGTCTGGAAAAGGAGTGACGTATGGTACCATAAACATATAAATGATGAAATGTTTCTTCAAAGATCTGAGTTTAATTCTACAGCATATTCATTTCTCTTCCACCTGCATGCCACTCACCTATGGGGAACCAGATTTGGGTCATCTGCTAACACCATATGGTGACTGTCATTATTAGGAATCCATGGCACAGATGATAGCTGCTGTTCGGCAACCATTCTGAAAGGCACGTGCATCCCATTCTGGAACTGAAGACAAATGTAACTTGGATAACATTTACCAACGGGACAAGAAGAAACGTATCAGAACTGTTGTATACAAGGAGTCATGCCTTACCGGACTACTGCATTCTAAAGAAATAAGTTGTGTTCCTAGATTTTCCTGGCAAGAAGAGGTAAGATAAGATGAAAATGCAGATGAAAACAGTAAATAGCAGTAGTGATTCAAAGGTTACAGCCTTGCAGGCCAAAAGAAAAAGAAAAAAAGAAAAAAAAAGAGTTTGTAGAATGCAGATGCTGATGAATGTCCTACAACATGTTACTCTCACTACAGCAAATTTTGGTAGCTATTGGCCTTCATTCTGCCAAAAGTTAGTTGATATTTCCAAATAAAACTTGGACAATCATTTTGAATATTTAACGATACCAATTATTGGATATAAACTTTGGAACCCCTTAAGAACACCCATACAAGGATTAATAGGCATACCTTCTGTGTTCGAATTCGGTCTAGAGACTCCCTGAGTGAATTTTCAAGCTGCCCCAAATGTTCTATGCTATTTATCTTATCTGGATTAGTCCAATAGCTGCAGAACTCAAAGTCAAAAGTTGTATAGGATGGTTTTTTTAAATTTTTTTTGTTTTGCATAGGATGGTTTAAAAGCTGAAACAGCTCCAAACTGGAATAATTTGCAGATTCTTACCTCAGTCTCTCCTGTACTTCAGAGAGTTGACTCTGCAGATACCTTGATTGGTTAGTAAGGTCCTGTTACATATAATTTGAAAAATGCGAAACTGCAATCGTCATAAACACAAAAGAAAAGACTTCTAAGTAATTTGAATTAGATGGCTTGTGACTGTACCTCCATTGTTTGTGAACTGAAGCAAACCAACAAGGGCGACAAACTGTTAATACATAGATACCAAAGAATGTGAATGAAAATCAAAATAATAAGCGGAGAACACATACCCTGTACCCAGAAAGTCCGGTATATTTACATCATGATCCAACTTTCTAAACGTTTTCTTTAGTGCCTAGACTCTCAAAGTAAGAAGTGAAAAAATTAATATTGAAGGAAGAGAAGCAAAGCAGTAAACAGAAAAATACTATGCTCATAATGACCCATAAGAAGGAACTTACTTCAAGACTTTCTAGCTTCCTGTTCGAATTAAGTAGAAATAAAAAAGAAAAAGGAAATCAGCTATCTAGCTGAAGAACAATTAACTAATGCAGTTGAATAACCAAAGGAAGGAAATAAAACTTGGGCGTACCTCTTTGCCCTTTCTTGAGGTGTTAACTGAGCAAATTTCCCGATGACCTCCTCAATGCTACATTACCACATGGGAAAAGAAATGTCAAGAGATTTATTCTTCTAATCATGATTATCATGTCCATAAGGATGATGAAATTGATTATGAGATGGATATTGTGAGAACACAATTGAACACGAAAAACTAAAATGCAAACATCCCATACATCAAACTTGTCCTCTGGCTGAAATATTTACTATCCTTGAAGAAAAGGGAGGACAGTAATGTGCTTGGCAATCAAGCATCCAATTATCAACATATATAAGCCTACATTATATTGCTCTTAGTCAGTTTGACAGCAATTGTACAGCTAAACAATAAATGGCATGTAGTGAGTTTTCGTAAATGTGGCTATGCAATGTAATGCCTAAGCTAGGATAAAAACAAATCCATAAAATGACGGGAAATTGTCAGGCAAGCCTAATGCTCACCAGCTGTATTTGTTGAATTCAGACCCAAAAAAAAAAAAAAAGAACGAAGGATACCTGCGTTTTCCTTTGCATAACGATGGTTTACCGGTCGGAGAGAACATGAGAAGGATAATGTCTATGTCGCAGAGTATGGATAACTCATTAGCCTTCTTCATAATGCCATGTTTCCTTTTGGCATAGGTCGCTTGACGGCCATTTGTGTTCTCCAACCTCTTGATCTTTAGTTTAACCCTTCCCATCCTGCACAATTAAACATACGTAGTTTCACCTTCAGAAGGAAGTCTCACAATTCTGAAAGTCAATTTGATCTCCTTATAACCTCCATTAAACCCACCTCAAAATCCTTTCCAGCATCAATATACAATACTAAAAGTTGCAATCATCAACCTATTATCAGTTGACATCCACAATGTTGCAAAAATTGGCAAATTGACCAAAATATTTAGAAGAAATAAGTTTTCAAACAGAGGAAGAAAATGGGAGCACAGAAACATAACAAAAAGAAAGAAAGAAAGATTGAAATGGTTAAAAGTAAAACGAGCCTAGGATCAATGAACCATATATTCCAATAACTAAAAATTGAAATCATTAAAAGAAGATTTAGTTTTTGATAAAAGAGGGAAAAGGGAGATGTCAAAATCAAACCTTTTGAAGAGTAAAAGATGGGAACGTGTGTGAAAAAGAAAAAGCGAGAAAAGCTCGAAATAAAATAGAACTCAAACGTACCCCAAATGAGCAAGCAAATCAAACGACGAGTTGAAAGTTGATCTTTCAGAGGGTCTTAAATGTGGGAAACACGAATGTTGAGCCAAAGCAAAGAGAGAGATAGAGAAAAGAGAAGCTCCAAAGAGAGAGAGAGCTTACATATAGGATTGTCCACACGACCGGGTGAGCGGGAAAAGCGGTCATGGGATGGAAGCTTGAGAATCGGGATCATCTAAAAACCAATCAACCCAACCAAAAATTCTACCTCCCACTCACTCCAGTTCCCGTCCCACGTTTTGCAACCATAAACCCCGTGGTTTATCAACAAAACCTCGTCTCCCCAGTCCCCAGTCCCCCCTTTTTGTCTCTTGTTTATTTCCATATTTTCGCTTGTTAGTAACCCAACAAGTCAAAACTAGGGACTGCCCTGCCCCTGCCCCTTCTGCTTCGACCTTTTGCCTGCTTCTTTGTATCAAAGATTCTGGTTCTTACTTTAGCATTGTTTCTCGTTTAAAACAATCAATCATTCTGTATCGTAATGGTTCCCTGACTGTCTACAAGTTCATAAAACAATTACATAACTTCTTTATACAATATCATTTTGAAATTTTCAAATTTACGTACACGTCATTATTATGTGCCAACTTTCTTTTCATCTGTAATGCATGAACTTAATTAAAATAATTGAAAATCGGGAACATTAAACTTATAATTTAAAAAGAGAGAACTTAATTATTTCACTGTGAAAAATAGATCATACTTTTTGATATAAAGAGATTAACATGTTCAATAGTGGACTATTAAAAAATTAGTATATAATAAATAAAAGTAAAAATTATGATAATAACTAAAAGTATATTATGGAAACGAAACACTTTACTTAAATAACAATAATATATATTAATGATAATTTAATAATTCTAATTAAAATTGAATCTAACATAAAAATTAAAATAGTACTTTTGAAGAAGATTGTGTGTTATCATCATAAAAATTTTCAAATTCTCTTACATTATTTAAAGGCTTATAAATCATGCTTGCATCAAAAGTTTGTACATCAACGTACTCTATTGCATTTAAATAAATTATAAATTAATAATATATGATATTTTTTTCATTTGTAACATTTTACTTTTAATTTTAAAATATAATTAAAATAAGATATCAACTAATTATTAGTAGATATTCTTAATTCATTCTTCATAACAAATATATTTTCTTTGTAAATTGTCTTTTTTAAGATTATTGTAATCAAAGAGCAAGCTATGGTTCTTTTGCTGCAATCCAAAAATTAGTTTGGTCAATACAATTAATATCTACTAGATCATATGTTCTTTTCTTACTAAACGTTCTAAATATGCAATAGAGAAATTATTGAATCAATAATATAAATAAAGTAGTATAAAAAAATTCAATCAATAAAATATATATTCTTTATCGCTATATTATAAGCAACATATACAAGGTTGTTAGGTTTGATGTTCTAAACAATTTTGTTTTTTTGTATAAGTATGCTAAACAATACTTTAATTACATTCATAACCTAATGCATAAGTTGTTTGATTAAGTATTCTTATAAGTGGAGCTACAATCTTCATAATAATCAAGTAAGCATCTCAAAATTTATTATCCAGAATAATAATATAAACCTCTTTTCATTTCACACCCTTAAATAACTTGTATATTGAAAAATATTTGCTTCTCAATAAATTTTAAAGTACTAGATTACATCATTTTTTCAAATTTATAAATATAGTTTCAAACCTAATAGTAATAGGACACATAATCTCAACCCAATCTTCTTACTTTCTTAACTAAGAGAAAAGTGTAAGATGATTATGTCATTATACACAAAAATTTCGATTTTAAATGCACCTAAAATAAGATTAGAAATGTGTTATATATAACTCATATCTTTTAAAATGATATTTACACAATGAGCAACACATGAAGATAAATAAATATGCTCATACGTTGATTGTAACAAGTACTTAGCTGTTGTATAATTAGATGAATTGTTTGTAACAAAATGGATATCTTTTTTTAGTCTAACCACTCAAACACAAAAAATAATTCAAATAAATTATAAACACCTTTTATCGCATTAGAATTGTCAACAAACTTGAGAAAATTTATTCTAACACTAAGATGAACTAAAAAATTAATTAAGGTTCTTTTTTTTATTAATCCATCTATCATCTAGAATAGTAAATTATGTTGTTTCTCAAATAGACTTACATGTATCTATAATCAACTGACATTCTTTTTCTAAATCTTGAAGTAAGCCAAATGAATCTTATAATGAGATCTTAAATATTAGACCTATCATTATTGTAACATCTATTGTTTCTTAAAATATGATAATTTTAAAGCATTTAAAGGAATACATTAATAATAAAACCATCTAACTCAAACACTTTTACGTCATAAAATAACATTTTTATCAATCAAAATACTTTTAAAACTAGGTTGAGTCCTATGATTAGTTCTAAATCTATATGAATAACTTTCCTTTTTAGCTTTATCGAACACATTTTGTGCTTCATCATCTTCATAAGATACATTATGAGTCTTTATATTTTCCTTTTATATTTATTGTTTGCAAATAATTTTTAGCCATCTCCCGTGCGTCAAATATTACATTTGTGCAAGATGTAATATTGATGAATGGTATTTATAACTTGCAATTCATTGACCACTATTCAAAGGTGTATGGTAAGTATATTTTTAGATTATGTTCAACATATCATAGATATTTTTATCGATGATTTTACCATTCATAAAGATTCATTCAATAATTGTTTATATAATCTAACACTCATATTATAGAGGTACATAGAAACCATGAGCTTTGAAAAGTGTCATTATATGGTGTAACAAGGTATTGCTTTAAGATATGTTATTTCAACAAGACCTTTGGAGGTAGATAAAGTTAAGATTTATATTATTCAATCTATTCATTACCTTGTTAGTGTTCAAGAATTTTGTTCTTTTCTCAAACATGCAAATTTGTATCAAACTCATTAAGGATTTTTCCTACAACACATTTTCTCTTTATAATTTGCTACAAAAAGATGTTCTTTTCATATTGGACAAGGGGTGTAAAAATACATTTGATAAGTTGAAATAATTGTTGATGTTGGCACCAATTATTCAACAGTTAGACTAAAGTCTTTTATTTGAGACAATGCGTGACACAATTGATCATATGATAGGAACTATCTTAGGTCAACAAATTAGGACAATGATACATGCTATAAACTACACATTAATAACCTTAAATGATGCACATAAAAAATTATTCAACCACTAAAAAAGAGCTCATAACTATCATCTTTTCTTTATAAAATTTCATTCTTACTTATTGGGAACTAAGTAAATGTTTATTCTGATCATGTGGCCTTTGGGTATTTAATGACAAAGAAAAATGTGAAACTGAGACTAATGAGGTGGAAATTTTTTTGAGTGAATTTGATATGGAGATCAAAGGTAAGAGTGGAGCAAAAAATTGAGTTATTATTAATTTAAGCAACCTAGTTCATGTAGAGAGCAAAATCAATTTATGAAAAGACTATTATGACGAACAATTGTTTTCTACAAGCTTAAAACTTCTATGATATGGAAATAAAGTTAATTATTTAGCTACTAACATTTTACATATTAGTTTGTATAAAACTTAAAGAGATAAGCTCAAAAATGATGCGAAGCATTACCTATGGGATGACACATTAGTTATTAAATTATGGTTTCTGATTAGCTAACTAGGAGGAAAGGTAAGTATTAAGTACCATAACAAATCAATAAATAATCTTTGTTTCATATCGATGAAAAAATATAGTTCTAATAATGGATGCGACTGTGGACCAAGCTTAATTTAACTGATAATTCATCGATATTATCTGTCAAATTTAATTTTCCAAATTTTGTTGCATATTTTCTTATTATCATAACCTCCAATTGGTTCATTATATAATGATTAACAAGTTATAATTTGTTATAGAAACTATCTCTACTTTTTTATACTACATATGTTTTTGTTGTAGGAGTTTAGGATTTAATTTAGGTACGAATGACAACGTTACCACTAAGTTAAACAAGAAGTACAATAATAAATGAATTGACTATTAAGAAATCACTTTAAAAAACCATCACCATGTATTTGCTTATGAACTCTCCAAGATACTTTATCTAAGTTGAGAAATGATACAAAAAATAAACAACAAAAATATATAAGCAAGGTAGAAATAGTAACATCTATTTGCAAGAAAAAAAAGAAACATAATATAAGGTTTTGAGTAAGAAGCTCCTCTTTCTCTCTCTCCCTCTAATCCCTTTC
Source organism: Erythroxylum incrassatum (assembly GCA_026546855.1). NCBI lineage: Eukaryota > Viridiplantae > Streptophyta > Magnoliopsida > Malpighiales > Erythroxylaceae > Erythroxylum > Erythroxylum incrassatum. The sequence goes on along the minus strand of JANVCL010000003.1, from coordinate 13,621,536 downwards.
CAGCAAATTCACCATCTTGTTTTTGTCATTTCTCTTTAAACTCCATCTACATCTTTCTTGTAAGCTTGTTATCTTTTGTTATACTAGTCTTTTCCTTAATGTCTCCTTTTCATTGTTATTATGTTGTTATTGCTTTTGTTGTCTCTTCACCTTCCATTTATCCTTTTTGTGTAAAGCCCACAAAACAAAGAGCAACCCAACCTTAATTAATCATCTCAGCCTTAACTAACTAACCCAACCCATAAAACCATTAAGTAGAGGGGTATAAAAAGAAGCCATCAGTTGGAAATATCAAATGCACCAATGAAAATCAAATTCATTCTTTATGTTCTCTCCATTTTCTAGCTCGTAAGTGTGTTAATGTTCCATTTTCTCCTACATGTGAATCTTTTCTCATGTGTTCCCTTAGTACAAAGGTTGTTTTGAAGCAAATTGTGTAAGTTAACAACCCCAAAATCCCTTAATACAAAGGTAAAATTCTAGTAGCTATTATATGCCTTTTTTGTGATTTCTAGTCATCCTACACTAGTTTATAATTGGATTGCATGTTTTGACTATTTGGGACAATAATTGAAGTCATGGAAAGAGATAAAAATGGAGAAAAGGTGGTTGGAGAATGATAAAATAAGAGGAGGTATGAGAAGAGGAGAGGGTGAAGAAGATGACAATTTTTGGAAAATTTAAGTTGCATTAAGGGGCAAAATAGGAAATGCAAAAATTTAAGGGTCAAACTGGAATTTAGTTCCAAGAAGGGTATTTTCAGTATCAACATAAATAAATGAGGGTAAAATGAGACTTTTAATAGTTAAGGTTATTTTAGTAATCATGGCAGTTAGGTTAGTAAGGATATTTTTATAATTAAGAATAAAGTGGAAAAGGGAATAATGTTAGATTATTAAGTGAAATTGAGTCTAAAATTTTCTTAAATTAGTCTAATAAAATTTTTGTAATGTCTAGTTGGAACGTTCGATTAAGGAGTAAATTGGACTATTACTTAGGGAGCAGTTGGTTTACATGGAAGAATGGTAATAAAAATGAAAACGAATATAGTGAGGAATAAGAATGGATATAATCATTATAATTATGATGGTTGGTTAAGAGGAAGGAATAATTATCATTACCATCGATAGTGGTTGGTTTGTTTAAAAATATTGAGAAATAAAATTTGTTAAAATTTTGTTTTACGTCAAATTTTAATATATTTTA
>JANVCL010000003.1:13564604-13585376 GCA_026546855.1 Erythroxylum incrassatum | reverse complement strand
GTGAACTTCACAACATTCAAAACTCCATCTCTATATCATTTGCATTATTATCATCCTATAAGAAAATAAAATATGATGGAAAAGGTAAGGATTGAGGAGCAAAGTGGAGATTTTAAAGTTGTTTCTTCTCAGAAAATATTAATGTTTTATTATATTTAATCATAAATATTCAAGAAAAAACAGAAAAATAGAGTTAATAAAAAAGGGATAGGATATGAGTATCCATCGGCTCGGGTTATCACTAAACCTATATCCAAATCTATATTCACGTCCATTTTTCAGCATCCATTTAAAATCTATTTTTTAGCTTATAGGTTCATTTTTTTAGATTGAGTAGTGCAGATATTAATCGAGTTGAAAACTTACTGTCATCCTTAACCATATTCTTTGGTGGCCCATTTTCCACCAAAATATTGAGAAAATACAGAAAGTTGTACAAGAAAATGAAGATTAAAAATATTTTTCCTATCATCATTGAAATTAAGAAGTTAAAATATGGACTTTTGAGCCTTATAATTTACAGAAATAAATACCAATGTGATGGGGACATTTGTCGTGCTTAACTTGTTTTGTTCTTTATTGCACTTATCTTTGGTTTGAACTTATTGGCGATAGAGCGAGGAAATCTTGGGGCTCCATCTTGAAGCATTCTTGACCATTTTACGTCACAAGCCAAGTCGGTGGTTTTACGGTGTAATCACTTCATGCACGTTACGTGGGTGCATGCACTTTCCATTTTTCAATAAGGGAACCCAACTTTCTAGTTTTATTTACACAAGTCGTCCTCTATCAACAATAGTGTTCATATTAGGATTCTGATAATTTCATTGTGCAAAGTGCAAACAAATATATTTAAATCAATTATATCCAGAAAGAACGTTTAAAACATGCTGTTTAATTAACCTATGTGACCATAACCCAACTTCCAACTTCCGACTACCATATTGGATTCAAAGTAAAAAACAAAAATTAGGTGCAAAGATTAAGGCTTATTACAACTTCTCATAATTAATGGTTTAATTTAAATTGGGAAATTATTTATTGGTTAATATAAACTATCGTAATTTACAACCAATATTTCAGAAAGTGTGTTGGTGAAAATTTATTATATTTTACGAATGTATTAGTTCATCTCTCTTCTTTTTTAACTTATTAATCAACGGTGCCCCCCAAATCGGTATCTGAATCAAGACCAAAGGAACTAAGACTGAAATTTTCTTTTACTAAGATGAATCTTATAAATCTTTTTCGATTTTAATGTGAAAAACTTTAAATTAATCTTGACCTATACTAATTAGGTTACAAAGTTCCACGCAAAGTCTGAATGCAGAACGTTTTCAACATTTGACGTGGACAATTTTGAAGTACTTTTGAAAAGTCTTATATGCAGTTAATCGTCTTGTAAAAAGAGTCATTACTCCACCATCTTTTACTGATACACCTCCTGAGATTCAATATAATTCAAAATTCTTTCCATATTTTCAGGTACATTCATATATTTAATTATTATATCAATTATGTCCTTATGATTAAATTTTATTTTAATATATTTTTTAATTTTTAGGATTGTATAGGAGCAATAGATGGTACACATATTGATGCACATGTTCCAACCGATGAACAAATACCATACAGGGGCAAAAGAATTAATCCAACCCAAAATATTTTGTGTTGTTGCTCATTTGACATGCGTTTTACATATGTAATGGCGGGATGGGAAGGTACTGCAAATGACTCTCGAGTTCTTTTGGAAACAGTGACAAATCTAGCGAATCAATTTCCTATGCCTCCATAAGGTATTATATTATTTTAAATAAACATAGTAATTATGATTCATTTTTAATATCTTTTTGTTAATATTTATGTTCTTTTTATGTTAGGTAAGTACTATTTGGTTGACTTGGGCTACACTAATATGCTTAGATTTCTTTCACCATATCGAGGTGAAAGATATCATTTGCGAGATTATAGAGGCAAAGGAAAACCTCAAGGTCTACAAGAATTGTTTAACTACTGGCATTCTTCATTAAGAAATGTTATTGAAAGATATTTTGGTGTTCCAAAAGCAAGATTCCCTATACTTAAAACATGCCAAGTTATGATATGAAGAAACAAAAATACATCGTTATTATTTTTTGTGTTATACATAACTATATTAGAATATATGGACAAAGCGATGAATTATTTGAAAGTTGTGCTGAAAATGAATAACAAATTAGGGAAAGTGAAAATGAAGATGCAAGTTCTCAAGTGAAGTATAATATCACTCCAACACAACTTCGAGGTATGTCTTGGACGCGAGATGTAATTGCTAGACAAATGTGGAGTAATTATATTATTTCTAATTATTTATGTTTCTTTTTATAAATGATAGTACTATTACATTTTCAAGAATTATAGTATAATTGACATATTTTATTAATTAGAACGACTTAATATAATTTCTAATTTATGTAATTTTATTATATACAATTAATGTGTAATTTTTAAATAATATTTGATTTGCATATATTTAATTTTAGCTATAATGATAATTAATTAATTTAAAATATAATATATTGTATTATAATTATTACACATAAGAGTATAATTACAAAAAATAGAAACAAGATAATAAAACTAAGCATGTTTTGTTTTCAGTTTTTATATTACAAATCTTAACCAAACAAGTTTTTGTTTTTTTAAAGAAACTCAAAATAGGAAACAGAAACAAAAAACAACAACAAAAAAATAGAAGTGGAACTAAACGACCCCCTTAGCTACGATTTCTCACTTTCCACTTGAATTTTTTGTTGATAATCTATTGTTTTTTTCTACATTTAATTTCTCTAAATAATATAATCTTGATCGATAAGATAATGTAAAAATTATTCTGAATGGTAATATAATATAAAATTATAATGTACAACAATAAGTATTTTCAAAATAACTGTAAATTAAGAATTCATAAAAAACATAAGAGTAATAAAAGATCGAATAAAATCCATTTAAGTACCAAAATATTATAAATATAAGCTATTCAATTGGTGAAGGGGGATAATCTGACTGCTACGATGAGGTGCTGACTCTCCCCTTTAACTTATCCATCTCATTAATTACGAAGCTAGCCTATGTCCTCCATTGACTATTGCAACTGAATTGCCAGCATCTCTACTATGCTCTCAACCTGAACGACTCTCTCATTGGATGCAAACCGCCTATTAGATCTAGCTATACTGGATGTGGAGGATTGTGAATAGCGTGTGTTTGCAAAAGAACCTAAGCCTAAAATCCTTCCACGACCTACCACTAACTGCATCAAGATATGTCTGACTCTCATCAACAGTTTCATTTCTAAGACTATCGTTCAATGCTTTTTTGTATTTGGTCCTATCATTATAATTGTTTATGTTAATAAGTGATAATTTTAAACTAATATTATTTGTCAAATTAATATTAAAGTGTAAATTTTACATACATGAAATTGTTTGCATCAGGTGTTGATGAAGGTCACACCATCATGTTTCTTAGTGTGGGTGTGTAAAAAAAGCTGATGTAGTGTAGACTTATTGCTTATAAACTTTTCCTGCATTATAAATTTTAGACCTTTTTTAAAACTTAATAAATGAATTGTCAATACTAATTTATACAAATATTGTTTAAAATCAAAAGGAACTCAAACAATATGTTCCCTAACAATTCTTGTTAATTGCTATATGAGAATAACCAAATATAACTCAAATTCTCCTTTTGATTACGCTTTAAATGTAAATGATTAGGCAATGTATATGCTCCTACGCTTTGAAATAAGTAAATTAAGAGTCATTAATGTAAACCTAATGACTACCTAAAGTTTTTATCAAAGTAGTATATTAAGGTTCCAACTAAAGTAGTATTAGTATTTTAGAGTTCTTAGTTAAAGTAGTAATATTTGTTAGTTTTTCAACTTAAGTATTAATCATATGAAATCATATATAAAAGGGAACAAACTTCAACAACAAGATGTAGAGATTTATGATATTTATTTAATTTAATCCCAATTAAGCGACGGTTTTTATCCTTTACACTTTACTAAACTAACCCAAAACTTATAAGATTTTACTTTGTAGAGTTCTAACCTTTGTCTGTTTGGTTCATGGTTCTTCATATGCAAAAGTTGGTATCAGATATAGGCTTTAAATCAAATGTTTATCCATTTTGGTTTCTTTTTTTCTTCATTTGTAATATTCCTAGTTAGGGTATCTTTTTCTAGTATTCATTCTTAAGTCTCTCTCTTTTTTCTATTCTTAGTTGGGTCTTCTTGTTTCTAGGATGTCATCAAAATTTTTTCAATCATCTTATTATTTATTTTTCTTTATATTGCTTAAGTTATATATATGGTTCTTTATATTCAAAAGTTGGTATCAGCTCTAGGCTTTAAATCAAATGTTTATCCATTTTGGTTTCTTTTTTTCATTTTTAGTATTCCTACTTAGGGTGTCTTCTTCTAGTATTCATTCTTAAGTTTCTTTTTTTCTATTCTTAGTTGGGTCTTCTTGTTTCTAGGATGTCATCAAAATCGTTTCAATCATCTTATTATTTATTTTTCTTTACATTGCATTAGTTATATATATATATATATATATATAAAGGAAATAGTAAAGTAAAATAAGTTAACAAAAAATGTGTATAAATTAGTATTTCTTTAGGAAGCTTATAAGTATGCCTTCTAAAGATGGTTTAACACCTAAAGAAGAGAAGGAAAATGTGATCTCTCTTTCTTAGGCAATGAAATAATAATTTAAGAAGATCAAGGCAACGTATAATGATGTAAGAGAGTCTAAAAGTCATGAAAAGAAAAAAGTGAGACCAAGAGTTCTAAAGGATAGGGTTCAAACCAAAAAGCGAGAAAAAAGTTTCAAAAGAAAAGGAATGAGTGTCACAAGAAATAAAAACAAGCAAGTGACCTTATTTACAAAGGGAAGAAATATTAAGAGTGCTTGCAATGCTAATGAATTTAACTTTGATTGTTTGAAATTTGTTTACTTCATGAGAATGAAAAATACTATCTAAAGGTTAATAAATAAAGTAGGTGTTTATTTTTTATACTTGACATTGATTTTGGGTACATATAAAAAGAAAGAAAGGTCTTTAATTTATAAGAGCTTTAAGTGTTTGCCTAAAAGAGATGATCCATTTCAATTCATTAAAAGAATCAATGAGAACACCTATAAGCTAGACCTTCTTTGCAATGATTTAAGGCTAAAACCTTTTGAGGAGAGAGGAAATGATGCAATCATAATAAGTACTTTGATTCTTGATCACATTAGTAGGTTAGAAGAATGAAGATAAGATTCTTGATCATATTAGTAGGTTACAAAAAATGAAGATGAAAAAAATATGTTGAAAATGGGAAATGAAAAATTAAAAAGAGCATAGCATTATGATACATGAAACCTCTCCCTCTCCCTTTTCCTTTAGATTATATTACAAATTGTTACTTTTTAATGTCTCTTTCTCTTTTCTTATTAAAAAGTTAAAGAAAGAGGAAAGCAACCAATTTTTGGTTTTGTTTTGGTAGTAAATAATGAGGCATCATTTTCTGATTGAAACTGAAAAAACTATATAGGATCTTCCTTTTTTAATGCGGTCTTTTGATACAATTCAAAGTTGTTACTTTCAAACAGAAAAGGACAAGAAAAGGCAATGGAAAAGTTAGGATGAAAATGTACAACAGTAACAAAGTAAGTAGATGTAATCAGTGCTGGGTAGATCACGATGCAAGAAGACATCATAGTTTCGTAAAGTTCCTAAATATGTTCATCATCTTTCTTATGCTAATAATCAGATCACATATGTTTAAAAACCAATTCAATTAACACCCAACATCAATTTGTCCTCAACCAATCCACAGTAACAATTGAAATAAACCCTGACAATGCAATCCACAATAACAAAACCAACGAACAACGAACATAAAATCATTTAACAATAAAAATTGAAGCAAAAATAAATAAATTGGTCGAAACAATCTGCAAGTGAATATAGTCGTTCCTAGTACCTACAAATTGAGTATTCCAAGGTCGTCTCCCACAAGGACTAAGATACTCACTACATAATTAATCCTAATTACTTAAATGAAAGTAAAAATAAACTTAAAAGATGGTTGGAAGTGAGTAGACAATAAATTGTAAAGACTGGAAATAAACAATTAGGGAAATTTTGATGATTTGAACTTAGCGCTTTGGGGTTCACCAATTTAGGAAATTGATCAATAAATTATAGAATTGATTGAATGATAGGTTATAATAACAATTGCACATCTTTACTCATTTTCTCTCTCAAGAAATATAAGAACAACCAACTAGTTGATTACCATCTCTCAATGTGAAATCTAACTAGTCAAATTCATTAAGAACAAGCAATCATAAGTTATCACACTAGTTTAGGACATTTCTATATCTAAATCTAATGTGTTTATCTTCCTAGTGTATAAATCATACTTCACCTCTCAGTTCATCATATGATTCCTAAGAATGCATTTATGGTGATCAAGCATAGAGACAACAGTGAAATATAAGAAAGATAAACGTAACCCAAGAACCTTCATTTAACAGCAATCAATCCATAAAATACAAATCCATGCCCTAAATAGGCTACACCCCTTACCCTAAATGGGGTTTAGTTCCAAAACATGATAACATAAACTATACACATAAAGACAATCAACATCCAAGAAAGAGTAGAGATAGAAGGTAGAGAGAACACAAAACAAGGTTGCTTTTAATACTTGATTCCTTCCTCTTTTCCTCTTTTCCTCTTTTGGTGCCTCTTTGTGTTACAACCTTGTTTTCAGTGTCTAGCCCCCTCTTTAGGTCTTAAAAAGGAGTATTTATAGTGTCTTGGGTTCAAAGAAATCTAGTTTTTTCTAAACAAGGGAAGGCAGAACATTCTTGGGTCGACAAAGTCAATTAAGAGGACTATTTGTCCGTTTAATGGACTTTCTCAGGTCCCTGGAGTGAAGTTGGACAGGTAATGTCCGTTAAGTGGATCTTCTCAGGTTTCTAGAGTGGAATTTGGCCAGGCGATGTCCGTTTAATGGACATTATGTCCATTTAATGGACATGCCCTAGGCCTCTACAAATTTGTGCCATATTGACCCTTTAGACGACAAAATTTCTCCTTAGAGTCTTCACGGAAGTTGTAGAACTTGGAGCCCTCTTCGGAAGCATAGTTGAATAACCTTCATCCGACATCCATAGTCAAAGTTATGTCTCATGCCCAAAATCTATCAAATTGCACCTATTAAGCAATAAAGTTGAAATATGTGAGAAATAAAAAAAGCTTTAAATTCACATCAAGATAAGTAAAAGGAGTTCCAATTCATCTCAAAATTACATATGAATAATTTGACTTATTATAAACCCAAAAGTAGAGCATGGATGATCAACCTCAACAGATGATACACCTAAGACAATGGAAGCAGTTGGTGGAAGAACAACCTTGTTATATGGAAAACGACAAAGATGGAAGAAGATGGAAAAAACAGAGGGGAAGAAGACGAAGACCAAAACGAAAGGGGAGGGGGGCTTCGATTTTGTCGATTAAATTGGAAGGAAAATGACAACGTTTCCTTCCAATTTAAATGATGTCGTTTTCCTTCCAATTTAAATGAGAGTGCCACTTTCATTTGAATTTACCTACAAAATGGTGTTTCCATCGATAATTTACCTATAGAAACACCATTTTGTATCACCACATAGTAATTTCCCTAAGGAAAATCTTTTCGTTAGTAAATTTCATGTGCAATTTTTACCGGGAACTATTGGTGCCTATTTTTACGATGACATTCAATATTTCGACACTAAATTCTGTCGGCAAAGTTTACCTGTAAAATTCTATCCACTTTAAAAGATGTTTTTTATTGCAAATTACCTTTTTTCCCAGACAAATTTACCTACAGAAACCAATTTTTGTCGCTAATTTACACAAATTTTTTTGTAGGGAATTTTTGTCAGTAATTTGCAATCTTCTTGTAGTGTGCCTTGCACAAGCTTGTAGATCAAGTATCTAAAGTTGACAACTTATAGAAATTCATCGCTATATCACAAACATTTCAAAATTTAAGCTATTTAAAAAAATTGTAAATAAAAAAGAAAATTTACTCTCAGTTTAAACATGTAAAAGGTGAAAATCTAACACAAATCGTTGGAATTTAGTATAACATATTTCAACTATTCTGTTAATATAAATTTTATCAATAAGTATAAATTTTATAATTTATTTTGAAACATAAATATGAAGAAATGCAAGTTGTGTACATACTGGGACCAATGTTATAAATATCGTGTCGATATTGGTATTTGATTTAGTTTTTGATAAAGCAAACCCACGCAAGAGGGGGGTGAATTGTGTGTGACTTGAAAATTTTTGCAAGATACTTTCAATTCCTATAAAGGCAGGGCCTGTTAAAAATTAAAACAATAGGAGACTGTTAGATAATAGAAGCATGATAAATGATAGGAGCTTGCTAAACAATAAATCCTATTAAAATAATTTAAAACAGGAAGCACCTGTTAAAATAAAAAGGAACCTCTTGCAAGTTGAAAACAGAAGGAGCATATTATAAAAGTGAAGGAGTCTCTTGCTAAAATGAACATACACACAATATAATGCAGAAATTTAAAAGTTAAGAGGAGAGAAAGAATGATGCAGTCGATTTATACAGGTTTAGCTTATAATCCAAGCCTACGTCCAGTCTCCAAGTATCTAACTTGAGTGTTTCAATAAAATCCAAAATAGTAATTTGATGAGCCTCTTCAAGCTCACAAGTACATTTTTTTCAAGGTGTTTTAACCTTCCACAATAGTAGTATTTTGCTAGTCTCTACAAGCTCTAAAAAAAATTGTATGAAGGATTTTACAATTTCTCTAAATATAGTGATATCACTTTCTAAAGAACAAAGAGTTTGATATAACTTTCAAGAATATTGATGCTATAAGATATTTCCTAAGTCTTGTATATGTGTCTATTTTGCAAATGTAATGGCTCTTCCTTAAGTAGCATTTTCTTTAACTAGTCGTTGCTTAATCTTCAATATCTAACTGATGCTTAATCTTCAATATTATCTCTACTAAAATCTTTGATACTCAAACGTTAAGAAGGACGGTCTGTTAAGGCTTTCGGAGCTGATTATTTGAATTAGTAAGATCCTTCTGGATGTCATGGAACCATTTCTAAAAAGGTAAGTTTATAAAGAAAGTTTCTGCAAGAAAGAAAGCAATTATTCCATGATTTTATTTCCTTTCAAGAATTATATCATTGCCTATATAAGGAAATAAATCCATTTTTTAATTTTGAAATATTATACAGTTATCATCAAAATCGTTAATCATAAACCTTAAGCTAACAATCACTCCCTTTTTGATGATGATAAATAATAATAGATATATTTTCAAATTTCAAATAATGATGAAGAGTTTCGAAAGGTACCTGTAAACTTTACTCGCAATTATCATTAAAAGGAGCCTGACTTTTAAAGGAAGGAGTCTATCATTTGTTTATCACAAATTTAAACTCCATAAGTTCAGCAACATTTCAACATAATATATCATCAAGTGCAAAGTATACTATTTCTCTCCCTTTGTCATTATCAACAAATAGGGAGGAAGGAAATTAAACATTCACAAGACTATCACAAGTACGAATAAGCCAGACAAAAAAGAGAAAAGAAAACAATAGAGTCATTAATCAGACATTTTTCTAATCAAAATCTGTAAGTCAAGAATTTGATTTTGCATATTGTCTATTTGGTTGCGGATTTGATCTTGATTGGAAAAAAACTCCTTCAGATGTTGAAGGATCACATAACTAGAGCTCTAGAGAGGAATAAGAGTTGACTTTGGTGGGGTAGGACCTAAAAGATCTGCTACTCTTTCTGTCTTCTTTTCTACCCATGCATTGTCCTTTAGCTTGCAACGGAATTGGTAGGGAATTGAAGAATGGAACTTTGCAAGCTTATACCAATTCAGATTTTCAAAAGGCACTCCAAAATAAGCACAAATTTTGATCAACAACATCCCATACAGTAGGCCACCAGTGGTATTCTTGTGACTTCCCTTCTTTACCATAAACTTCATTATCATTACTGGGAGGTTCATCTTATTACCCTTCAAAAGGTTATAGACCACGTACATATCCAAAAGACTACATCTTTCTACTGAGCTACTCCCTAGAAAAATTGAAGTAGTTGAAATAGATGCAAGGCATTTTGGCAATAAGTCCAAGTTTCTATACCAGGGTCTTCCTTTGTAGGCATTCTAAGTGTGCAGACATATAAAGTCCACAATCTCTCCCAGATCAATGTCAGCAATGTCCCACTTGTGACAGGGAACGTCAATCTTACCAACTGGAATTACACTCAGAATGTTCCCCAAGATTTCCTCTATAATTAAGATTTCGCATTCATGTACCCACTAGATGATAGCCAGTTTCCCATCAAATTCTTCTTTTCTCATGTGTGTGTAAAAACATCTTATCAATTCATAATACACTGTTTCGTCCAATTTTAAAAAGGTTTCCCAACCAATAGTAAGAAAGAAGGGTGTAATGAGAATATCGATATCATCGAATAGGTTGGGAGGCAAGATGCAACCTGCTACCACCTTTCTCTTCTTGTAGCACATCTTGTACCTTGCTTCAGCTTCCATCGATTAAAACAACTTTACCGGAGCTGAAGATTTCCCCTTCTAGAGTATAGTGAGTTTCTTTGATTTAGTTCTCTTGGCCTTAGGGATTTCTTCAAAAAAGGTTTCTTTAAACACTGGTTCATCCTTAACAATTTGGTCCTCAGTCTTTTCTTCGACAAAGGCACTTTGCCTTTTCTTATTTCTTTTTTTTTCTTTTCCTTGATTCTTCTTCTTCCTTCTTTTATGCCTTAATAGTTTCTTCTTGTAGAGCTTGTTTTGTGATACGTTCTACGGTTCGTGGTCTCCTTATTAACAGAGTCGATTCTTCATCTGATCCATCATTGTTTACAACCCAGTGCACTTCAGGCACTTTCTTATCCTTGAGATCAATTTTAGGAGTAATGGAAGTAGTGGAAGGAGTAGGAGTGGTTAGAGTAAGAATGGGTATATGAAATCTTACTTTTCTTGTTTGTTACCCCTCATTTAAGGATTCTTCTACTTCTTTTTCTTCCTTCTCTTCTTTGTTTTCTTCTTCTTCTTTCTCTTCTTTATCTTCTCCACCAGAGTTAGATACAAATTGCTATACTATTGAAGGTTCATTATTTTCAGAGGATGAATCCGAGTTTGATTCTAGGGATAACATAGCCAAAATTTGTTTTTTTCTCTCCTCTGGAGTTTCCTAAAAGGGGTTTTCTAAAGTTTGGGGCTTAGAGGAAACAGAGATGTGTTTAGTAGGGTATTCAAAGATCCTACTATTGGAGACAAAATAGAGAACTCAGAAACGAGAGTTTGATCATAGCTGGAAATTGAAGTAACAATCTTCTTTTGTCCCTTTGATTTCGTTCTTGCTATTGAGGTTGGAGGAAAAATAGAGAGAAGGCAGAAAGTTTGGGTGCAGAGAGGAAAAATAGAGAGAACATAGAAATTTATGGTGTAAAAGGAATGGTGCTTCTAAGAAAGGTAACGATTATGATTATAAGAATAGGCAGTTGTACACGCCAAAGAAGGAGGTGTGATCGCCTGCGTCTCTTTTGTCAGTCTTGTCCTAGAGTTGATGCTTCATTAATAAGATTTGAGCACAATAGCTGATAACTGCTATATATTCTACTTCAGTTGTTGAAATCTTTGTGTAATTTAGTTTTTTGCAAGACCAAGAAACTAGACATCCTCTAAGAAATTGGTAGTGGCCACTTGTGCTTCTTCAATCGACTTTATCAATTGCATGATCTGCATCACAATATATAACTATGTTAAAAGAGTCAGCTTTTGGATACCATAATCCAAAATTCATAGTTCCGTGAAAATATCGAAAGATCCTCTTGACTGTTTGAAGGTGGCTTTTTTTGGATTTGATTGAAAGCGTGTGCAAAGACACACACTAAGCATAATATCTGGTCTTGAGCTTGTAAAATATAGTAGTGACTCAATCATTCCTCTATACTTTATTTCATCCTTAGCCTTGCCTTCTTTATGCCTTCTTCATCCTTATCAAGTTTAGTTCCAATATACATAGGAGTATCCATCGATTTGGCATTTGCAAAATATTACTTCTTGATGAGTTCCTTTGTGTTATTTTCTTGGCTAATGAAGATCCCTTTTTCTGTTTTCCTAATTTGTACTATGAGAAAGAAGGGTAGTTCTCCAATCATGCTCATTTCAAACTCCCCCTACATTAATGCTAAGAATTCTTCACAAAAGGACTGCAATATATATTTATACTATGAGTAAATCATTCTCCTTTTTCTTAATAAATAAGGTTTTAACTATCTTTCCTCTTTCAAAGTTATTCGCAAGCAAAAAATTACTTAAGCTTTTATACCATGCTCGAGGAGCCTGTTTTAGACCATATATGGCTTTAGTCAGCTTTATCACATGATCAGGATGTTTTTCATCTTCAAAAACTAGAAGTTGCTTAACAAATACTTCTTCGTTAATATATCCATTTAAGAAAGCCCTTTTGACTTCCATTTGAAACAATTTGAAGTTTCCATAATATGCAAAAGTAAGCAAAATTCTAATCAATTCCAGTTTTACAATTGGTGCATAAGTTTTATCAAAATCAATACCTTCTTGTTGATTATAACCTTGAGCTACAACTCTAGCTTTGTTTCTTACCACCTTACCATTTTCATCAAAAAAATTTCGAAATAACCAACGAGTTCCAATGACTGACTTGTTTTAAGGATGAGGTACTAGATTCCAAACTTTGTGTTTTTTCAAACTGATTCAGTTTGTCTTTCATTGCTGAAAACCAATTTTCATCAGTAAGAGCCTTTTCAACAATCTTTGGTTTTAATTATGAGATGAGGGTAACAAAGTTGTTCTTGAAAGATGATCTGGTTCTTAGATTTTTAGAAGGGTTTCCCAGAATATATTGATGTGTATCTTGACCTCTCCATTATCTTGGTGTTCTTCATTACATAGGCTCCTACTGAGAGGAATGAGCATGCTCTGTCCTATCATCAGAAGGACCTTCTTAATCTTGTAATTCCAAAGGTGCTATAAGTGTAGCTTGAGTTTGAGATGTATGTTTTGGAGACAGGGGATGCTTTTCATCGTCTGAATCAGCTGTTGTTGTCAAGGTTATTGCCTCATCAAATACTATATGTATTGATTCTTCAATATTCTTTTTTATTTTATTGTAGACTTTTAATCCTTTACTAGCAGTACTATAACCCAGAAAGATAGCTTCATCTGATCTCGCGTCGAACTTACCAAGGTTGTCTTTCCCATTATTTAGAATGAAGCACTTACAACCAAATGTTTGAAAGTAAGGGACATTCGATTTTTTTCCTTTCCAAAACTCATATGGGGTCTTTTTTAGAATAGGTATTATAAGACACATGTTAAGAACGTAACAGGCAGTTGACAAGGCTTCTGCCCAATAACCATGAGGTAGAACACTTTCACATAGCATTGTTCTGTCCATATCAACGAGAGTCCTGTTCTTTCTTTCAACAACTCTATTCTGCTGAAAAGTCCTTAGGCACGAAAAATTGTGAGTTATACCATTTTCATCGCATAATTCTTTGAATTTTTTGTTGTCAAATTCTCCTCCATGATTGCTCTAAATAGATGTGATGCAATATCCTCTTTTAGTCTAAATTTTTCTACAAAACTTTTAAACAAGCTTTGCAAACTTGAGTATTCTCGAACTTTTGATCAAGTAGTCCTCTCACTAGCTCATTTTTGGACAATTTTGATAAGATGCTTATGCTAGCATGCCCAAATCTTCTATGCCAAATAAAAGAGTCTTTTTCTATAGAAACAAAACACTTGACATTTTGTGAAGATATATCTTCCAATTGAGCACAATATATGTTCTGATTTCTAGGACCAACAAATACAATGTTATTGTTAAGATTATCAATAATTTCACAATGTGATGCATAGAAAGTAACTCTATAACCCTTATCACGTAATTGACTTACACTCAGCAGGTTAGGTTTCAATCCTTCAACATAAAGAACATTATCAATAGAGACAGAGTTAAAGTTACCAATTTTACCAATTCTGGTGACTTTTGCCTTATTTTTGTCAGTAAAGACAACATTACCTTCGTCTTTTCTTTCAATGCAGTTGAAATGTGATATTTCACCTGTCATGTGTCTCGAACAACCACTATTAACTATTCATTGATTTTCTCTTATCTTCATTTTGAAGCAAATCTGTAGAAAGTATTATCTCATTTTAAGTACCCAAATTTTCTGGGTCTTTTCAGGCTAGTAACTTAACCTTTTAGTCTCCAAACATACATTTGAGATAATTTCTCCATTTTATGAAGTTTACAAGAATGGCTAAAGTGATCATGTCTACCACAATAGAAGCATAAAACAGATGAACGAGAATTGTTATAATTTTTACCATGTATCAAATTCTTTTTATTTTGACTATAGCTACTACTGGATTTAACAAATAAGTTCTTGTATGGCCTAACATTATTATTTTCATTGTAACCTATTCCAACTTTATCGAAAACACATTTACCCCTACCAAGTAGAGCATTAAGGTTGTTCCTTCCATCAACAAACTTTGCAAGATTTTTTTCTAGAGATAAGATCTTTCCTGTACATTTCTCTTTCTCAGGTTCTAGGGTGACAACCTTTTCTTCTAATTGTCTCACTTTATCGTAATCATTCTCAAGCAAAGTATTTTCTAACTTGGCTAATATTTCTTCCAGAACTTTCTTTTCGGAAACCTTTTGCTTGTAATCATCCTCAAGAGACATATTCTTGGTTGTTAGATTTTCATTAACAGATTCTAATGATTTAATCTTACCCTTCAAGGATGCTTTATTGCTCTTGGATGTCTCAACTTCTTTGAAATATTTCACTGTCAACTTTTTTACTAATCATTTAATTCATGATATGCATTTTTCAATTCATCATCTTCAATATCAGAGTCAGAATAATATACCTCATCATCTTTTGATTTAGTTATGAAGTAAACATTACTGATTTCTTCTAGCTCTTCTTCTTCAAAATTTTTAAAATCCTTATCTGACTAAGCTGTAGTCATCGCTTGCTTTCTAGGTTTTCTATTCTCTGACTTGTCCTTTTGAAAAAGAGGACATTCAAGCCTTGTGTGTCCATGCTTCTTACAGTGATAGCATATGATTTGATTATTTTGTGTATTGTTATTGCTACTGCTGCCTTTTGATAGGAACCTCTTGTTCCTAGCTTTCTTGTTTCTTTCCCTTTTCTTCATCACCCTCTTTTTATGTAAGTGGGCATATTTTCTAACCATGAAGTTGAACTTGTCATCTCCATCTATTTGTAACTTAGTGTCACTTTCATCACTGTTTGATTCATCAGTTGCTTTTAATGTCATTGCTTTTATGTAGGAAGATCCTTTATCTTGCCTAAGCTCGATTTCATAAATCATCATATTTCCTCATAGCCAGTCGAGTGAAATAGTATCTAGATCTTTTGCATTTTCTAGAGCTATCACCTTAGGTCTTCATTCTTTTGGTAGTAATCTTAGAATCTTGGTTACGAACTCATGATTGGGATATATCTTTCCCAAGTTCTTTAAGGCGGTGATGATGTTGTTGAACCATCTGAAGAATTCATCTATGGTTTCTCCCTGCTTCACACCAATAGTTCCGTATTGATGTACTAAAAGGCTTATTTTATGTTCTTTACCTTATTTGTTCCTTCAAAGGTGACTTGAAGCTTATCCCACATTTTCTTTTATGTAGAGTAATAGGATATCTTTTTGTACTCTATTGGAGACAATGCACATATCAAATGATGTCTTGCTTTGGCATTTAGCTCTGTATTTCCTCTATCACCATTATTCCATATTTCGACGCTGTCAATAGCAGGAGGTATGGCTCGAGCTTTGATTTCTTGCTAGATTTCGATATCTACAAATTGTAGATAAATGGTCATTCTCTGTTTTCAATACGAATAATTGTTTCCATTGTAATAAGGAGGCTTTAAGACAGAATGTCCTTCAAGGCTCTCAAGTTGTTTGCCATGATCTATCATATGTTGTAAAACACGGTAAATCTAAAACCTTGCTTTGATACCAAATCATAAAGCAAACATACGCAAGAGGAGGTGAATTATGTGTGATTTAAAAATTTTGCAAGTTACTTTTAATTCGTATAAAGATAAGGGTCTGTTAAAAATTAAAACAATAAGAGCCTATCAAGTGATATAAGTCTGTTAAACGGCAGGAGCCTATTAGACGATATGAGCCTGCTAAATGATAAATCCTTTTAAAACAATTTAAAACAGAAGGCATTAAAATGAAAAGAACTTCTTGCAAGTTGAAAATAGAAGGAACCTGTTACAAAAGAGAAGGAGCCTCTTGCTAAAATGAGCGCATATACAATATAATGCGAAAATTTAAAAGTTAAAAAGAGAGAAAGAATGACGCAGTCGATTTATACTGGTTCGGCTTATAACCCAAGCTTACGTCCAGTTCGCAAGTATCCAACTTGAATGTTTCACTAAAATCTCAAGTAGTAATTTGTCGAGCCTCTTCAAGCTTACAATTAAATGTTTTTCAAGGTTTTTCAACCTTCCACAATAGTAGTATTTTGCTAGCCTCTACAAGCTCTCAAAAAAATTTGTATGAAGGATTTTACTATCTCTCTTCATAGAGTGATATCACTTTCTAAAGCACTAAGAGTTTGATATAACTTTCAAGAATATTGATGCTCTAAGATATTTCACAAGTCTCGTATATGTGTCTATTTCGCAAATGCAGTGGCTCTTCCTTAAGTAACATTTTCTTCAACTAGCCGTTACTTAATCTTCAATATTATTTCTGCTGAAATCTTTGATATTTAAACGTTAAGAAGGACGTTCTGTTAAGGCTTTCGGAGCTGATTATTCGAATTAGTAAAATCCTACCGGATGATAGAACCATTTCTAAAAAGGTAAGTTTATGAAAAAAGTTTCTACAAGAAAAAAGGCAATTATTTAATGATTTTATTTTTTTCAAGAATTATATCGTTGCCTATATAAGGAAATAAATCTAATTTTGAATTTTAAAATATTATACAGTTATAATCAAAATCGTTAATTGAGCAAATAATTTTAATATGATATTGTACTGATACAATCAATATGTACTATTTTTGATAATTTTTAAATTTATAAAATAACTTATTTTTTAAAATTATAAAATAGTTCAAATGTATTGCCTTCGAACAAGAGGGTCACCGTCCTGGTAAACACTAATTCTTTAAATTCTGTCTTTGTAACCCTCTCTCTCTATACATCTCTAAGAAAGAGGTCACCGTCCTGGTAAACACTATTTCTTTGTCAGTTAGGGCAAAATAGAAAGGTCGCTATCTCTTTATTCCTCATCTCTCTTTCTTATTAAGTGGATGGAATGCGACTTTGCGTACTAGAAACTGTATGAGCCATCCACCTTTGCTTTCTCTCACGGCCTCCTTTCTCCTGCAACATACATGTGTGTTCTCATATTTGGACCCGATTTTATAGCTCAACCGTCTGTGTCTTTCATCTTTTAAATGGGACAATTTCATTTCAGGTACCATTTCCATCAATGACTGCGTATACCTTTTCCACATTCATCGCTTACTCCAAAGCAGATTATATGCCATCGTACGTTTTTATTAATTAATGTGTCATTTACGGAGGAAACGTGTGTTGCCACAGAAATGACATATCATACTGGCAGCGAAACACCATCTGGCTGACTATTGCTTTTTTTTTCCTTTTTCGGAAGAGCAAAGTGAATATGGTGTACGTACGTTCTCTGTCCACAATCTTGCTAATATAGGAATATTTTTTCAACCACAAGTCTCGCTAACCCTATCTCTCCGATGCTTGTGTACTCCTCCCGCCACAAAACTGCATAGATATTAAACACTTATTATTCTAAGTGCCCGCTTGAGCTTTTGGAAAATCAATAAATATGTTTTTTCATTACAAAAGTCTTTTTAAAGAAAAGTGATTGTTTAACTGTAAAATAAAAATAACTTCTTTAATAAATATGACTTTTTTGGCAACCAAAATATAACTTTTTAAAAAGTTCAAATTTGGAACTTCTCAAAAAAGTCTCTCAAATAATTTTTTAGGTAGATTTTTCATATCAATTAATGATCCTATTTTTAGTCTCTTTTGTCCTTATGTTTTACACATAATTCTCACAATACCCAAAAACTCATCTTCATATTTATCTTGCAAACTCATCTTCTCTAATCTCTTACACAATTGTTTTATTTTGTGTTTAACTATTCACTCAACTTGAATATTTATTTTGAGATTTATATAATATTATTTGACTTTTTATATTTTTAATATTTATTTTTTATATTAGTTTTACTTATGTTATGATCCATATAAAAGATTTTGTTAGATATATTTTCATTTATGTTTCATATTGTTTAAAATTATATAATAATTAATTTATTGTGCTTTGCATGTTTTTTAATATACTTTAAATAATATTTACATACATAAATAAGTTTTATTACAAAGTAAAACATAGTTAAAATTAAAAGTATTTTTTACTTTTATGTTGCCAAACAGTCTACTGTATGAAGCTTTAAAAAAACTATTTTTTAAATGATAATCAAATAGTCAACTGGCTTCTTAGAAAAGTTCTTCTCAGAAAAGGTCATCTATAGGAAAAAGCTCTACTGATAAAAGTTCTACTAGTATAAGTCAAACCAAACATAGGCTAAGTGATACTATCATATGACTTTCAATAACCACAGTTTTTTTAAATAGAATAATATTGTTAGATTTAGTGATGATGGAAAACATTTCGTAAAAGACAATCTTTTAATGCAGATCAAGATGTACGATATAATTATCATAATATTAGATAGTTGATAAGTCCTTAAGCTTTGAAAAAAAAATCTATAAGTACTCCTAATAATCAAAGGTATAAAATTTTTAGTGAAAGCGAGTAATTAAGGTGGTAAAGAATGTGTTGATTGTGATGGAAAAAAGAAGAAGAAGAAGACATCTATGGATTAATGAAAAAGACAATAATAAAATCAACTATTATGTGTCGACCTTCAACATAAAATGATGATAATACTGCAGTATGGAAAAAAGATGTACCAATAGCAAATGCTAAAGGAGTATAAATGATACTTGAACAACCTTGAACATATGCTAATGAGTTGAAATTAAACTATAATTTAAGAGATAAAACAATATTAAGAAGAAAACATCGGTACAATATAACCAAGGATAGAGAAACATAGACCATCATCAAACTATTAACTCAAGGTTTATTATTAATGATTTTGATGATAATTATATAATATTTCAAAATTTAAATTAAATTTATTTTCTTATATAAGTAATATTTCAAAATTCAAATTGAATTTATTTTCTTATATAAGTAACGATATAATTCTTAAATAGAAATAAATTTATAGTACAAATGCTTCCTTTCCTGCAGGAACCTTCTTAATGAACTTATATTATTTATTTTACAATGTCTTGAAGGATCCTTGTAATCATATATTTCCTCAATAAGCTCCGAGACATTACCGTCTTTATTTCTTAACGTCTGATTATTGGAAGATTCTAGCAGAGATGATATTGAAAACTCATTAGATACAAAGTCAACGCATAACAAAATTGAAGCAGCAACTAGTTGAAGAAAATGTCTATTTAAGGAAGAGCAACTGCAGTTACGAAAAACAAAAAAAGAAGCTAAGGAAGCTAGATTTTTGAAACACGTTCACAACATCAATATTTTCGAAAGTTATATCATCATCAAATCTTTTGTACCTTAGAAAGTGAAAAAAAAATTAGAGAGATCATTAAAGCTCATATCGAGCAAATTACTTTTTCATTCTTTGAGAGCTTGTATAGCTTAGTTAAATACTACTAGTATAGAAGGGTGAAGAATCTTAAAAAATATGTACTTGTGAGCTTGAAGAGACTCATCAAATTACCACTTAGAATTTTAGTGAAATATTTAAGTTGGATACTTGAAAACTAGACGTAGACTTAGGTTATAAGCCGAACCAATATAAATTGAATGCGTCATTCTCTTCTCTTAACTTTTAAATTTTCGCATTATATTGTGTGTATATTCATTTTAACAAGAGGCTCTTTCATTTTAATAATAGGATTCTGTTTTCAACTTGCAAGAGGTTCTTTTAATTTTAACAGGTGCTTTTTGTTTTAAATTATTTCAACAGGATTTATCGTTTAGCAGGCTTCTATCCTTTAGTAGGCTCCTATCGTCTAACATGCTCCTGTCGTTTAACAGGCTTCTATCGTCTGATAGGCTTATATTGTTTTAAATTTTAACAGGTCCCTGTCTTTATACGAACTGAAAGTAACTTACAAAAATTTTTAAGTTACACATAATTTACTTCCCTCTTGCGTGTGTTTGCTTTATCACAAATAGCTGGGGAGTATAGTTGGGAAAACTGGCGGTTGGTTTGTATGGGGGAATGGTAATAGAAATGAGAATGAATATATTGAGGAATGAGAATGAATATTATCATTATAATTATCATGGTTGGTTAAGAGGAAGGAATGATTACCATTACTATTGATAGTGGTTGATTTGTAAAAAATAATGTAATTAACTAATTACAATGTATTAATTAATTAAAATATTGTAATTAATTAATTAGAGTATTTTAATTAATGAATAAATTATATTT
>JANVCL010000003.1:13494585-13513316 GCA_026546855.1 Erythroxylum incrassatum | reverse complement strand
GAAATCATTTTATTTTCTTGATTCAAAAGAAAACATTTATGGCTCATTACTTAAATTATAAACATGAAACCCACCTTAAAATTCCTTGCTCAAAATGTCTCTCCCCTTGCTCCACTTCCCTTCTTTGATTTCCTTTAACAATAGCCACAAAATTCCATTCAATAGGAATTCCAATTGGAGAATCCATAAGACACAATCACCAAAATTGATCTTAGAAAACTTAAAACCTTACCATTCTTAAGCTATATAAACCAAAACCCTGAAAAAATCCAAAGATTTAAAATCCAACTTACCTTGAATCTTCACCAAATGAAGAGTTTCTTAAATCAAAAGAAGGCTCTCATCCTCCTCTTCCTTTTTCCCTTCTTGAGCAACTTCAAATTCACTCTTCAAGACCAAGAAAAATTAAAACCTAACTCTCTCTTTCTGCTTTCTCTCCTCTCTCCACCGACTCTCTCCTTCTCTTCTCTCTTGTCTTGTTCATTTTCCTCTAATTTTCGTGCTCCTCCTTCCTTAAAAGCCAACCTAAACTTCTATTTACAAAAATACCATTAATGAATGAGCAAAGTCCAAATTATCCTTACATGTAAGCTTTGTAACTTAAAGGGCTTAAGTGGCTTACCAATTTTGTCCCTCATGCAATATTACCACCTTAATTCAATTTAATCCATGTCATATGGTCTTACTCACATTAACATGCTAATTACTCCACAAAATAACATAAATAATCTTTCAATGCCTCAAAATTAATTTAAGTCATGCTTAACTCCTTCTAAAAATCAAAACCTTTTTCTAATCATGCAATTGAAGGAATTTGCTTGCACTTCCTTGTAGAGAAATGTTCCCCATTGTCTCACTTTTCTAATGACACCATAATCATTCAATTTGGTTCCATAGTCTAAAAGTTATACACCAATCATTTTCAGACTGTTCTTATTCTAGAACATTTCCTACGCTTGACTTCAATTCAAAAATTGACATTCTTAGAGACTGAATTAAAACTCAATTTCATCAAACAATTTGTAGCCTTATCTCTCTAGTTTAATCCAAATTAAAAATCATCTTATTTGGATAACTAGAGCAAAAGTTATGGCTAAAACACCCAAAGCATACTCAATGAACATATTTCACTTACAATTTCCAGCTTTTAACTTCCAACATTTCACATATAACCCATCTTGTATCTAAACCATCTTATCTGTTTCATTTCAAATTTAAGAATTCTGCCTTTCTTTACACATGAATAACCGCTAATAATTTCCCATTTAACAGTTCTAACTTCCACGAAAGGTTCGGGGCCCAACAATTTGAGTGTTAAAGATGTCAACCTCCCATGTGGATTAATTAATTCTATCAAAACATTTTATGCTCCAAAAATCTCATGGAAGGCCCTTATGCTTTTTGAAAAATCTAGATTAAAGGTACATTTTAACACCTAAGGTTTAAAATAAAATTTAAGTTAAACCTTAACATTTGTCAATGTTCAAAAAATACTGTAATATTTCTAAAATTTTGTAACTTGGCCTTTAAATTGATAAAATTAAATTTCTATTAGTCATACTTATCTGTAAAATTTTTTAAGACAGGGACTAACATTAGCGACATAAGTAGCTGACGTAGGACCCTAATATATAAAATCCTAAATAAAAAATTTTAAACATCTTATAATTTATAAATTTAAACAACAAGCCATCAATTTGTCTAAACAAGTAATTAAATCTAAAAACCCATTTTTATAAAGATTGATGCCTTGATAATAATGCTCTATCTTCTCTCCATTATCAATTTTATTTTTAATTTGATTTTTTAATAGGTTTTGGTTTTTGGGTTTGTTCAAGCTTTTATTTTGTTTAAAAGTCTCTGCTATTTCTTTGTCAGTAATGGTTATAATGTTTAATCTTATGCTTCTTATCATATTTTTGCCAGTGGAAATAGCTTCAACCTTGAATTGAACAAGAACACCACATCTCCCACCTTGAACTTCTTATTCTTGAGATGAAAATCATGTTATTTCTTCACCTCTCCTTGTAGAGTTTGGCATTCTCATATGCGTTGAAGCAAAACTCTTCGAGTTCATTTAGTTGTAAGATTCTTCTCTCAACCACTCGCTTCTATTCAAAATTTAAAGCTTTCATTGCCTAGCATGCTTTGTAATCAAGTTCCATAGGCAAATGACAAGTTTTACCATACAAAAGTTTGAATAAAGTCGTCCCGATTGAAATTTTAAGGTGGTCCAATAAGCCCATAAAGCGTCATCCAACTGTAATGCCCAATCCTTTCTTGAACCTTTCACCGTCTTTTCCAATATTTGTTTAAGCTGACAGTTGACGACATCTACTTGACCATTTATTTATGGGTGGTATGGGGCAGCAACAAGATGGTGGATTCAGTATCTTTTAAGGAAAGCATCAAAAGATTTAAAACATAAATGTGCTCCTCCCTCACTTACAATTGTCCTTGGCACTCCAAATCGGTTAAATAACAGTCTAATGAATTTCTAAACAATTTTTTTTCATTTGTTGGAGTTGCCACAGCTTCGACCCATTTTGATACATAGTCATGTGATCCCTATAGAGGATGGGAAAGGATCCATGAAATCGAGTTCTCACACATTGAAGACTTTGACTTCAAAGTTGTTGGCTAAGGGCATCTCATCTCTTTTCGAGATATTGCCCACTCTTTAATACCTATTGCACTGTGCCATGAATGCATGAGCATCTTTAAACAGATACGTCCAATGGAATCCACATTCAAGTAGTTGAGTCAATGTTTTGTTCATGCCATAATGTCCAGCATGCAGAGCTTTGTGACACTGCATCAATATGTTTGACATCTCCTCCTCCAAAACACACCTTTTTATTATTCCATCAACATATGTCCAATATAGGATCAGATAATCCTATAAGTAATGGTTACGCTTATAATAGAATAACTTCTTTTGTTGATACGATAACTCAGAAGGGAGCTTACTGCAGACGATAAAATTTGCTATATCAGCTAACTATGGTGTCACCATGCTATCAAGTAACATCAGGGTTCATCAAGGAACCACTTATTAATATCATTGCTCTGTTCAGTTTCCCCTCCTTCTAGATGTGATAAGTGGTTTGCTACAACATTCTTGGCTCCCTTCTTATCTCGTATTTCGATGTCAAATTCTTGTAGTTGTAATATCCATCAGATCAGTCTTGATTTCACGTCCTTCTTGGGAAAAAGATATTTAAATGTATGTGACCAGTAAAATGATCACCTTAGACCCCAAAAGGTACAATTGAAACTTGTCATATGCATACACCACCGCTTGTAACTCCTTCTCAATGGTGTTGTAGTTCAGTTGTGGCCTAGTTAATGTCTTGCTTGCGTAATATATCGTATGCAACTTTTTATCCTTCCTTTGGCCCAACACGTAACCCATAACTTGATTGCTAGTGTCGCACATGACTTCGAATGGGAGTGTCCAATCTAGTGACGTTAAGATTAATGCTCATGTCATTGCCTTCTTTAATTGATCAAATGCAGATAAAAATTATCATCAAATCAAAAAGACGCTTCCTTAACTAACAAGTTCGTTAGAGGTCTTGCTATTTGTGAGAAGTCCTTGATAAAATGACGGTAGAATCTTGTATGACCTAGGAATGCTCGCATGCCTTTTACATTGATGGGTGGTGGGAGCTTTTCTATGACTTTTGTTTTTGCTTTGTCCACTTCAATTCCTTAATGTGATGTTTTTTGCCTTAAAATTACTCCTTCATGCACCATGAAGTGGTATTTTTTGCAGTTTAATACTAAATGTGATTCTTCACATCTTTGGAGTACTATGTCCCAATTGATCAAGTATTGCTCAAAAGAGTCTCCAAAGATTGAAAAATCGTCCATAAAAACTTCTATATTGTCCTCAATCATATCTGTAAAGATAGACATCATGCACATTTGAAATGTAGTTGGAGCATTGCAGGGCTTGAATGGCATTCATCAATACGCAAATGTATCACAAGGACACGTAAAAATGGTCTTTTTTTGGTCTTTAGGATAGATAAATATATGATTTTATCCCAAGTAACCATCTAGGAAGCAATATAATGAGTGATCAACGACTCTCTCGATCGTTTGATCTACGAATGGAAGATGGATGTGATCCTTTTTATTCACCTTGTTAAACTTTCGATAGTCTATGTAAACTTTCCAACCTGTGATTGTTCTTGTTGAAATTAGCTGTCCATTTTCACTCTCCATAATGGTCATTTCGTCCTTCTTAGGTATGCATTGTACCGAATAGACCCATTCGCTATCAGATATTGGGAATATGATACCTGCGTCTGAGGGCTTCACTACCTTTTATGTCTAATAGCTTTACTACTTCCTTTTTGACCACTTCCTTCATATAAGGGTTCAACCTGCGTTGATGTTCCCTCACCACTCGACTTCCTTCTTTGAGGTTGTTTTTATGTATAACAACGTTTGGGATTATACCTCTAATGTCAGATATCTGTCATCCCATGGCCTTCATCCACTTCTTAACAATTGTTACCACCCTGCTCTCTTGTTCCTTAACCAATTGATTGAAAATGGTGATGGGTAGAGTTTGACCTTCACCTAGAAAGGTATATCTGAGGTGTGTGGGTAGAGGTTTGAGCTCTAGAGTTGATGGTTTCTCTGTGGAAGGTGATATGGGTGCTTCAGTTCTTACTAATAGTTATTGATGTCTCAAAACACTCGACTCTTCCATCTCTGTGTCTGCTTCAGACTTTGCTTCGTTCACCCTCTCGGCTTCATTGTCTATCTCGACTTCCACAAATCTAATTTGTTCAAAGTAACTCTCTTCTTGCTATTGAATACTTTTATCCATGACATCAATTTTCATGTAAGCGCTGCTTTCTTTCTAAATTTTCAAGGCATTGTTCATATTGAACTCCACTTGATCGTCACTAATCTAAAGTGTTAATTTACCTTCATGTTGAATCCAAAGAGTTGCATTTTAGCTGTTTTTTCTCTTGTCTTCTAACAACCCAACTTTAACATTGTAAAGAAGCTCTTTCTCCTAATTCATTTTTTAAGCACATTACTTTCAATTATTAATCAAATAATTATGAAGATAAAATGATTGTGGGGAGCTCCGATTTCTAATTCCAATGTCACCAATATTTTTAGCCAACCTTTTCTTATCCTTTGTGGATTAGTGTGAAGGGTACTCCTTCCTCCAAGTAACGTGTGTGTGTACAATATTGATCATATTTTTTTCTTTATTATTAAATAGCTTCAAGTCTCTTCTTAAAGTGAAATGAAAATACTTGAGATGTTCATATTTTCTTCATTTCTGAATCACAAAATCTCCCATTTGCTTATAAAATGAACAATTGATCTAAACGTTCATTGGCAGAGAAACTTCTTATCTTCACATCCAATTATGGTCCTTACCTAAATTAATTAGCATAGTCGAATGACGTATTCCCTGAAGAATTTATTTTTTCATTACAAGAAATAGTGAAAGTGGTTAAGCTTGACCTTGAAGCCCATTTGCTTTGTAAAGTAAGGGACAATATATAGATATTGCTCACAAGGATGTTGACTTGAGGTTCAGCTTGACCTGTAATTGAAGCATCAAAACATATGGTTTGAAAAAAGGAGTTTTACAGGGCATTCCATAGTGCATCAAATTAATGGTTTCCACAAGTAACATAAGGTATCTTAGTACAAACCAATTGAAGACTACTTAAAGAGTTGATGTTAACAAGCAACAAAGGAAATGTTCATAAAGGAATAACCACAAAATTGAGAAGAGATTTGATGAAGGGATTCAATCATGCAAAGTTGGAATTTGATATGCAAAAAAGAAGAAAAGTTCTTTGAATGTCCAAATCATGACTTAACGCTTAAGGATGGAAAAGAAAATACTGAAATTGCAGGGCTGTGGGGGGTCTTGCTTGAAATGTTCCTGTCAAAAACACCACCATTTGCTTTTGTCACAGACACTCGTAGTAGTGATAATTCTCGATGAGGGCATTCTTATCGGAGAAAAGGTAAACAAGCAGAAGAAGTACGGGAAGAAGAATATATCTCCGTAGAAAAAGCAAAAAAGAGGATAAAGAAATTGGAAAAGAGATAAAATATTTTTGTGGCCTAATCTTTCAGAGAGGATAGTGCACGTGGCTTGGGTCCCAAAACAACTCAAAGTTTTGCAGAAACTATGGCCTCCTAGTCTTAATATCAACAGTGAAACGTCTGAATGTTTCGTTATCACGCTTTCAGTATATATTATATATATAGAACTCAGCTGGTTTAGATTTATCTATCAACAGAAAATAGAAATAAAAAGCTAGATATCAAGTTGACAATATAGATGGCAGTAACATAAGGATATATTTTATTTCGCTTCTATACAGGCTAAGAAATTCTTTTGCCCTCGTGGCTCGTGTTCCAGCTTTTAATAATATGGTTATCTGGATTCAATGAGGCTTGAAAGAGAAACATGAATGCATGAAATTGAAGTTTATATGTGGGCCTGCAGGCACTTTTTCCAATAATTTGAAGCTGCCACCTTCTTCACATCAACTTCCATCATGCCTCAACTCTCCATTACCATTATTTCCTACAAGTAACAATAGAAACTGCATACTTGGGCAGAGTTGCAAAATCCTTCCACTACATTTGCTTCATAAAATGATGCCAGTTTCATGTTACTGCGCCCTTTCATGCAAAATGCATCCAAGTACATGGGATATATGTAGTCGGATTGCACTTGGAGGGAAAGGGGAACCATATGGACTCCTTTGTTTTAATTTAGATTTAGGTGATGATAATTATGAGAAGGAACCTTATACAAACCTCTATATCGCAAGGAAATCATGGCGAGATTCTGCTTTATCCAAATCATATTTTGTCACCTATTAAAGGTCGTTGTGCAAGACTTACCAATTTTGTTTTTATTCTATACTCTTGAATCTTATTACGTCCAAGAATCTCTCTTGTTTCCAGGTGCGTATAACCAATTACCATGATATA
The DNA here is from genome assembly GCA_026546855.1 of Erythroxylum incrassatum. Taxonomy (NCBI): domain Eukaryota; kingdom Viridiplantae; phylum Streptophyta; class Magnoliopsida; order Malpighiales; family Erythroxylaceae; genus Erythroxylum; species Erythroxylum incrassatum. Next base: position 13,506,317 of record JANVCL010000003.1, on the reverse strand, counting down.
TGTACACGTTACCGTAAGAAAAGTAAGAAAACTCTACGTTAGGTTTAACATATAGATTAAAACGTAGGTATGTTGACATAACTAGAGATAGATAGCTCTGCTCTCCTACAACGTGAAAATAGGTTAACATCTCAATTCTCTGTTTCCCAATCACGTTGAGTGCTAGTGCATGCTCAGACATTTCTCTTAGGTGCTCTCTTGGAAGTTCACGGACCGAGACAAAGCTGCAGGGTTGGCTAGCAACGCAGAAGAAGTCTCTGACCCTTTCAAACCTGTTCTTTCAGTTTTTGATTGGAAGCCCTTAAACAGGTCTCCCCCATTGATAAGATTAGACCTATCATTCTTGATACCAAGTGTTGTCCATATAGAGCACTTCGCAGCTTCATTTGGATCATCAATCCTCAAAGTCTTTGCAGCCACAACACTTCTGTCTGAACTGTTACTTGTTCCCGAGGAATGTTCTGAGTGATATGAGTTAAGTATGCTACCATCTCTTGAATGTTTTCCCAGAGGAGAAGTGGGACTAGTGTTTGGTGGATAAGATTGCGGCAGGGAAAGACGCGAGGGAACATTCCGAGGACTCGAAAGAGTGCAGCCCCAGTAAGTTGGTTCTGGGAAAAATGGCACTGGAAATCCTGAAGAGCATAGAGAAGTTTGAGGCTTTACGAGGTTCCATGGAGGGCCTGAGGAACATGATACTTGAGTGGGAAAGCCTTGAAAGTTCCTGACATTTGCTTCTAGTGAAACACCATTGCTTCGTCGATCTGATGAATTCGAGGCTATCCAAGACGATCCACTTGAATGATCATCTCCAATATCTGCTGCAACTCCACAAGAAACAAGGAATCTATTTTGACCATTCCTATGATACCCGTTTCGACCATTATTTGGTGTCTGCTCCGATAGGCACAAAATAGAAGCAACAGACTCGCAGAGACGGGAATCAGAGCCAAACGTAAGAAGAGTCCCATTGTTTCCCCAACAGGAGTTACGTACATCATCAATTGTCTGGACCTGAGCTGTTTCGAAACCATCTGACAACATTAGTTGACGATAATGCGAAGCAGAAGAACTCTTGTTCTTTCGCCTACCAGCACCTACAGGAACATTCCTCATGGCTCCCCCGGCAGTCCAGTATCTTTGACAGTTTTTGCAGAAATGACGAGGCTGGTTAACGTTGTAATTGTTGTAGTAACAGAACTTGGTGTCCGTGCTATTACAACGAGGGCATGGAAGTATTTTGTCAGGCTTCTTTAAAGTCTTGTCTTGCGAGATACTAGTCTCACATTCCTCAACTTTTTCAGAGCTTTTCAATAATGAAATGTCTGTTTCGACTGAAGGGGTCTTAGGGTTATCAGTAGTGCCTGCTGACGCTGTATGCTTTCTGGAGTCCTTCAGTAACGAATTCAAGGTATCATCTTCCTGATTATTATCTTGGATTTCTTTCTCTGATGATTCCTAATGTACGAAAATAAAGTTTCAATGAGAAAAGAACAGAAAAAACATAGAAGACTGCACAATTAACTTGAATATTCAATTTTCATGTAAAACCAGGTTATATTCCTGTCCGGAAATATGTTGAATTTTTCTTAATTATTGTTATCAGCTGATCAAGACCATTTAAAATACCCTTTCTTTCAAATAGGAAAATGGAAAAGAACAATGTTATGAATTCTCTTCAGGTCTCTGCTTGTAGATTATCCCAACGGTTAAAAACTTGTATGGAATTCCCATCTTATTGTTAGTTGTAGCGACTAGTCGCTTAAGCAAAAGAATCAGTGTAGTGATCCCAATGTTTTCCTAAAAGCGGAAGCTGACAGATCAGGTCACAAAAAAGGTATTGAGCTTATGAATTTAACGGAATATAATAACTCCAAGACAAAACGATGAACACATCTTGAAATTATCATAAACTATTATCCAGAATCACAGAAATAAGAAAAGTGACTTCAAGCATCTATTTCCAAATATTATTTGAAAACTGGATTGTCTAAAAACAAATTGTGAGAATTAAAAAAAAAACACTGCAGTTTCACCAGGAATGCTAACTTCGAGCATTTGAAAGGAAAAGTTGCCGCTGAATGTATAATAGGCAAAGCTTCAATTGGAAGCCCAAAATACTCTAGTTTATGATTAGACGGTTGACGTGATGCGACTTTCATGAAGTTTGGTTAACCCGGAAGGTACAGAACGAGAAATGAACTTGACTGAGAAGTTAAATATTTCGATCACCAGAGCAGGAAAGAGCAACAACGTAACTAAAAATGCTCTCAAGAGTTTACCATGACCTCATCCGTTGTTTCATTTCCTCAAAATTTTGAAATATTATAAACTAATTAAGGTCGAAGTCGAACCATCAAAAACTTCTTCATTTCAAGAAATGGTTGCCCTCACAACCACACGCAGCATGCAAATATTTCAACTTGAAAGCATGAAATCTGAAGTAGCACACAGAACAGACACAACTACATACCCTGCAACCATTCCGCTCTTCCACTTCCTTTTCAGACACGTTCTCTCCTAAGCAAATGGTATTGTTGAAACAACCGCTCTCATCTGGACGCACATCATCCTGTTGGTTGAGTGACAATATCGGTATGGTCTTGCCAAATAGCTTTATCGCTGTGTCTTTGAAATCCGACATTCTCTCTTCTTCTTTCTGCAAGTTCTCGGTAACGGTGGATAGTTTACTAAACAACCAAACACACAAACAGTTCCTCTCTCTATCTGTCTTCTCTTCTGAGTTGCTAAAGTCTTAGTTAAGATTGTCGTGTCTTTGTATGCATCTCTTGGGTACGGGGAGAGAGGCGAGAAGACTTTCAAGTCAGTGAAGAGTAAATTTAAAACTGAAGGGAGACTCCATATGGTGGGTTAATTAATGCCACATCAGACAGGAGAGGAAGTTTATGAGCCACATGTTTATGTGGCCTTTACGATCTTTCCTTGTATTTGATTCCCCACATTTGCTTATAAAGATAGTGCTCTACTGTCTCCTACTCTCCTTGCTTTTTCTTTGCCAAGTAAGCTATTTCTCTTTTTCCTGTCACTATGTTTTGGTCTACAAGACTTCCTTTTAGTTGACTGCTTCTCACTTTCCCTAAAGCCTTTTTAATATTCTTCATTAACGAAGCAGCAGACTCATCGTTATGGGAATCCAGCATATCAATTTCAAGTTTACATTGATTTAGGATATTAGTTCACCAAAATTAAATAGTTTTAGACTGTTGTGACTTAAATTTTATATCAACTGATGTTTTTCTTTAAAACTAACAATTTCACATGTAGAAAGTTAATTAAAGCAATCTTAGGATGAAAGAGTTATTATGGTCCAACTTTGCTGTAGTACAATGTGCCCTTTACACGTCGAATCGCTATAATTTTGCCGTCCTCATATAAAATAAGGATGCATTTATAATGTGATGAAATTATGATTTCAATTAACCTGCACTTCCTCCGATTTATAATAAATATCGTTTTAAAGAAATACACATTTATTAAGAAAGTTAATGAAATATCTTATATACCTTTATTAATTACATTTTAAAATGTCTTGAAAATATAATCTGTGTAGTCTGTATAATTAAGATGTGAAAAAATTAAAGGATAATTTTGGAAGTAAAATTATAAATATGCATAAAAAGTCACAAACGACACTTATTTTAAATAATTAAAATTCTTCTAAAAAGACATTACAAAAATATTTACTATGAATAAGAGGGAGTATTTGTTTATAGTTTGAGTAATTAAAGAAGAATGATTATATTACGACTTCGGAATGCGAGATTTGGTTGTCCAAGACAATATGGTCAAGCTAAATACTGCATGCAATGCAAGTCGAAATTGACGAATACACACCATGCATTCATTTCAATAAAATAGCCTTTCTTCTGCTGAACAAGTTTCAGAAACTTGCTATTTTTACCATTTTCAGAATATACAATTAGGATTACTTACCTTAAACATCTAATGTAATATGTTCGTTAAAAAGGCCAAAAGTGCATTTCAAAATTTGATGCTTATAACAAAATATAATATTGATGAACCTTAACAATTTAAAGCGTTTAAATTGAATTATAATGTTTTTTAAACATTTAAAATAGACTCTAAAAATACTAAAATTTGATATAATTAGTTTCTTTTCAATTAAATGTCATGTCACATGAGATTATTTTTATATTTTTTAAAAATAGAAAGCAAGCTCTAATACTACATAATTAATTTTTAAAATAAGCAGAAAGTGAGTATACCAGTGAGCATAGACGGAGTTAGCTGAAACCTAGTGGTGCACTGACCCCCTCAAAATTTATAAAAATTAAATATTTTTATTTTTAATATATATATATATATATACACATACACAAGAATATTGTTATTGTTATTTGAAGTTCAGGGGTGTATTGAGCTTTCAAGATTTAAAAACTTAAATATTTAAGTCCTCCTATCTTAAATTCTTGACTCCGTCACTACCAGTAAAAGCTTCTGGTTATATATTTGAAACAATAAGTCTCACTATTATATATCAATGACGCTCATATTTATATATTTAAAATTTAAAATGCATTTTTTGTCGAATTAAAAATGTAATGTCAATCAATCCATGGCTTATACCTGAGTTTTAATGACCTCCACCTTGCATGATATTTACAATACAACTGATATAAAAATGTGGAGTGTGGATGCCTGTTATTACCAAAAAACAAAGAATTGAACACTTACACTCGAATATTAAAGATTTCTTGGAAACATGTCTGAAATTGCATGCAACTTGCTAGGCAAGAACTTACCATGATCTTCCTCCTCTAGTGCTAATCTGGGAAAAGACAAATTTCCGCCTGAACTTTCCCGATCGATTAATTTTCGTGGAAAAATGACAAACGCGGAGAGAAACAGAACATTTGCGAACTTGCAAGGAAAGAGCAAGAAAAGATACGAGAAAAGACGAGCAGTGGACCAGCTTTTCCTAAGGTTGGGAAAACATAACTTCAAGATGAAACAGTGTGAAGAAGTTACACGCGGCGTAGTCATGGTGACCCAATGCTAAAGATTCTTTTGGGACGATAGTCTTGTCAGGTTGATTTTAATTTTCTGCAACTACAGCCTTCAAGGTTTTCTCACTTTCCGTCGTGATTTCTTCAAGAAGTAAGCAATTGCAGTTTTAGTTACAACAAAAAGCTTGGCTCAATTTGAAGCGGTGACTAAAAAAAAGCTAATAAAAGGCCATTTTTCAGGAAATGACAAAAAGGGAAGTGAGCAACTTTACTTACAGTTAAAATCTGCTTAGGCATTGGAGCAACAAGAGCATCCACCTTTACTGCTTTACACATGTTTAAAACAAAAACAAAAACGGTTAGCTGGAACGATAGAATTAGCATGTGATGATCGAATCTCTTGCACCGCAGACACAAGCACAAAACCTTTCGAAAAGGTCTAGTGCCATTCCTGTAATATGTAGCAAAGCCATGATTAAGATGTATAGCTATGGTTGACACAACTCTCGACATGACATACCTACTCTCAACTTATACCAACTCAAGAGGGCAACTCCATTCATGGTTTAAGTGTTCCTTTTTATTGAATTGATATATACATATTTGTTCCTTTTTTATAAAATAATTAATAAATAAAAATTCTGTCAAACTGGATAGCAATTATACCTACCAATTCCTACCAAATTTGATTTCACTATCTTTTAGTTGGAAAAAAAAGGAAAATGATAGTTTATGATGCATTAATCTTTTTTTTTGTAGTTCATTAAAAAACAGTGACTTTTGTAGTTAGAATAAGATTGTGTAATATTAAATTCTCGTGTTCTTAACTATACACTAGATTTTTCTTACATCAGAGAACACGCAGCCGCTTTCTAACCATATACAATGTTGCTAATTTATCGGATGTGATAACTTGGAAAGGTGAAAACTTTACCTATAAAGGGGTAAAGGACTGGCATTGCTTACTCGGCAACTTAAAGCCATCAACTTCATAGTTAAAAGGACAAATCTTTGATCACTTAACAAAGTTGTAATCTTTTTAAGAAGTCAATTAAAATGCAAAATGAGCAAGGTCCAACCACCTACTTTTTCCTGCTAATTTGACTCAGATAGGTGTTTCTGTACAGATTCAGATTCACACTCATTACTCAATCTAGCTCTATCTCCTCTCATTTTGCGTTCCTTTTTTCAATCAGTGGCAATGACAGAAAAATAATTCAGATAGTTGATAGTATAGGTTCATAGGGTCCTGTTATGGGGGAACGGAATAGAGTACTGAATTGAACTCGGGGTGGAAATTTTGAGGAAGGTGAGGTCTTCTAAAAGTAGTTCGAAGATCAAGGTTCACAATTGTACTTTTTTTTCCAGTGAAACCCAGAAAGAAGCTAAAAGATATCCTTATCTCTTTTTTTCTTAAATTTTTATAACCAAAACCACAGAATCTACAAGTATATGGATTCGTACTCACTAAGATGAGAGGAGAGAGACACAAAGAGAACATGATTCAAGTTTATCTGATTATTGGTATAGTTATATATGACAAGTTAAATGGGAAGAAAAAGTACAATAATTCACAAAATTCTACTGTTTTCTGCAGATCATACTTTTAACAAGTACTACAGAAAAAGGGGTGCATGCGGAAAACATGTATAAGGCATATTTTATCACCCCAAATTTGTCCCAAAAAAACCCATTTTAGTTCTCAAAGATTTGAGCTTTTTTACATAACAGAACATGCGTTGGGGTTCTCATCACTGAAGATCTGAGGAGGGTATGCGTACAACTCCATTGAATACCTTGGTGGGTAATAGTAATACTCATTTTTCTTCAACTCCACAACCTTGGTCTCGTCTTCTACTATTTCCTCTGGTTTAGGTTCGCTGTCACCTACTTTCATGTCCTTTGTCTCGTCTTGTTCGCCACCTTTCTTTTCTTTGTCATCACCTCCCTCGCTTTTTTTCTCTCCTTTGGATTCTTTTACTTTTTCTTCTTCCGTCTTTTCTGGCCCTTGATTCACGATAACCGCGTGCTTGCCTGTTCTCTTGTACACATATTGGACTAGTTTTGGAGGTTCAAACACTCCCTTCACTGTCACCTGTGAGCTCTTTAGATCTGGTTCAGCCGATTCCACACCTATGCAAAGGAAGTATTTCCGAATCAGATTTAGAACACGTGGTTGATGGGATTTGAGTGGAATTGAAATTTGATGAGTTTCAACAAGCATTTTTTAACTCTTGTTGGACTCAATGCAATGGAATCGTAAGACTGCAAAACGATAAAATAAAGCAAAGGCAAGGGAACAAGCTTCTCTTTAAGAGATTCATAGAAATCGAGAACAGAATACAATGAAGTAAGAGCCTGGAAAAGAAAGAAAAAACTTGACAGTACTGTTAAGTCATTATAAGTTCATACCTTTCATTCTCTGTATCCGTTTCTTGAGTTCCATAGCGCAGGCTTCGCAATGCATGTAAACTTTCAACACCACGGAAATCACCTTAGGCTGCAACATAATCAAGAAACGAACCAAAACAATCGATCCACCGAGAAACGAATTAAATTCAGTGTCATAAGAAAACTTATAGAAGTGTTAACTAAAGACCTCTTCTTTTTTCTCCGCCGGCTTCGGTTCCTCCTTCTGCTCCACCTTCTTCTCCCCCTCCTCAGTCGGCGGTTTGGGAATCGGAGAGATTAGCTGCACCTGTCTGTGACTCTTCCTCTGAAGTCTGTCCAAAACTTTCAATGGATCAGCTTTCGCACCCTTCACAACGACTTTACTAGTCTTACAATCAGTAATCACATCCTCAACACCTGAAAATTACAGAAGAACCCCATTAAAAACTTGGAAACACCCATTACAACCAACGAACAAATAATGAAGATGAACACATAAACTCACCTTCAAAGCCCTTGAGGCACTTACGAACCTTACGAGCACATCCTTCGCAATGCATGTAGACTTTAAGCACTATTTCTTGTGGTGGTGGAGGTGACTCATCTTTGGACGCCTTGTTGTCTTTGGATTCCTCTGCTTTTTTCTCTTCCCTTTTGCCGTCTGCTGGTTTTTCTTCTTTGTTCGCTTCCTCCGGTTTCTTAGCTTCTTCTGGTTTCTTCTCCTCCATTTTCTTCTCCTCAGCTGCTGGTTTCTTATCCTCCTAAACAAAAACCAATGTCAAAATCACAACAAAAACACAAAACTGAATAAAAAACAAAAGCAGTAAAGAACTAAATGGTGAAAAGGGTTCATTGTAGACCTTCCCCATTTAGGTTGCTTTAAGCTAGCTTTTTCGGGATTCCAAGTACAGTGAGTATTGAGCTGATGAAGATAAGCTTTTGAAGTGTCCCCTCTCTCTGCGTCTCTGGGGGAGTGTGCAGAGAAGATGAGTTTGTTTGGGTTTAGTTATCTCTCTCCGTGTCCCTGCGAGCAACTTACCGCTTCAGTTCTCCGTAGTTTCCTAAGCCATGCCTAACGAATGGCCCCGATGTCCATTATATTTCGCATCTTACCGCTACGTGGCGTTTTATAATTGGCACTTGTAGTTTTTTATAAAAAATCTGCCTATTTTGCTCCAAATGTCTAAAAATCTAATGGTTCTTATTAATTCTTGTGATAATATAATACAAAAACTCCAAATATCATAATTAAACGATCAAGTTAAATAGGTGGCACTAATGTAATTTATTTGAAAACAGTGATGCACGTTAAGGGTAAGCGGGGGCATTTGCTCTTATTATCTCTAACAAATTTCATATAAAAATATTATTATTTTAAGTTTTGATTCTATAAATTTTTTTATCCTCATTAATTTAATTTAGTAATATAAATATACTTTTAAGTATTTTATATCCCCGCTACCTTCAAAAATTTTATATAAAAATATTATTATTTAAAGTTTTGGTCCCATAAAAAAGATTTTGCCCTATTAATTTAATTCAGTAATATAAAAATACTTTAAATATTTTTTTTGCTTCCACCTAAAAAAATTCTGGATTTGTCCTTAATTAAAATAAGGTTACATACTACTAGGTTTCTCTAAAATGACAAATCTCTACTACGGCGTGTTGTTGTTATATAGAGAATTGAAGTGGTAATAGATAATTCTTTTCATGTACAAAGTATTAGAAAGTTAAATTTACATTATACTAACGATTGATTAAATGTAATAAAAATTTGATAAAAGTCTCACTTAGATGTAGAATTTGAGAAAGTTGAGTAGTAGAGAGGTTGTTTTTGCAATAGTTAAATCTATCATTTAATTTAAATTTTAATAACTTATTCGAAATAATTTATTAAAAAATTATTAGATACAATAAGTAATTTACCATATATGTATGTTAAAATGGTTTTTTTTATTAAAGGGAAATTGCCGGAACAGATTACAAAACAATTCTGAAAAAACATAAAGGAGTATATTAAAGGCTGCACAGTGCACAAGTTTGGTGGGATTTATTAAAAAGTAACGTTGGGCCCACAAGATTTGCCAGTTTCATACAGTGAGGCAGGCCTGTGCTGCAATCTAAACATGCATATGTACGACGGTTGATTTTAGAAAAGATCGAACGGTTCAGACATGAAGAGTTCCACTTGGATGACGATACCTTAACAGGGTCCTAGCCTAGAGTTACTTCACCATGCGATGGATTACGTAGCCAAATCATTCATATTATTTCTGTTTTAATTACGATTTCAAGGGTGGAAAATGAAATTAATGCTCAGATTACTTAAAAATATATTTTGTAATTGAAACTTTTAAATAAGATTGTACGTAATTTTTCATTAAATTATTTAAATTTAGTAAAAATTATGATGTAATTGACTATTATGTATATTTGGGAATTGATATAAATATCTTAATTCGATCTCATCATATCTCATCACAGGCTTAACTAATTAGTTTTATATTTTTAAAAATAGATTGATTAATATTTTTCTTTTTCTTATATGAGATTTTTAAAATTGAATAAATGATGCCTCCCACGTAAAGGATTAGACCTATGATTCTATTTGAGTTTTAAATTATAGGAGTTGAAGAAGAAATGGTTTTTGTCTGGTATAGTATATACTTGAGGTCTTAGCTACAATCATTTTTATCTATCTTAGAGCTTTTGTAGAGGTTTGTGGTCATCCCATAAGTGGTTATCTGTTATTGTTAGTGAATATATAAGACTAATTTAGTTGGTTTCAAACAATAATTTAAGTTATTGTGATAAAATAGTTGCTTAACATAGTATCAGAGTCGTTATGATTAAGTGATCGTGAGTTTAAATTCTACCACCCACCTATTATTCAGCACAAGGTAGAGTGGGTCTGTGCAAGTTTCAAATCCAAAAAGCTTTCACTTGAAAGGGTGTATTAATAAATATATAAAACCAATTAAGTTGACTTCACACAACAACTTAAGCTATTGTAGTGAAATGATAACTTAACATTTATCTTCATAACCCTTTAGCCATAGTTCTTGAGTGGTATTAGAGTTACGAAAGTTCATAATAGCTTGTATATTACATTCAGATATTTCAAATGATGATTATTATTCTACACTCTTCTTAGTTATACATAAAAGTTGAACCTAAGAATGATGCTGTTGAATCAATAGAAGATAATAACATGACTAACGTTTCTATTCTCACGATTAGTTTGTGACTAATCACGTTTATGATGTGATTTACAGAAACTACGCATAAACGTACATAAGATTAGTGTTTGATAAAATGGTAATAGTCACACTGATCCCATGAGCTTAATGTCCGTTAGACAAGTAAAACAATCATATGCTTAAAAGTCCAGTACAAGTTGAATATTCAAAAACAAGCAATATGGTTAGCCATGTGCTTCGGTATAAGTGCCTCAAATTATGGCTAGTGATTAGCCGACAAATACTTTCCATAAACCAGAAAAGGAACACAATAATTACACCATCAATATAACTTTCTTCTTCGGGTCTAAGGGTATGTTGGATGTGGGTGGAGGGATAGGAAGAAAATGAAATGAAATGGCTCAAATGACTCAGGTTATTGTTTGGGAGTTTATTTTGAAACAGGATGGAATGACAATTAATGGCTTTGGAAGCCATCATTTGCCATCCAAAATCTAATATTTTGTGACTCTTTAAATTGGGGGGTCAGGGATGGAATGACATGGCTTACCTTCCAACTCCTAATTTAATGACAAAAATACATTAAAAAAATTAATAAAATTACAACCCCAATCCAGCAAATACCTACGCGGCTACATGTTATTACGTCTATTGTGTTTCTCCTTCAACTGGCTTCTTTCATTAATGACCGTTTTTCTCTACAGCTGTTAGGGTCATCTGTCTTTGTTTCATCAGGTAAGTATTGACTATTCTTTGTGTTCATCTTCTTGACACTTTTTATATGTGAAGAAATCAGAAATTTTTATTGAAGCTGATGTCGTCTTATTTGTTCATCGATAGACATGCGCTTATTATATGTTATGTGTTTGAGAAGTTTTGCAAATCGAAAGATGTGTGTTTTATCCTATGTTATATGTTTAGATATCCTACAATTTGAAATGTTTTGGAGTTACTAAAATAGTTTCATAACAACTATGCATATTTTATTACAAGGGTAATTTTGAAAAAAAATTACAAGTCATTCCATTCCATTCATTTTTAGTATCACTTCTAAACAATGGTCAAAGGAGTCCCTTTCTTATTTTATTTAAACTTCCAAACAATGGAGTGATCCATTTCATTTCATTTCATTCCATTCCACTCCAGATCG
>JANVCL010000003.1:13477042-13494485 GCA_026546855.1 Erythroxylum incrassatum | reverse complement strand
TAAAGGATAATTTTGGAAGTAAAATTATAAATATGCATAAAAAGTCACAAACGACACTTATTTTAAATAATTAAAATCCCTCTAAAATGACATTTATTATGAATCGAAGGGAGTAGTCAATTTCATAAATTGTAGCCCCTAATTGGATTCCAGGAAACATAAGCAACATGATTCCAACCGTTACCCCATATGCAAATAGACGTGATTGATACCTTCAACCGTGGATGTCTCATGGTAGAGACTCGTCCCTACCCAACGCTCAGTTACACCTTTGCTTTTTTCCATCACAATTCATTCCTCAACAACACGGTCGTTTTCAACGAGCAATGATACGGGGACATACTTCGCCAAAAAATGGAATCGTGCATAGACCCCGCCTGATATCCGTTCAAACATAGACTTCCAAAACACAAATTAGATTTTGATTGGCGTATCCTCTGTGCTTGCATTGTTGAAATTATGAATACAACTACAATTTTTGTTTTTCTATTTTTAATGACTTTTTTTTCAGAATTTTAATATATAAAATATATAAAAAGAATGTTAATTGGAAGAGATTTTTCAGAATTTCAACTGTTCTTATCGTTGCCTATATGCCTTGGTGCTACCAAAACACCATCTATCCTTTTATTTTATATAATTTATGCATAAATGTAATAAACATAGCTTAAAGCTAGAGCTCGCCGTCTGTGGGAATCGACCCCACGACCGCATGGTCAAAAGCCATGCGCTCTACCCGTAATTTCTGTTCCCTACTATATAGATGATTATTCTTCAGCTCTTACGCTTTTCGGACCTTATAACCCAAAGTAAGAAAAAAAAAGAGAGGGGGTGGGTTCTTCTAACCCGCTTTGAATTTATTTTCATCAATTATAGGCATATTTGGATCAAGGATACTTTGGTGTTCAGTTAGAAAAAATGAAAGTCTATCAGAAACGTCATTTGAGTAAGATGATAGCTGATCAATACAACGATCAAATCTACCCTTCGTGAAGCAATAAATACCGCTCTATTTCACTTCGGGTTAATTCCCTTTATATACATATACATATTTAAGAATCCAATAATGCCCCACCTCAATCTGGGCCACTCTATTCAGTAAGGAACTATAGGGTCCATTGTCAAAAATAAATCAACTGTTGTTGCTTCTTGTGATCATGTTATTAAACAAGGTTACATGTCTCATTTTCTTGTTCCTATAGAGGAAACGAACCCTACCTGCAAACAAGTTCTTTTATGAGAGAAGTAGACACAAGTTGCAGACACAAGTTGCAGGCAGCTTTTAGGTTACGAGGTTACGTTACTGAGCTTTTTGTAATGGATTGGCATGTACAGCTATGGAAAAGTTGAGGTAGGTTCCATCCCGGACACAATAAAATAAGAATAAATTTTTATTTAATTTATCAAAAATGAATATTAATTAGTACATGAACACAATAAGATATAATTTACGTAAATTATATCTTATTGTGTTCATGTACTAATTAATATTCATTTTTGATAAATTAAATAAAAATTTATTCTTATTTTATTGTGAATTATATCTTATTGTGTAGTTTACTCTTTCTATTAATTTATCGAATCATTTGTAAAATTAATTTATCCAAACTATCATATTCTATGAGGTATCCGGCCTCTAATAATATTTAATTTATCAAAAGTTCAAATCATTTTAAATTTTATGACATAATTAGTGGATGAACATAATAAAATATAAATGTAAATCATATCTTATTGAGTAGTTTGATATTTTTTCTTTAAATTTTTATCAAGTCATTTCTAAAACCATTTCATCGAAACCACTATAGCCTATGACTTGTTCGACCTCTAATAATATTTACATAACTAAGTTGAGAAAACTCTACAAGTGATGTAAAAAAGAGTAAGCAAGAGTATTAGTGCATTTAGAACTTTATGCCTATTTATAATAAGGTTTGAATGTTTTAGTAATCTAATTGAAATAAAATTTAATTTTAGTTAAATTTGAATTTGAATTATAATTAAATATCAATTGTGCTCAAACAAGATATAACATCTCGTATTTATTTCAATCAAAATTTAATTAGAATTACAATTAATTCTAATTAAATACTAATTAGGTTTAAATAAGGTCTTATATTTCATATTGATCTTTATTTATTAAATATCTCATATTTAACCTTTAAAATTTATCAAACTTTACAATCAAACCCAACTTCATTAAATTATCTTTTTCTTTCTTTAATCACTTTTTTATGTGTGACCCATTAAATTCTTAAATATACTATAAATGGATATAAATTATAATTCTAAATAATATTTAGGAATAAAAATTAAACTCCTTTGGTTTATCTCTAATTTTATAATTAAATAATTTATATCCATATATTAAGATTGATATATAGTAACATATCATGACTACTTACCTTAGAAATGTCAATGTGGTTCTGATTATCCTTTCATGCATGATTTTTCGTATAATTTAATCATTTTATCATACAATATTCTAACTAGATATATAGTATGGAATTAATATTTATTTTATTTTATTTCACTGATATTAGTTCTCCATTATTAGTAGTTGATTCTATTTGTGACATTGGAAAACTATTTCCAAAGTGTTATTCTACTTTGACTAAGGATTATTTGAATCAATACTAAAAGAAAATAACATAACATTCTCCCTAATCACTCTAGTGTGATGAGTTCTATGTTGATTACTTAAATGCCTTTATATAGCTCATGTTATATCCAGTTACTACATATTAAGCAATCCTTGACAAGGATAGATCATAAATAGCATCAAAATACAATAATCCATCTATGAGATACTTTAGAGATCTCAAGTTAAAGAATCACTTATACAATCATCAAAATGAAAATTTTCATACACACTCAAGTAATGTTTCAAATGAAAATTTCAAGTCGAGTTAGTATAGTAGACTTCTTCTCTAACAATCACCCACATGTTTATTTAATTATATTCACCCTTTAGTTTATAAGATTGATTACTTCTTTCATAAGGAAGAAACATAATGTGTAATAGTTTTTTTATGCTCTATTAATGTCTAGTCTTAATAAAACTATGATTAGAAATAATTTAAGGATAATACATAGATGTAATATGAATATTATAATTATGATCTCATCATAATTTTACTTGCAATATGCATTTATCTTATAGACTTTATCATATATATCAGTTAATTAAATAAATATGTGTAAGATAAAGAATGTCTTAAATAAATATGTCACTAAAATTACAACCAACTGATTAGCTGTAGGGCACAAATAAAAAAATCTCCCACTTACACTAAGCTAATTACATAAGTATCTTAAACCATATTTTCATATGAAGATCATGCTATTGTTATGCTATTGGTTTAGTTAGAGAATTTTTATAAGATTCTTTGTTATGAGCATTTGCTTAAATCTTACAACTTTCATCTTAATTATTATTATAATTAAAAAATGGCCTAACTGGATACTTAAATCTTTGATGAGATCTTAGCTTCTTTCATATGCCTAATAGCTCTAATATTTTCAGCACATTACTAGTTCAATAATGTAAGGAACTATACAAAGTTTATTAAAGAACTTCTTGATTTAAATAATCAATTCTAATAAATGACAGAATATTATGACTTGATTAGCAATTAATACTACATTAAAACCTTTACAACTCAAAATAATATTGTTCCAAGTAAAATATACCTTAACTAAGACTTACTTTTGTTAAATTAAAGTTAACATCCATGAGGTCTTGAACCAAAATATCAAATAATAGATATCTTTGATATTTCTTAAGTATTAGACATTTCAAATACTAAACACTTATTAGTACATTATCTTTGTAACTATAATAGAATAGGTAAACTACTTTTGTACATATCTCTACATATCTAATTCCTAGAATTAAGTTATTACCTTTCATATCTAATACGAGTTATTCTTAAACTATCATATATTTAACAACTGAAAACATTAATTATTGTTCCTTTTGAGTAATATGTAATGTCATTTACGTACTCCCATGCAAGAATGTAATTATAATCCAACGAACCTTCTTATTGACATAATAAATACACAATCATCTATAAATACAAACTCTTTGAATTCATCATAAAAGTGAAATTTTCACCTCTCATAACCTTTTGATCATACATCAAATTTATTGACGAAGGCACTAATTCTAATTGGATGTATTATTATGAGATTTGAACCTTTCAAACATCATCTTACTCTTATTACTTATCTTGAGAACCATTTTTATTTAACTATGTATTAAAACAAACATTTTATTCAGTGGGGTTTTAAAAATGATATCCAATCTTTTAGATATATTTTAACTTTATATTATCTAATTTAGTTATAAACTTATTGGATAATATATACTTTAATTAATTATCACATCCTAAAAATGATGTAGCAATATGCATAAAATCTGGGTAAAATTGTAGAAGGCGAGGAGAAAAATGAAGAAACATATAAAAGAATCATTTTGATTATTATAAATTAGGGATAATAGAAAAGGTTAGGTCCGATCTAGTTTGAAGTCTGAAGTTGAGGGGTTTGATACTTTATAACCAATTTCTTAATAAGAATTAATAGTAATGATTGCATAATTGGTGTGCAGTCTAGTTTGAAGTTTGAAGTTGAGTGGTTTAATACTTTATAACCAAATTCTTAATAGCAATTTATAGTAATGATTGTATAATCGTCACATAACTTTTCTTTTTAACTTTGAGAGCTCTTCTTAAACCTAACGTATATTAAAGAAATATGGTTTGCTAACATTTAGTATCAAATTTACTAAACAAAGATAATTTTTTACTTAGAAAAAAATATAAATGTAAAAAAGCAAGTAACAAGTTATATGTTATAAAAACCAAATAAGATTATGACTTTAATCATTTATTTGGTTACTTCCATTATTTTATTTAAAATAATAGCTCTCACTACTATTCTAAAAAGATGATTCTAATCTCTCTAGTAGGTTAGTATTTGATTTAAATTTAGTTGATCTTGAGTTACTCAACAAATTAACTAAACTTTAATTAGTTGCTCTTGAGTTACTCAACAAATGAACTAAACTGAAAGAGACCAAAACCAAAACCAAAACCAAAAACAAAAACTCAAACAAACAGGGTTTTTTAATACTAAATTAAAAAATAGAAAAATGGAAACAAACAAGCTTTAAGGTTTTCAGTTTTGCTCGTCGTAAAAGTGCAAAGTGTTTTTTTAATACCGAGATCCAATATGACAATTATTTTATATGAATCAACTAATTAGAGATGCTTTAATCTAATATCATTAAACTTCAATTTCAAAGTATGAATTTACCTTACTGATTGTGTAAGCAATAGGGAAGAAGACAATAACAACAAAAAGGATTATATCAGATAGTTTAGCATCAACGCTTAGCATGGGCCAGACATACATTAGGCTTGTAATGGGGAGGCCCAATACAGTTACTATATATAGTTGCTAAGGTCTCTTGTTGTATGCTAAAGTGAGTTGTGAAAGTTTGGATTCTCTGACCTGTTATGAGGTTCATGTGTTAAGAAAGACACAAAAATATGTTATCAACATTCGGTTGATCAACTTTTGTAAAGGTCATCGAGAAAGCTCGAAAGTTTCGGTGTTGAAAAGCTCCTTTGAAGATATGGGAAGCAAATTAGGTATTTTTCACATTTTCTTCATTTATTCACTTTCACGTTTGATCCTAGGCTAGTAACTAAGGCTCCTGTTATGCATTGGAAGCGTACTAGTTATAATGTACAATAAGGGAAGAAATCTCTATTATTAATTCTACATCTATAATTTGGAATATAAGAATACATTTACAGTTGTATAATCCTAACAATTATAATTAAAAATCTCAACACTCCCCCTTAAGGTAGTGCATAGATGTCATGAATGCCCAATTTTTCAAGAAATTTTGAGAACACATGATTTAAAACTACTTTGGTAAGAATTTCAACCAATTGATCCTCATATCAAATCTTGGGTAACTTCATAATTTTTTCATCTAACTTCTCCTTAATGAAGAACCTGTCCACCTTAACATGTTTTGTTTGATCATATTAGACAGGATTGTGAGCTATATCGTAAGCAATTTCATTTTCACAATATAGACTAATTTGTTGCTTCAGTAGATAACCTAAATCATGTCAAAGTAGTCTGAGCCCCAAAGCTTTACATAGACCAAGTGTTATACCTTTGAATTCAATTTCCACACTTAAGCAAGCGACCATATTTTATTTTTCACTTCTCTATATAACCAGGTTACCACTAACAAATGTGAAGTGGCCAGAAATTGATGATCTATCTTTTATTGATCTAGCCCAATCAGCATTTGTATACACATCTATACTTTGCCAATCTATATTTTTAGTAAACAAAATTCCTTTACCTAGAGGAGATTTTAGATAGCTCAAAATTCTTATAACTATCATCATATGTTGTTCTCTTGGATTATGCATAAACTAACTAAAAATACTCAAAGTATAACCAAGGTCAGGTCTTGTGTGAGCCAAGTACATTAGCCTTCCTACAAGTTTTTGTTATCTTTCTTTATTAACTAGTATTTGGTTTGCTTCTGCACATAACATCAAGCCTCCCTCAACTAGTATATTAGTTGGTTGATATGCTAACATACCAATTTCTTGTGATAAATCTAATGCATATTTTCTTTAGGATAGAAGATTTCCTTTATTCGATCTAGAAACTTCAATCCCAAGAAAATACCTCAAGAAACCAAAATCTTTCATTACAAATTCTCTAGAAAAGTATTCTTATAGTGTCTTCCTCTCTTTTGGATCATCTACTGTCACCACCATGTCATCCATATATATAATAAGAGCTGTGATTTTATTTTGCCTTCTTTTCAAGAATAAAGTGTAGTCAGAATTGCTTTGATGATATCTGAAAGTTATCATAGACCTTGTGAAACTTCCAAACCATGCTCTTGGAGACTGCTTCAGCCCCTAAAATGATTTCATCAATCTACAAACCTTTTTACTCTATCGTTCTGCTACCATACAACCTAGTGGAAGTTCCATATATATTTCTTCAAAAAGTCACAATGTAAAAAGGCATTCTTGATATCAAATTGTTACAAAGTTCAATCCAAGTTTGCAGCTAGAGACAATAATACTATAACAGTATTGATTTTAGGTATGGGAGCAAATGTCTCTAATCAATCGCATAGGTTTGGGTATGCCCCTTTGCCACCAATCTTGCTTTAAACCTTTCATCTATGCCATCTACATTGTACTTTATAGTGTAAACCCATCAACATCCAACTAGCTTCCCTCCTGGTGGGCATTCAACAATCTTCCAAGTTATATATTTTTGTAAAGAGTTCATTTCCTCATTCATTATAGCTCTCCACCTTGGAACTTTTAAAGCTTTGTGCACACAACTAAGGATAGCTAAAATAGATAATTGATTTACAATGACTTATTTGATTATGACAAAATTATTATTTGACACATAATGACTCATATGGTATTTAACTCTACTTGAAATTTCAGGTTCATATGTAGGCTTAGGAATATGTCTAGTAAGACGCCCTAGTAGTTGTTTTTTGGGTGGCTCAGAGTTAGGAATAGAAACATCCACGTTAAACAATTGGTGTGGTTTATTAGTAAGAGAATCAACTTTTACACTTAATGGACCAACATCCTCTTCTCTAGTAGTCCTTTCTTTCTCAATATCCTTTAGTTTAATAGCCTCTTCTTCCTCCTCTTTATATTTCAACTAATTATTAGCACCATCACTAATGTCATTACCATCTAAAAAATGACAGTCACCTTTGTACTCCCTCTGAAGTTCTTAATCAAGAGTCTAAATTTCCTTGTACTACTTCCCTTAAAGTTTAGACTTAAAGAAAGACATTGTATCTTCATGAAAGACTACATCCATTGGGAGAAACATACATTTAGTTAGAGGATGATAACATTAGTACCCATTTTTATTTGTTTCATACCAAAGAAAAACACGTTGTAGGGCTAGCGGAGCTAGCTTGTTGTGTTGACGTTTATGGATATGGATAAACGCTAGACATCCAAAAACATGAGGTGGCAAATTTGGTATTGGTGGAGCAACTATAACATTAGTGAGGACTTGAAATAGTTTAAATTCAATAGACTAGAGGGAGTTTGATTAATCAAATGTACAACAGAAGAAAGAGTTTCTCCTTAATAAGTTAATGGCATATGAGCTTGAATTAATAAGGCACGACCAACTTTTATCGAACGCTGATTTTTCCTCTTGGCTACCCCATTTTATTAGGGTGTATCCACATAAGTAGTTTGATTCATAATACCTTGCGCTTCTAAATAATGTTTCAATTCAAATCTTTGATATCCTCCACCATTATCACTACGAAGCACTCAAACCTGTGCATTATACTAAGTTTGAATGATCTTATGGAAATTATGGAATAATAAATTTGCTTCACTCTTTTATTTCATTATCCATAACCAAGTCATCCTTGTACAATCATCAATAAAAGTAACAAACCAACGAGACCTAGCAAATTTTGGATAGACCCCATACATCAGAGAGAATAACCATAAAGGTCAAGGGATTCTTATTTAACAATGATATAAATGAATTTCGATGAAATTTTGTAAGTTCACAAACATCACAACAGAAACTAGAGACATCAAATTTTTCAAAAAAAACTATGAAATAGTTTTTAGAGATACCCAAAAGATGTATTCTCCAAATGTCGCTGCCACAATCAGAGTTTAACTTTATTTTTCTCTACCCTTAAGTCATCCACAAAAAAATTGATGCCAATTTTCTAAACTCCTTGATGTTAAGTCCAAATAATACTTTCCTCTCCTAATACCACAACCAATCGTCTGCTTTGTTTGGATGTCCTTAAAGATTCAAAATTAGGCCAAAAGATGATAATGCAAGATAAGGCCATTGTTATTTGAGCAAAAAATAAGAGGTTATAATCCAAGGATGGAATAACCAAAGTAGAAACCAAATTTAGAGTATTAGTGAGAATTAAAGACCCTTCCCCAATAATTGAAGCTTTATGACCATTGGTAGTAGTAACAAATTTTTGTGAGGATTCTGTGAGTTCATAACTTGTTTAGAATCAAAGGTAATATGATTTGTAGCACCTAAATCAATTATCCATTTACTATTAGAAACAGGTGTAAAAACATTAAACGTCTTATCACCATTATTTGGAGTTGCTACTAATGCAGAAGTCTTCTTATCATCATCAATATCATTGATTTTGTCCTCGACAACAACAATAGTTGGAGTTTTTTGAAATTCTTCTTTTAGGGTGCTTGATTATGGTCCTACCAATATGGATATCTTATAAGTTCATGCAAGCGATCTTTAGAATGTCCAATTTGGTTGCAATGAGTTCATTTATATGTAGACTTTTCACTACCAATGATTGTATTTGATTTGTCTCCAACCATCACAGCAACATCTTCAATATTTTCAAATTCTCCTTTCAACATTTCACAACTTACTGCCTCTCACCAAATCAATGCATAACATTCTTCTAGAGTCAAAATTGATTCCTTCTTTAGAATCTCCCCATAAACCTGTTCAAAAATATCATCTAACCTTGCTAGGAATATATGCACCCTCATTCATCACTTCCATTATGGAAGGCTTTTGCTAGTGTGCTCCAGATTTCATGGACTATGGGTAATTGTAAGTATTGCTTCATAATCTCTGAACTTATAGACATCAACAACCATCTTTTAACTTTTTAATTTTCAACATACAACTTCTGATACACATCTTCAGATTCTATAAGTGGCTTTGTTTTTCCATAGATATAAGAGAGTTTCTACCTTTTAGCAATATGCATCTCCATCAATGGGAACATATTTTTCACTCATCTTTAAAAGGTTTTGTACGCTTTATACTAACTTGAAAGATGAGAAGAAAAAGAAGGAAAAATACTTTTGTTCATTATTGCTTTCTTAGAAGCGTACCAATTATAATGTACAATAAGGGAATAAATCTTAACAATTAATCCTACAACTATAATTTGGAGTTTAAGAATATATTTAAGTTGTACAATCCCAACAATTGTAGAGAAAAATCTCAACAATAATATATAAAGAAAGACTTATTGTTTGTATAGTCTATCAGAAACATATTATTGCTGAAATTTAAAGTAACTTGAAGCATTTGTTATATATTTTACCTCACTAAAGGCAAGAATGACGGTGGCTGATATGATTATAGTTCCCCAAGATGGAAAAAGAGCGTCAAGGAAGACTAGAAGAACCTAAACACCCGATTCACCATACAACTTTGATCTCTATGATGTAACCTTAAAAGGGTTTGTATTAGAAAAATAAGAGAATTTGTTGTACCTCTATAGCTAAGGCATTAATGACAAGAAGTGTGCACAAGAGAAAATGATGATTCTTAACAATGGGAAGAATCTTCTCCAAGGTCTTTCACTCCTGGGGCTCACCAGATTGGATCAAAACCTCAAGGTCGACAATGTTGAGAGGTATGGGACCTAAAGTAAGACATGAGACCAACAAAGGAAACTAAAACTACATAAATGACTAGGTATGTCCAAAACATGGGTTTGCAACATGGCACATCATTTGCATCCATATTTGTTGGACCAGCTTCAAAGAATAAAAACTGTTTGTTTATATGTAGAAAAGGGGATGAACAGAGTTGAGAGGATGATGTGTATGTTTATGTGTATGTGTGTGTGTATATATATATATGTATTAATATGATTTAAGCATAACCATAAAGGTAGAAATGACTGATAATGGCGTCACTTCATAAGTATGACTTTCACTAAGATAACAAGATCACTTAAAATTAATAAAATATACAAATTGTATTTTTTTATAACAGAGAATTAATAAAAATGTTAAGCCAGGGTTGTTTTTAAATGTTTGGGAAACTTTGAATTTTTTTTAACAAGTTAAAAAAATTAGGTTTAAATTAAATTTTCGTAAAAATAATGGAGTCTAATTTAACTTTTTTTCTTTTTTTAGATTGTACGTAATTTGGTATTATTGAGTTTTTTGAAAATGAGTGAATTTTTAGATCTTAATCTGGTTGTAATTGGTTTTCGTAATAATTGTAAAATCAATTCTAAAATTTAATATCAATAATAATCAAATAATTAAATTACATAATTAAAGATGTTATGACACTATTATTAGAAAATTAGGTTTAGATTTGGCGTCATTCATAGTGGAATAAAAATACAATTTTTTTGTTTAATTTTTCGAAAGTCAAAATCATTTCAAAGTCTACCTGTAACAATATTGCACAAATACGTTAAAAAAGAACTCTATAAGTGGTACAAAGAGGGGTAAGTCAGGAGTGCTACCTCCTTTAGATCCTACGTGTATTTTATAATAGGTTTGAACCTTGTAGTAATTTAACTTAAATAAAATTCTAATTTTATTAAATTTTAACTAGATTTACAATTAATTCTAATTAAATTCAATATCTCATCTAGTTCCTTATTTATTAAATATATTATATTTAACCTTCAAAATTTCTCAAGCTTTTATGATTAAGTCTAACTTCATTTAATTACCCCTTTTCTCCCTTCAACCATTCTTTGTATGCGAGTGTTTAGTTTCATAAATATGTTAGTGATAGATATAAATTATAACTCTAAACTATATTATAAGTTTTCATAAATTAAACTCCTTTAATTTATCTTAATTAAATAATTTATTTACATAAATCAAATTTGGTATCTAGCAATGCATTATGATTACTTAAATATTGAGAATATCAAACTGGTCTTAACTAACCCTTATATGCACAATTTCTTATATAATTCAATCTTTTTATCATATAATGCTCTGACTAGATATATAACATATAATTAGTGTTTTTCCCCAATCGTATTGGCTTTCCACTATTAGCAATTAAATCTCTTAATGATATTTTAAAACTATTTTAAAAGTATCATTTCACTTAGCTAGGTATTTTTCGAATAAATACTCAACTACCTCTATATATAATTTATGTTATATTTAATGACTGTTGATTGAATTATCCTTGATAAAAGTAGGTCATAATTAGTATCAAAATAAAATAATCTTTATATGAAATACTTTCAAAATCTCCAGTTAAAAGATCACTTATATAATTATTACAATGAGAATTTCTATAAACATACAACTAATGTTCCAAATAAAAAATAGATCTAAGTGAAATAATTACTTATGCAATTATTACAATAAGAATTTCTATAAAAATACAAGTAATGTTTCAAATAATATTCTCAGGTAGAGTAAGCTCACTGGACTTATTCTCTAATAAATATCCTACATAGTTTATGAGATTCACTACTTCCTTCATAAAGAAGAAGCATAATATAGACTAATCTTTTTGTACTTATAAATATCCAATCTTAATAGAAAAATAACTAGGAATAATTTAAAAATGGTATATAAATGTAATGTGAATCTTATAATTTCAAAGTCATTATAATTTCTTTTACAATATAAGTTTATCTCATAAGTTGTATCTTATATATTAATTAATTAAATAAATATGCATAAAAAAGAGAATGCCTTTAAACATTTATCTTATCAATTAATGCCTTTAAACATTTATCTTATCAATTTTTTCTTATATATTAATTAATTAAATAAATATGCATAAGATAAATAAGGTCTTTAAATAACTATGATAATTATAACTAACTAATTCACTATAAATCATAAACCAATACAAACTCCTAACTGGTTGCCTCTATATAATTTGTTCTCTAATATGTTCCTTGCTGATAACTACAAATAGGTAGCAATGCAATTCATGGTACAAATTCAAGGTGCCTCACTATATTTTCCTATACAACTTCCCATGCTTACCTCCTACTAAATAATTTTCAATTAAACTATCAACTAACATTTTAATTAGTAAATTAACTACCTATTTATGTTCAAAATTACTACATATTCTTATGGCACCTAAACTCATATTTTATTTATGACAATTTTATTACTAAAAATACAATATGATCTCTATTCTTGCTTTATGTTTAAAGTGTTTAATAATCCATTTTTTAACTTTATATAATAATTATGAATATCTATTATTCTCTTTAATTAATGAAAGTAGTTTTTTATGTAACTTAATTTTCTTATTAATAGTAACAAAATAATTGCATGTCCATGAGAGAGATGCAATTATTTTTAACAAAGAAAATAAAACTAAGCAAACAAAATAAAATAAGTAATGAAATTGAACAGAGAATTTATGAAGCACTAGGAAATTATCAATATCCAGTAATTAGTATCTAGGTTCAAATCCCCTTAAACCCTTAACAAATTGATCTTTTATCATACAATAAATTGTTGATATATTGAACCGTGGAGACTCCTATGATATGCTAATGGTTGACCTTGAGTTTACTAACAATTAATCCTAACGTCTCTAACTGAATTAGTCATGTTAAATCTTATTGGATTGTATTATCGATTTATGAGTCCCTCTATTATGTTTGACCTTAATTTGAAAGATTTATGTCATCCTATCTCTAGTGTTGCAATCAACTCCTAATTACGGAAAATCAATTCACACTAAGATTTCTCAATCTCTACATATGAAATTAGATTATAATATAATAGTCTCAGGTTATTAGAACATAAATCAAATGTATAATTAGATCATATTATATCAAACAACCAATTGCATTAATAAAAGAATCAAATCATATCAAAGTATTAACATAAGGTTCATCTAACCTAAATACTAACTGGGCGTTTAGTTACATATGATCGAATACAAAATCAAACATACATTGAAAGAAAAACAAATAGAAAACAAAGGGATCATAATTCTAAATCTCCTTGATTGTCTTCTATTGAGTATTTTTGCGATGTAGAGGTATAATCTTGTATTCTAATGGATCTGACGATAATTTCTTTTTGTTTTCTGTTTCTTTAGACCAAAATTGCACTTAGAGAATGAGTTCCATGTCTAAAATCACCTCCCTACATCTACTCTATGACTCCTATCGACTGCCTCCTCATTCATCGCCCAAAACGTCTCTTTATAATAAATTTAGGGTTCTAAGCAGATGCACGATTTGATGCATGAATTCTCTGGATATCGAGAAAGTGCATGGTTATGGGAATGTGCATAGGTATATGCACAGTTGTGCATTCCTTTAGATTTTTCAATTCTTTGTTTTACGTAGTGTTTTTCATTCGAATTCTTCTCCTTTAAGTCCATGAAGAGAATTATACTTTGTAAACACACTTAGAGCAAATTAAGTACCAAATATACGATAAAAGTGTAAACTATTAAGCAAAATACATAAAAATGGGTGGTAAAATATAATCAAATATCCATCTATCAATTACTCTGCCATCCAAGCACGATGCATCAATCGATGACATTTTTTCCCCTTCAGCAGACTATTTGGAATGATCAATCTACTATTGTCTCATCACAACACTTACGACAACAATTGTGTCTCTTGCTCTTTCTTATGACACTGCTCAGAGTTTGTGGACAACATTCGAGACCCATTTCCTTCAACAAACCACAACTTAAGAATCACTCCTTCATCATTGTCTTTATACCACCTGAAAGGGTGATTCCACCATTATAGATTATCTGAAGACCATTGCAACTTTTCAGCTTAAGATTTGACAGTAATAGGTGACCTAGTCTCATTCAACGACTTGATTATCTTCACCATATATAGGCTTCCTTATGAATATGAGTCCTTCTTTACTGCCGTAGAGAATTGCGAATCACCTCCATCCTTCTCTAAGTTGCGAGCCAAACTTCTGCTTCGGGAACAACGTCTGTGTCCCTCCATCAAATTCCACTAGAACTGGCTTTCATGGCTTAACAAGGCACTCGACTCCCCACTCATGATGGTGGCAGACAACCTGATTCCTCCAACCATCACACACAGAGCCTCAGGGGCATCGGAAAATAAGACCTAAATAGGCCTTCTTTTAATTCCAAATGAGTTAGGCTGTTTAATAATTTCTCAAAACATAGCCTAAATTAACCCACTTAGCTACCCCTTAGACCCAATCTCACTAGCCCAACCCATATCTCCAACAAACCAGGCCCTATGGTCTAACGCAATTAAACAATTCCAATCCATATCCCAATTACACTTTTTGACCCAAATCCAATCATCGACCTCCAAAATGTCAAATTTGCAAAAATCAATCGGCCACATACTTGCTATTTGTCGCTTTCGCTACATGCAATCTAGAAATAATTTCTCCAATCCTCCCTCTTATATAAATTCAACAAGCCTTCTCTACATTAAACCTTACCCCTCCACCACCTTTCTCTACTTGCTCCCCCAGTGAAATCATCGAATGACTTCTAGATATTATTGCTCTCTCTCATATGACACCCAACACTAATATTCTCAACTCCATTTAACCATAACACTGTTCTGATCAAGTAGTTTTTGGTAATGGTAATACTCTACCTAATTTGGTAAATACAATTCCTGTTTAATTGAATTTAATCCCTCTGGTTATGTTATGAAGGGCCTTTCCACCAAAATTTCAATTCTCGCGAGAAACATCCATATAATCACTACCCTCTCAAGGTTCTTGTCAATTTCAGTAATCCCTTGGCTTTTATTGCTCAACGTACTTTTGCACACCTCTGGCATCAATGTCTTGATCATCCATTGTAACATCCTGTTATCCCGTGTTAGGGGCTAGAACCCTAGAATAGTGTACATAGAGTTTATCGAAAAATTAGAAAGTGCATTTCATGCTCATCCATATTATGACATACATACACACGTGAATATTGATTTTTGCACATTAAAATGATTGTACATGCATTCATTGACATTTTTCGAGTATAATTGAGTTATAAATGTGATTATATTGAGAATTGTGGTTTTTATGTGTTGAAAATTCATTTGGAGAATATACTTATTGGTTTAGAAATTTTGGTGGAATTTAGGAAAATTTTGAAATTTTCAAGTATTTTTGGATTAGGAAAAATGCCAAGTGGCAAGTCAATTGATGATAGTAGAAATAAGAGTCAAATGACAATGGAAAATTTTATAGATGACTTTGAGATTTATTGACAAATGTTATTGAAAATTGGGAGACAATTGGAGTTGATTAGACTAGTTTAATATGAGAACATGGTTTAAACTTATAGAAATTGGACATGTGGCAAATGACAAGTGTCACTTGCCAAGTTTAGTATTTATTATATGATTATTACTAGAAAGACCAAATTAATTGTTTTGTCTTGCTTTCTTCTTCTTCTTCGTGAATTTCTTCATCTTCTATAAGCTTCTTACTTCTAGAATTTTTCTCACCCTCACAACGCAAGCTTTGCTCTCACTTTCTGCTTGCTATTTTTTTCTTTTTGGTTATCTTCTTTTCTATCACTGAAATACATAACCTTACAACCTTTGACTGCTGATGATCGTGTGATATTGGAAAGCTAGGGTTTACGAGATTTTGAAGAGTTTGGATTTTTAAACAAATAAGTATCGTATGGTTCTTCATGATATGTAGAATGAAACATGCATCACGTTAGTTAATAGTTAAGTGTTTATAAAATGAGGATGTATATTTACTAAACGTGAATGAGAATTTAGGGTGTGCCACATGTCTTGCTTTTGCTTGATGATCAATATTTCACAAGATGTTGTTGAAATAATTTTTGAGATAGAGAGATTATTGAAAATGTTTTGGGACCTGATCTGGGAATCGGACCCCAACCGGAAAAGCGATACAGAAAACGAGAAGCGAAGCGAAACAAAATGAACGGAGCGAACGGAAACGCGATCAAACGCGTACGGTAACAAACAAATGAAAGAATCGAATCCGAACTGAATTAGAGACAAAACGAAAAACAAATCGGAACGAATTACAAAGAACGGATTTTCAAAGATTCTGACATCCGTAAATAAAACGTTTTTCGTAACAGCGTCGCGTTGGATACCCTAAGACTAAAGCGATCCTAAATTTGGTATAATTTTTTTCTTTTTTTTTCATTCTTATTCATTCTTTTCATCTTTATCAATCTTATACAAATCAAAACTAATCCGTAGAATTTCCCTTTTTGGAAATTCATCCTCAATCAAAAATCAATTCACCTTAATCATCCTATATCTCAATGTCATCTTTAACAACAATCTATTTTATCAGAAATCTGGCAGCATAACGGCTGCATTTTGAGAATCCCAAAATTTTGCAAAACAAAAGAAACTCACTTCTATATATATATCCATCCATAACAACCTTCATCGGACCTCCTGTCCGGAAATCCAACCACAAACAAACGCAATTCTATTCCTAACACTTCAATAATTCTCATTCATCAATATCATCGATCCCAAACATAATTTAATTCCATTCATATTCATCTCAAAATACTGTATCAATTCATAAATCAATCCAAACACAATCCAATAATATTCATATACAAAATCCATACTTCATACACAAAC
>JANVCL010000003.1:13444157-13455725 GCA_026546855.1 Erythroxylum incrassatum | reverse complement strand
AATAAATCTCTTTCCATTTCATTTCAATCTCACAATTTCTTCTCTTATTTACACATAACTAATTGCCAATAGTTTCTAGTTAAATAATCCTAGCTTATAAAAGGTCCGGGGTCTAACATTAATAATGAGGAACTATTTTATAGTCTTTTTCCAAGGAGAAGTGGAACCTTAAACAAACTTGGAACACTCTAAGTACGATATCCAACACCTAAACAAAGAACTACAAATTAAAATTATCTCTATTATTCACTTTACAACCTCAAAAAGGCTTACTCATAGAAATGTGAGATACTAATATACTCAAATGATTGAAAACCACTTAGAAATGTGTGTAAAAGACACCGCAATTCTTCTTAATGATAAAAACAATAAGAAAACACCTATTTATAGTTTTTTAGGACGACTACTAGCTATTAGAGATAAAAACTAGTCATTATCACGACTATAAGCAATGTAATTGTCAACTAGTATACATTAAAGGCACAAAATCTATTTGTTGGACTAGTATCCATTAAAATCATCGGATTCACTAGGTTATGGACCGGTATGTATTAAAGGCATTAGATTAACTAGTTAGTGTACCAGTATACCTTAAAAATCTCCAAATTCACTAGTTTTTGGTACACTAGTCACCTAATAGGGATATTGGTTAACCAATATGGCATATTGTTTAAATAATACATCTACCAATATTACAACATATTAGTCTCTAATGGCATCCAAGAGGGGGAAGGGGTGAATTAGGTGTTTAAAAAATTCAACAACTTTTCTAATTAATGTACCAATTAATAACAATCAGTATAAATAAAGATAAGGAACTTGCTTAATATAAATCAATTGAACAATTGAACGATAAATTAAAAATGACAGGAAAGAGGGAATGCAAACTGATTTATAATATTTCTGTAAATAAACCATGTCTACCTTAACTCTCAAGACTCTTTTTAGAATTCCACTATGTTTCTTCTTTCAAAGTGAAGAATAACCTTTATACAATATTTCTCAGTAAAGAGAAACGCTTCTTACAATCTTCTTCCAAGAAGAAGAGGAACCTCAATTTACTTAAAACACCCTCAGTTATAATAATATATTCTCCAAAGTAAATATTACAACTCAAAGTTCCTTACTTATTCACTTGATAACTCTAAAATGGCTTACTCACACAAATATGACACATTGATGCTCAAATGATTGAAAAACCCTTTGAATTGTGTGTATACAAAACTAAAAGCTTCTTGATGTTAAAACTAATGAAAAACACCTATTTATAGTGATTTGGGTACCTTTCTAGATATTAGAGTTAAGTACTACTCATTACAATGGCTATAATGGTCGACCGATATGCATTAAAAACTCTAGATTTTCTAGTCAGTAAAATACTGATCAATCAATACACATATTGGTTAATTAATATGACACATTGTTCAACTAATACATCAACCAATGTTGCCATAAACTCTTGATACATTAAATTTGACAACTTTAACCTATATTAGTCAACCATTAACCCATATAGGTTGACTAATCACCCTAAAAACATGATTTTAACACCTTTAAATGCTTAAACTTAATTTGATTAATGCAAATATAAATTAAGCCCTTCCTAAAATGTTCCCAAAGTTTATTTTAAAGAAAAAAAGACTTTTATATGAAAACCAAAAGCTTCAATGCCTTTTGATGAATGAAAAGATTCATGTAATAAAGTTAAATGAAAATTTTATGCATGTTGAGCCTTTTTGATAAAAAATCAGATTACAAATAATAATAAAAAATAGAAAATGATCTTGATGAGCCTTAATCTTCATTTCTTTAGTTGGAAAATTCATAATCTAAACCTAAACAATCGTTACCAAGAATTTATACTCAAAGTTACATATAAACACATGTTATCTTATATTTCTAAATTATGAACAAACAATTACCTCATACTAAATATTACTTATGACATATTTGAATGGATATTCTTTTGAGTTTAGAATCTATTAGAGGCTTCTCATCTTTCCCATTTACTTATTTAAATAATTGTCTATTTTGAAAAGTATTTGATGACTAAATTCTCCATATTTTACATAAATGTTTTCAAGACTTTCTTCTTCATAAAAAGGGTTATATTCAATATGATAAAATGTATAAACTCCTTAATAATACTCAATTTAATAGTTACTATCTCTACTACATACCATTGCTCTCTTTTTCCCCCTATTATCCTTACACTCTAAGGTAATCAATATGTTTTAGGAATCTAAATAGGCTTGGTTCCTTGGTTGTTAGGTTCTTTATTCCTTTTAACTCGCGTTTTCAAGGGTTTGCTCGATGTTATTTGTTTAAGAAAACAAAATCTATCAATATGTCCTCACCTTCCACAAAAATTACATATCATGTTTTATGAGTAATGATGATGCATATATGCATTTCTTGGACCTATTTGTGTGTGTATATAATATGGAATCTTCCTCTGGACATTAAAGTTATTAAATGTTCTCCTAAGGTAATGAAATATCATAAGAGTATATGTGTGATCCCTACTATAAATGAAACCTAAATGTTTGCTTCTTTGAGGTTTAAAAGGGTATGAGCAAGTTTGTATGTTATTGTAGCAGTTATGCCTATTCTTTCCATGATAGTATTAAATTCTATGCTTAGTTTATGAGCCACATATAAAATCATAATGCTTTCTTTTAAGATTAGTCCTAATGGATGTGGAATATACATACATATGCTTAGATATGGATATGGATACTCCATACTAATTTTTCATATTAGGTAATGGTTCTTCAACTATGCAAATATTTTCCCTTAATAAATATGGTTTTAGAATTATCTTCAATTTTATGGTTATATCCTATTCCATGCCTACCGTTAGAATTCTTTTGAGCTCCTAGCATGTTATTTAGTTTTTCACTCCTTTTAGTAAACTTGGACAATAAGTCCTTAACGGAATCTACGTCCTTTTTCAATGTTTTATTCTCACACATTAGTGCACATAAATCATGACTGTCATGAATAATCACATTTTTTGATGCTTTAATGATATTCAATTTACTTTTAATCTTTTTATTCTCATTCATGCATGCATCTAGGTTCTTTAGAGCCTCTTTGAGCTTTGAGTTTATATTTTTCTTTTATATGCTCGTGATTTCAAGGCTTTTAATTAATTCATCATATATCAAATCAACGTCATGATCATTATCACAAGAATTAGGTTTAGATGTTACCTTATCATTTTCTATAAAAGTAAAGCACATATGAGCTATCCCTTCTTCTGAATGCTAGTTTTTATATTCTTTTGTGTCATCCTAAGTTGATGCTTTAAGTGCTTTCTTCTTGTCCTTTTCATTCTTCTTATAGTTTCGCTCATACTTCTCATTATGTTTAAGCTAAAGACATTGTGACTTTATATAGACGAGTTTTATACATTCAAAGAAAACAATATTATAGGATTTATGTTTTAAATCATTTTTACCTTTCTTATAGTCCTCTCTTTTAGAGGATTTCTTCTTTAAGTTCTTGAATTTTCTAGTGAACCAATGTCTTCTTCGTTGCTTTCACTAATTGATCTCTCTTCCTCTTTATTTAATTTTTCCTTTGAGACTTTAAATGATAAATTATTTTTATTTAGGAGCATCATTTCTTTTTATGCCTCTTAGAGCCTCATTTCCTATATTTGGAGAGATCTAATGATTTCCTTCAATGGTAGTGCTATTAGATCTTTGGATTCTTGTATAGCCATCACTTTAGCTTCCCACGTATTTAAAAGTGACCTAAGTATTTTTCTTACCATTTAAACATTAGTATATGTCTTTCCAAGACCTTTGAGAGCATTAAAAATAATGCTTGGCCAATAATTTAACCAATATTGCTACAAACTTTCGATACATCAAATTTAATAAGCTTAACCTTTATTGGTCAACCACTAACCTATATAGGTCAACTAATCACCTTAAAAACTTTCTTTTAACGCCTTCAAATATCAAAATCAATTTGATTATGCAAGTAAGAAGTAAAAACTTCCCAAAATATTCTTAAAATCATGTTTCAAATATCAAAAGGCTTTTAAATAAAAACCAAAAGCTTCAATTCCTTTTGATAAATGAAGGGACTCATGTAATAAAGTTAAATAAAATATTTATGCATGGAGAGTCTTTTCATTACAAGAAAAATGGGGTTTAGTGACGAAAATTACCGACAGAATACCTGCACATTCCATTGGTAAGTTAAGTTAGCGACGAAATTTACTAAAGGAATAAGTCATCGGAGAAATAACAGTACGTAATGATTAGCAACGGAGTACAAATTTTTCGTCGCTAAGTTACTAAAAAATATTTTCTATTCCATCGCTATATTTACCAACAGATTTTGGTCGTCCTTTGGTAAATTCTTACAGACAAATTTACTAATATTGTTTTTTTAAATTTTCCCTGCATTTAATTTTGTTTGATAATCTTATGATTGATGTATAATTTATACAATTATCAGTTATTTGTTGCTAATATTTTGATTTCTTTATACATTAAATTTGTTAAATGTAGAAAATTGATTGACGATATAAAGTAAAAATTATCTTAATTGATAACAAAAAATTATTATATATAATAATAAGTATTTAATTCATACAAAATGACTACAACTGTGCTATTCATTTAGTGAATGCAAATGCTCTGAATGTTACGATGAGGTGCTACCTTTCCCCTTTAACTCATCCCTCTTATTACGAAGCTAGGCTTTGTGTTCCATTGACTGTTACAACTGAGTTGTCAGTGCCTGTATTGTGCTCCGAAGCTCATGAACTTCATTGGATGCGGACCATCTACTAGATACTATTGTATTAGATATGGAGGATTGTGAATAACATGTGTTCGCTAATGAATCTAAGTCGAAGATCCTTCCATGACGATCCCTACCACCTATTGCATGAAGATATGTTTGACTCTTATCAACATCTACAGATTGTTGAGACCATCGTTGAATGCTTTCTTATATTCTATCTTATTAGAATGCAATGTTTATGTTAATAAGTGATAATTATTAAGCATTAATAATAAAGCATAAATTTTATATACGTTTAGTTTTCTACGTTTGGTGTTGACAAAAGTCACACCGTCATGCTTCTCAGTGTGAGTGTGCAAAAAGAGTTGATGGGGTGTAGGCTTCTTGCCTATAAACTTTCCTGCATCAGAATAAAATGTTAAAAGTGAAGTACAATTTGCAAAAATTTTGGCAAAATTTTCTCTATTTTTATGATATTTACTCCCTGTTGAACAAAGAAAGTAACTCAACAACATAATCATATATGGCACTATACATTTATAACATTATCATTCTCCATAATACACATTTTTTCATTCCAAAATTCACACAACAAATTAAATTGAAATACATAAAAGTAAAAAAAAATCAGAATATAAGTGTAAAGTGTAGATACTTACAAGTCTCTCTATATGCTCGTGGTGGGTAATAGATCCTCCAGTTTGTATGGGAAGACTCTCTCCCGCCAATCCTCCACGTCTTTTGGTAGAATTACGCTCTAAAATAGACATTACCTTAAGTGATGTTTAATATTGTTTCCAATGACTCCATATTTCTTTAGAAATATAAGGAGGTCATACACTAGTATTGTGTATCGCATTAACAAAGTCTCTATAATGTGTACAAGCTCGTCTCTCCCATACTTTATAAATAACTGTGTCAAATTCAAAATCCAAAAAAAATTAGTTCTAAAAAAAGAAAAAACATACGATAAGTGTTTATAACCTACAATATTTAACTAATTAATGTATAAAAATTAATTACAAAAAATATATTTTTATAATTCAAACTCCTTATAATAAAAATCCTTTATCGCCTGAGATATATTCTTCTATATATAACCCTCAAGATCAATTTCCTCCTTGACCTTGGAAGTCATGTTTCTTGAGCACGGTCTAGACGAAATCAACCTAAACAAACAAGTTTATATCATTTTTAAATTTAAAGTTATAACTTAATTATAAAAATATGATGTTTCATGCATTTTCACTTAAAGATTGTTGACAATTGTGATGTAAGTTTTTTTATTAACTCCCTTAACTCTAGGTTGAATGCTGCC
Organism: Erythroxylum incrassatum; assembly: GCA_026546855.1. Lineage (NCBI taxonomy): Eukaryota > Viridiplantae > Streptophyta > Magnoliopsida > Malpighiales > Erythroxylaceae > Erythroxylum > Erythroxylum incrassatum. The sequence continues at coordinate 13,449,640 of JANVCL010000003.1, read as the reverse complement.
TCATTTATCCACATCATTTACCCTTGATATCTCTGTCAGTATAGGGGTGGTGGATGGTGTCAAGCTGTTAGATAGTGTAGTAGCAGGTACGGAAGGTGATGCCTTATCTGTATGTTTAGTAGTTGAAGGTACAACATCTGATTTTGTTGCAGCTACAGAATGTGATGCTTCACCTAGAAAGTAACTGGTTCCATATCATGGTTTGATCCTTGGTTTCATCACATCCTATTTTCTCATTGGTGGCATATTTTAACATGAAATTCATATTTTATTGAATATTCCAGAAATATAACAAATTCCAATTTCAAACTCATATAGAAAGACCCCAAATTGTTAACATCAATAAAGTTCATTTACTTATAGCTATTTTACTTCCAGATAGTATATCAATATAAAATTGTCATAATTGGGCTAAAAACAACATAGAACACGGTAGGGATGTTTGAATATGGTTAAGCTTTAAAACAAAACATATAAGAACAAATTTGGGAGCATACATAATGAAACAAAATTTAATCTTTTCAAGTTCAATTTTTGTTTGAGACTTTCCCAAGCCTAAAAATCACAACTTTTTAAATGGTTCCATTTTATTGTACCTTGGACATCAAATTATAGAAATACAAGTGACATAACATTTCAAAAGCACTAATTGCTTCATTTACAAGCTCTCTGTAATTCATTAAAGTCCTGATGCTAAAATAATTTTGTAAGGAAAAAGAACTAAGAGGATTTACACTTAAAATTTTAAATTCAATTGTTAATTTACACACACAATGTTGGATTTCGTTTTTGGAACCCAACCCTTGCTCTGATACCATACATGTTGGATCCTGATTGAATCCAGAATCCAACGCTTGCTCTGAAATCATGAAACGTGATCTTCGTCACTCCTTATTATTATTTTTGAATTTCCAACACTCTTCGGAATCATGATACATATACATCTTACCCTGTAGGGTTAATTCATTTAGCCCTTACAAAGCATGAGCTTACTCCTTAAACAGGGCCCAACAATTGATCCAAAATTGAATTCATTTAACCCTCATAAAACTTGAGCGGGTTTCCTTGTTAGGGTTACTTCAAAACACCCTCATTAGCCATCATCGGTTCACATTGTTCATATAGCATCTCAAGCCACAAAGGCGAGCCCACATAATGAAAGCACAAAAATCACAATTGGCTTCTTCAAACATGTAGCTCTTAGTCTCTAATTCATTTAGAAACAAGAACCACCCCAATCGGAGCTCTATAGCTCAAGATATGCTTAAAAATCCTAAATATGTTCATAGTCCAATTATGCTCTTCCAACCGACCCCTAACTTCCTATCAATCAAAATTTCTGAATTCGAAACAAATGGATATAAAATTTTATGGGAAGGTATAAAAATGTGTTAGAAATCTAACGCCTCAAGAATCACCTCAATCGTAGGTCGGACAAAGGAGTTATGGCCAAACGAAGCCAACATGTTCATATCCTCACTCCCATTGGACATACTTTGGCGCAAATGCCATAACTCTCACTATAGGTGTCAGATTAACTTTGTTTTTAGACGGTTAGAAAGTAAACCTCTAGGGCTAAAACTTTCGTGAAGACCACAAATTGAAATTTTGTTGTTTTCTAGGTCACAACACACAGACCGTGTAACCTTCGGATGAAATAGTGTCCCTGCGCTGGAAAATACACGGGTCGTGTGATTTTACACGAGTAGACCGTGTAACCTTCGGGTGTAACAAATTTTTAGCCTCAAAGAACCCTCCAAAGTGTCCTAAACCTATCCTAACTTCCCCTATACTCATAATCTTGCCAAAATGAACTCTTTCGAGTCCGAGATCACTTCATAAACTCAAATGGTTCGGGAATTACATCTACTACGACATCCTAACTTGCAATGGTCATAACTTACAACTCCGTTATTGAAAAATTGCATACTTTATAGCGTTGGAAAGGTATAAAGACGAACTACAACTTTTATAAAGACAACTTGGTCCAATTCAATATAAATCAATACAGTTTTTCCTTGGAAATCAAAATACATAATGTACCCTCATGAAAACTTTGGAATTTTGCCTTATACAAACTTGGATTTTCATGAACCGAACCATTCAACTACCAATTGAAATTCTTCAACTCTCAACCTCAATTCATTTGATCCTTCGTATTCAACAACATCCCATGCTTCATGACATTCCTAACTTTCCTTTCCATATTATATCACTTATATATATAACAATAGCTCACATTTAAAGTTCATCAACTCATCATCCATGCACAAATTCACATTTCAAAACCATACACAAATCCATTTTTCATTTACAATATAAGACAAATGTTTACAAAACTTTAATGGCATTCTAAGCCACATTACAACATAAGTCTCAAAATCCAAAATACAACAAAAGATACACAATCCCATAAGTCTCAACATATGTCTAAAGTCTCATTTACATCAATCCAACTTAAAATACAAAACATGCATAATCAAACGGATTTCTTGACTTTCTTTTATCCGATCTCTTTCTCATCACCTGGAGATGGGAATGAGAGGGGGGAGCTTTACGCTTGTGGAAAATAAGCTTATAACCAAGAAATAAGCAAAAACTATTGAAATAGTTATTTCCATTGTAAAACTCACTTTGAAATCCATGTAACCTATATTTCCCAAATTGACAACTTATCAAGCAATTCATAAACATAATAAATCATGATTCAATGCATCATCACCTTAAACACATTGGATGTAATTCTTCATCCAAGCATAACACACAATTTGCATCATAACTTAACATGTCAAAATACAAATGCACAATCAACTGGCTCGAGGGTTCCGTGACCAAAACAGGGAAACCGAAGTTTACTTCGTGAACGAAATGAGTCCACTTTTCGGATCTCGTGGGCCACAAGCGGGCAGCCGGGAGAAGGCTTAATGTCGACGTGCACGTGACTACGAAACGGTTCCTCTCTCGCCCAAACATAATCAAATAATCATTCATAATCTTATATTCTCATGCTTTTTTTTCTTTATATAAAATGTCATGACTCAATTCAATGGCAAACATGATCATACACACAATTCAATTCTTTTATCACAATATCACACATCATAATGCAAGTTCCACATCACAACAGGTAACAATTTCTCAAATCAATCAAAAACAATAAAGTAACATTTAATTGAAATCCTTTTATTTTCTTGATTCAAAAGAAAACTTAATAACTCATTACTCAAATTATAAACATGAAACCTACCTTATTTCCTTGTTCAATACTTGTTCAAAATGCATCTACTCCCCTTGCTCCTCTTCTCTCTCTCTCTTGATTTTTTTCACAAAGGCAAAATTTCCAAATCACAATGGATTCAAATTAGGCAATCCACAATACAAAATCACAAAATTGATCTTAAAAAGCTTAAACTCATACATTTCTTAAGTTATCTAAACCAAAACCTTTTCAAAAATCCAACAAATCAAACATACTCTTACCTTGATTCTTCAACAAATGAGGAGTCTCTTGTCTTGAATGGAAGATATCATCTTCCTCTTCCTTTTTCCCTTCTTGAGCAACTTCAAAATCCCTCTTGAAAGCTTAGAAAAATCAAGACCTAACTTTTGTTTTCTTTCTTCTTTCTCTCCTCTCTCCACCGAAATCTCCTTCTTCTTCTCTCTTTTCTTTGTTCTTTCTCTCCCAATTTCGTTGCTTCTCTCCTTTAAATGCAAGCCTACTTGTCTTATTTACAATTGTGCCATTAATGAGTGAGCAATGTCCAAAATACCCTTACATGTAAGCCTTATAACCTTCATGCTTAAATGTTCTTCCCAAAAAGCCCTCATTCATACATACTCTTGCTACTTCTTACTACTTAATTTAACTAAACGATACTTTAAAATCCAACCAACATTTAACACCATAATTAACTCCAAAAAAATAATTAATCTTGCAAAACCTCAAAATTATTCAAATCATGCTTAACTCCTTCCAAAAATCAAGACCTTGTTCTAATCATGAAATTAAAGGAATTTGATAACACTTCCTTCTATAAAAATGTTCCTCATTATCTCAATTTTCTAATGACACCAAAATCATTCAATTTGTCTTAGAAATCAGAAATTTATACACCAAATATGTCAGACTATTCTTATACTGAAACAATATTTGGTGATCAACCTCCATCCAAAAATTGATGCTCTTAGGGATCGAATTAAAACTCAATTTCATCAAATAATTTGTAGCCTTATTTCTCTAATTTAACCCAAATTAATAATCATTTTGTTTGGATAACTAGAGCAAAAGTTATGACTAAAACACCAAAGCATACTCATTGAACATATACATTTTCCATCTTTTAACTTCCACTAATAACCTATCTTGTATCTAATCCATTTTTGCCATTTCATTTCAAATTCAAGAATCCTCCTTTTCTCTACGCATGAATAATCACCAACAATTTCTCAATTAATCAAAAAGTTCGAGATCCAACATATGCTTTACTACATGGTTAGCTGCTCCTAAGTTTGCAATCCACAAAAGATGTGATTTAGGTAGAAAATAGAACAAAAGATATTCACCGAATAAATGTATTCACAATAATATTGTACCTTTTTGAGCTCACTATAATCGAGAGCAAAGTGATCCTTATTGCTATAATTAAAGCACTTAACTATTTTCATGTTCTACTTTTTGAAAGGACATTTTTATTTTTCATATTGGTTCCACTTTTCCTTCTTAGAGTCTTGAGTGTAGTGGGTATTTCTCTGACTGTTTTTCCATTTAATCCCACCATGACGTTTATACTTACACTTTTAGTTCATAGTTCCATGTTAGCAAAAACCAATTATATATACCTCAAAGGATACTTTTGAGGCTTCAAGATGTTCTTCTTTTGGTATAATATGTCTCACAACATCTTTCATCGTCTTGATGCTCTCGTTGTGAGTTAGATGCATCTTCATATACTCCTAACTTTAAGTTAGATGCATCTTCATATACTCCCAAATTTAAGGTAAGAAATGGACCACGACTTGCACTTGCTGCTCATTTATTAATTCATAACGAACATTGATAGATGGTTAATTAACTATATTTTTACCCCATATTTAATGTATTCTTGCTTGATATTTTATAATTTTGTTGTATATCTGGTATTTAATTTGTTTCAAGTGTGTTTTTAGGTTATAATTGCTTTTATGGACTTAAAGGATAAGAAAACAGATGAAAACCTAGCTGAAATAGGGAAAACAACAATCTGGAAGAAATACACAACCGTGCACTTCTGGAATATTCGATAGACCCTGATTGTTGGACCCCGAACTTTTCTTGGAAATTAGAAATTATTAAATGAAATTTAATGAGGAAATATAGTATGATTCCTTATAATAAATGAAAAGTATGAATGAATCTATGAGCATTTAATGAAATGAAAGACATTTGAGTTTTCTTGTATTTTGCATATGTTTAATAAAAAGGTGATGTAGTATGGTTTTGAACA
>JANVCL010000003.1:13433792-13444057 GCA_026546855.1 Erythroxylum incrassatum | reverse complement strand
GTCAATGAATGCATGTACCACTTTTTATACGAAAACATTCCATATTTATATGCATATATGCTAACATGATGCATGAGTAGGACAAATACATTGTCTCAATTTCTCTTTGAGCTCACAAGTACTGAAAGTTCGGGTCCTAACCCTCAATATGGGGACGGGATGTTACAATATGGTTGGGTTTTCTACATTCAAAGTAAGTAATATTAGAGGATTTATGTTTTAAATCATTTTTTATCTTCCTTAGAGTCCTTTCTTTTGGAGAGTTTCTCATTCAAGAAATTCTTGAATTTTCAAGTGAGTAAGCCAATGTCTTCTTATTCACTTCACTAGTTGATGTCTCTTCCTCTTCTCTTGAATCTTCTTTTGAGGATTTAAAAACTAAAATCTTTTTCTTTGAAAGCATCATCTCTTCTTATGTCCCTTGGAGCCTCATTTCGCATGTATGGAGAGATCTAATAAGTTCCTTCATTATTAGTGTTGTTATATCCTTGGGTTCTAGTATAACTATCACTAGCTTCCCACATCTTTGGAATTGACATAAGTAACTTTTTATACTAACTCAACATTAGTATAGGTCTTTCCAAGAACTTTAAGAGCATTATTAATATCGATGAATATAGTATACATACTAGAGTTGCATTCATCATGCTTTATTTGAAATAATTCATATTGATGTGTTAGCGTGCTTACTTTACTCTCCTTAACTTTATTTGTTCCCTTATGAGAAATTACTATTATATACCAAAGTTGATAAGCCATTTCACACATAGAGACCCTATTAAATTCAGTTCTTCCTAAAGTACAAAATAAGATGTGTATGACCCCACTATTTAAGGATACTTATCTCTTATGTTGCGATTCATACTCTTCCTTTAATTTAGGTACCTTTTTTGTTATCTACAACTTTTGTAGGAATAAAGAGGCCATTAGAAATTATTTCCCATAAGCCTACACTTTTGTCCATAGAAATAATCTTATCCTAGCTTTCCACTAAAGATAATTATTGCCATTAAAGAAAGGTGGTCTACTAATCCTTTGTCCTTCTTAGTTAAATGATGATGATAATGCTCCTAAATATGCCATTATAATCTTTTGAATAGGATTTCGTTAGAAATACTAGCCTAATAGACCTACTATGATACCACTTGTTAGTCCTTAATGGCACCTAGGGGGTTGTGAATTGGTTGTTTATCAAATTTAACAATTTTTAAACCATTAATAGTAAATTAGTAAGAGAACATTGGTTAATATAAATTAATCAATCAATTGAACAATAATTTAAAGAAGTTGGGATGAGATAATTTATATAGGTTTGACAAACAACCCTTGTCTAATTCCACTCCTACTACTCTTTTTCGAATTTCACTATAATTCTGCTTTTGAGTAAAAAATAAACTCTGTACAAGGTAAAGAAGAAACTTTCTTACATTCTTCTTCTAAGGTGAAGAGGAATCTCAATACCACTTAGATCAACCCCTAAGTACAATTTTTAACACCCCAACAAAGTATTACAACTAAAAAGTATCTCACTTATTCACTTGATAACTCCAAAAGTATCTCATCAACAAAGTAATCAATGCTCTAAGAAATTGCTTCTATACTAAATATCTTGGTCACTTACACTCCTTCTTAGTTGTTAAGGCCATATCAAAATCTAATGGCTTATTTTTATGTCATCATAAATATATTCTAGATTTAGTAGTTTGAACTGGTATGGATGAAGCAAAAGGAATTCAAACACCATTTTCCTCTAATGCCAAACTCCTTAAAGATGGCTCTCTCATTACTAATGCCACTCGATATCTTTAAGTGTTTAATGCAATCTAGAACTTGTCTCTCATTAGTCCATATATTTCAATTACAATTAACAAACTTACTCAATTCATGCTTCGACCCACTAAGTAGCATTAGACAACTGTTAAATGGGTCATTCACTATCTCAAGTACATAATTCATTATGGTCTCTTAATAAAACAATCTAGTTCTCCTACTCTTATTATATACATGCAAATGTTGATGGGACAAGTGATTGAGACTATTTTCCCATTCAACTCTACCTTCATTGTACTTTTAAGTGCCAATCCCATCTCTTGGAGTATATGAAAGTAATGATTTATGTCTTACTCCTCTAACAACGCATAATTTTATGCTATTACAACTATCACAATTGAACTTGCTTGGCTACATTTATTGATTATGGAACTTGAAATTTTCTTTAAGTAAAATTCTTGTCATATATTATGACAATGTTGGCGCCACATATCTAAGTACCAATATGGTTTTTTCATTCTCATATAAAACATGTTGAACTATACATTCATTTTCTCATATACATATGGGAAAAAAATCTTGTTCAAGTCATTCATGTTTGTCCCATAGATCAACTTGTTAATGTCTTAACTAAGCCACTTTCTCTCCATCAATTTAATTATCTTGTAACCAAGATTATAATCTCTAATGGAGAATCCATCTTATGAGGGTGTAATAGAAATCAATTATTAATAGAAAACAAGAATAATATAATCGAGTCAAATAATTCAAGACTTGATTATATGATATTTATCTACGTAATTTCATGCTCCAAACATCCAACCAATGATAATGTAAATTATGAGTTACATACTAATTATTCCATTCTTATAATGTCTTATGTTACTATATATAAAGTCTACCTATGTACAAAGTAAATCATTAAAAAAAGAAATACATAAGAATTTCTTTTCTTTCTCATATTTCTTAATTCTTTTTTAATTGTTAGTAAAGGAGATATATTTTATGCATATTAATTTTTTCAATTCTTTATATACCACATGCACTTTATGGGTCTAGCCCTATTCTATAGATGTTTATTTGTTTAATCCTACCAAATCTAGACTCTATAAGTATGTTAGCTATCTTTATGGATTTAAAAGGAATAAGGTTGTGGATGATTGTGATTAGTATAAAGTATTATCCTTTTAATATTTAAAGATAAGTTTGAGAGACAGAAGTTGTATAGGGCAAAACCACATGATTATAAAAGAGTTTTAGATTCCAAATAACTTTCATTAACTACATTTTTATTAAACTTTGATTTCTAGAATTTGTTCAAGAGTAGTATTGGTATGTGTGTGTGTGTGTGTGTGTGTGTCAATTTATACTCAACTCTAGAATTTAGAGAGAGAAACATTATGAGATAGATTTAAGAAAAGATAAAAGAGCTAGATTAGTTGTAGTTGTCTTGTGAGGTGTTTTTGAGTAAAAGAACTTGAATCCTTTATCATTTGTATCTTGCCATTTTAATTTTGTGGATTTCATTGTTGATTTGTCCTGTGGTTTTTACCTTTATACTAGAGAATTTCCATGTTAAAACATAGTGTTCATTATATTTCAATCATCTTTTAATGTGAGTAGTTTGCTATTAGTGAGTGAACTTGAAGATCTTATAAACATTATTACTTGTAGCCCCAATAAGTGATACCATAACCTTAAACATGGAGAGTGGTAATAGCTCTAGGCTTAAGTTGACATCGACCAATAAGTTGATATGGAGACCTATGATGGAAGATCTCCTATATTATAAGAATATCTACAATCTAATCAATGTGGACAAAAATATAAAAGATGATATCCTATTTAAGCTGGAGAAGATGACAAAAATATAAAAGATGATATCTTATTTAAGCTGGAGAAGACGAATTGAAAGTCCTTGGGAACTATTAGACAGTAGATTAATATTAGTATATTCAACCATGGATCCTATGAAATAGATCCTTTTGAGCTATGGGAGAAGTTGGAATGTCTTTATGAGAGGAAAATCACTTACAACAAGGTCTCTTAGATTAAAAGGATTGTAAGTCTAAAGTTGAATGCTAAAAAATTGGTGTTGGAGCATCTTAGCAATTTCCAAAACATCATCAACAAGTTGATCACTATAAAGATTGCCCTCATTGATGAATTACAAGCATTGTTCCTGTTAAGTTCTTTATTGAATATTTGGGAAACAATGGTTGTGGCTATCAATAAATTCGCTCCATATGGTGTATTATCTTTAGATGTAATCAAAGAGAGTATGTTCAATGATGAGACTAGGTAGAAGGGGATTAATTTCAACAATATATAGGCTTTTATGGGAGAAAATAGAGGAAGACCAAGAGTAGAGGCCCCAAATGTTGGGCTCCGGAAAGTCCGTTTAACGGACACCAAAGGCAAGTTGAAGTCGAAAGATGGCAAGGAGACTAGAAAGTGTCACTACTGCACTAAAGCTGGTCACATAAAAAGTTTTGCTATAAGTGGAAAAGAGACCAGAAGAAGCAAGAAAACTAGAAGGATGGAGACGAAAACAACACTACATTAATGACATCAAGTACATATGATGAAGTATCATTAATTTGTGTGACAAGTGAGTGTCTCAACATTAGTCATTCAAATTCAAAGTGCTTGTTGATATGGGGACTTCTTAGCATTATTTCCAAGGAGAGAGTTCTTCAACAACTATAGAAGTGATGATTTTGGAAGCTTGAAAATGGGCAATTATAGATCTGCTAGCATTGTTGGCATGAGAGACATTTGAGTTCAAATTGATATTAGGTGCACGTCAACCTTAAAAAATGTATGACATATTTTAGACTTATGGCTCAATTTATTATTTGTGAATGTGCTTGACTAAAAGAGAATCCAACACCGTTTGAAAATGGCAAGTTCAAACTGTCTAAAGGAGTATTGACGGTTGCTTGTAGTGAGCTATGCTACACCTTGTCTAAAGAGTATGTGCTGGAGAATTACATGCTATTTAATAAACCACTTCACTAGATTTATGGCATTAGAGATTGGGATATGTTAGTGACAAGGGGATTAAGTTGATAGCTAGAAGATCATATATCCTTATAAAGATTATGATTTCTCTCAACCCATGTGATCACTGCTTGGCTCAAAAGCAACATCATACTTTATTTAATAAAATGTATACCAAATGGAAGGTAAAGTTGGAGCTGATGCACTTTGAAGTGTGTGGTCCCATCGAGGTAGAGTCATTGGGAGGTAACAAATATTTTGTTACATTTATCAATGATGCTACAAACAATACTTGGATGTTTATACTTAAAATAAAAAAGGTATATGTGACCTTTCATATATCTCATACCAAAGTGGAAAGGGAGACAAAAAGGAAGCTGACGTGTCTTTGATCTGATAATGGAGGTGAATACACCTCTAATGAGGTTGAAGAGTTGTGTGAGAAATGGAATAAGACAAAACCTAGTACCCCATAACACAGTGGTTTTGCCGAGAGGATGAATAGAACCATTACGGTGAAGGCTTAATGTATGCTCTAAATGTCAACTTATAGAAGTCCTTTTAGGGTGAGGTGGTCAAAACTGCAGTGTATATGATTGATAAAACTCCTTTAATCCCTTTAGATATTGCCATCTCCCAAGAAAGTATGAAAATGGAAGGATCTAACTTACTCACATATAAGGGTGTTTGGATGCAAAGATGCAAAGCCTTCAAAAACATACCAATCCAATAGGGATTGAAGTTGAATTTAAAGAGTACTTTTTTTTTGGATATGGCAATGAGGAGTTAGGCTATAGGCTCTATAACCCGAAAAAAATGGAAGGTTGTTAGAAGCAGGGACATAATCTTCTAAAAGTATGAGATGGGTGCAGATTACATCAAATAAGACAATACTACTTTTTGGCAATTTACCATTTGGAACTGAAGACCCTTATTCCTACTTCCGTTGATTAACTTACGAGTGAAGGGAGCAAACATAAGCTAGCATAGGATGTTAATAATCAAGGGTAATATAATAGTGATAATCACATAAGACACATCCTGTGGAAGATGTCCAACTTTGTAGGTCTACTAGAGTGAAGGGAACTTTGATAAGATACCCTAGTTTGGAATATCTCCTTGTGAAATCCCACATCGGTTGGAGAGGGGAATGAAGTATGCTTTAAAAGGGTACAGATACCTCTCCCTTACAGATGCGTTTTTCATGGCATAATGCACCGGATCCCATCGGAACTCTGAGGTTAAATGTGCTTGGGTGAGAGTAGTTCTTGGATGGGTGATCTCCTGGGAAGGCTACGAGAAAAGCAAAACCGTGAAGGCTTGGCTAGGCCAAGGCTCAAAGCGGACAAAATCTGTAAGCGGGTGATCTGGAATGTTACACTCCTAGTCACTACTGAGGGGGAGCCATAGAACTTCCAACAAGTACAATCACTCAAAGGTAAAGAATCTTGGCTTTATGAAATCTTTGAAGAAGAATGAGACTTATGAATTAGAGAAGCTTCCTAAAAGGAAGAAGGCTTTAGAGAATGCATGGGTGTTCAAAATAAAGAAAAATGGTGACAAAATAGTGAAGCATAAGGCAAGACTGGTGGTGAAGGGTTACAATTAAAAGAAAGGTATCGATTTTAATGAGATTTTCTCATAATAATCAAGATGATGTTGTCACACACGTTATTAGGACTAATAGCTAGTTTCGATCTTAAACTTAAATAGCTTGATGTAAAAATTGCTCTCTTATATGGCTATTAGGATGAAGAGATTTATAGAGCAACTAGAAGGGTTCAAAGTTAAAAGGAAAGAGGACATAACATGCAAGTTGAAGAAAAGTCTTTGTAAGGCTCAAACAGACACCAATGTAGTTGCACAAGAAGTTCAATTCGTTTATGACGAGTAATAGGTATAAGAAAATGTTAGATGATTCTTGTATGCATTTAAAAAATTTCCTAGTGGTAATTTCATCATCCTTATTTTGTATGGGATGATATATTACTAGTTGGATCACACAGTGGCATGATTTGCAAGTTGAAGGACGTCTTCTCTAAGGTCTTTGACATGAAAGATTTAGGTCCTGCAAAACAAATTTTGGGCATGGAGATCACTTGTGATAGGTAGGCTAAAAATCTATAGTTGTCATAAGAGAAATTTATTGAATAAGTGCTTGAGAGGTTCAATATAAAGCATGTCAAGCCAGTAAGTACACCTTTAGTAGGTCATTTTAAGTCGAGCAAGAGAGCTTGTTCTACCACTAAAAAGGAGAAAGAGTGTATGTCCTCTATTTTGCACTCCTTAGCTATAGATTAATTAAGGTATGACTTAGAGTGCACTAGAATAGACATTACACACCCTATTGGATTAGTGAATAGATATTTATATAATTCGAGAAAGGTACACTAGGAAGCAGTGAAGTGGATCTTTAAATACTTATAGGGTTTGAGTTTTGAGTTAGTGAGCCAATTCTAGAAAGGTAAACGGTTGCGGACACACCTAGCAATCTCGATAACAAAAAGGCAACCTCATGATTTTTGTTCAAATTAATAGGGGACCTATGTCTTGGCAATTTAATTTGCAGCAGTGGATATCCTTGTTTGAATGAGACGCTTTGGTTGAAGCAATTTCTTTAAGAAATGGACGTGGAACAAGATGAATACATAGTTTTCTATAACAATTAAAGTGCTATAAATTTAAGCAAAAATTCCATATATCATTCCCACACCAAGCACATTGATATAGGGTATCATTGATTGTAGTTTATGCTTGAGAAGCAACTAATGAAGTTGAAGAAGATTCATAAAGAAAATAATGGTGTCGACATATTAACAAAGGTGGTTCTCATGAGTCAGCTTAAGCTTTCTAATAAGTTCATTGGGATAACTTTCAAATGATTAATAAGTGGTAGATTTTTTCTTTGAAATGGGTTGGAGGGGGAGATTATATGGGTCCAACCCCATTCTATGAACATTTATTTGTTTAATTCTATTAAATATGGACCATGGAAGTGTTACATGTCTTTATAGATCAAAATGAATAAAGTTATGGTGGTTGTGTTTGGTATAAAATCTTATCCTTTTGAGATTAAAGATAAGTTTGAAAGACAAAAGTTACATGAGACAGAAACATATGATAACATGAGAGTTTTGGAGTCTAAATAGCTTTCATCAACAATAGTTTTATTAGAGTTTGATTTCTAGAATTTGTTTAGTAGTATTAGTATATGTGTGTGTGTCTGCACACGCGTGTGTGTGTATATCAGTTTATTCTTGAAGTTAGAGAGAGCATTCTTTTGAGAGAGCTTTTAGAAAAAGCTCAACCAGGCTAGATTACTTGTAGTTGTCTTATGAGGTTTTTTCAATTAAGAAAGTTTGAAACTTTTATTATTTGTATCTTGCTATTTTGATTTAGTGAATTTTATTATCAATTTGCCCCATAGTTTTTATATCTATACAGAAAGGCTTTTCACATTAAAATTCCGTATTCATTATCTTTCAGTTATCCTTTTTGTGCGAGTGATTTGCTATTTGCTATTAGTTAAGTGAACTTGAAGATCTTGTACGCATTACTGCTTGGAGACCCAACAAGCAATAATGCTCATGCACTTTATACGCACATGCACTTTATAGACAGCTTTTATGTGGGTTTACTTCTTCAATATCGTAAAAAATGTAATAGGAGTCAACTTGGTATAGTAAATTCCAATATCTGACAAGTTTAGAATGGCAAAGAGAATCTCAATCTCCAAAACTAATTCGGATGACAATCGGTGTAGTTCCCAGGTTAAAGTTATAACTTCGAATCGTAGAAATGCAATTATTGGAGACCATGAACTTGTGTTGCCATTGTTTTACTTGCACAGATGTATGGATTAAACAAGACCTGGATACTGTTAGACATACTCAGAAAGCGAAAAAAAAAGGCAAGAGAATTTTGCTTTGCCTTTCTCTCAATAAATGCCTTGATTACATGTACTTTTGGTCAAACAAACAAAAGATTCTACGAGTGTCCATGTGGTCGGAAGAAAATCAAAGGGGGGACACAACTTTGAAAGGTCGAAGAGCTTAAGAATTTGGTTCCCTACGCCCACCGCAAATAGATGGAATAACACTATCTAATTGATATTTATTATCCAAAATTGAAGAAACATAAGATATGCGTATGACTTTTGGGTCGTGTTTAACTATAAATTATCTAGAAAGGCCTTTTCACTTGCAAGATTTGAATTACATCCCATCATATATTCATATTATATATTTATCTAATAAGTCCGAGTGTCATAACGGTGGTGGTAAGTGTATCATTGAATATAGGAGACAACCATTGGTGTGCACTGTTGACAAAGTCAAATAAACCCCTCAAGTTTATTACATACCACAATTTGTATCTAATGTTTTCACATGTTTAATTTTCCTTCATATTGAAAAATTGAATAATTGGATCTTAATTTAAGTAGATTGTTACTTAGTACCTTAAAAATATAAATATATTTAATGATGTGAAATCGATAAAATATTAAGAGATTCCTTTGAATGATATGTTCATATTAACTTAATTACATGCATTTTAACTAGTCCACCACTCCAATCCCATCAAAGGAGATTATATTAAGGAGAACAAAAGCTTTATTCCTTTTGTTTAAGGGATTTGGATTTATACAATTGATGTGGGAGTAAACGCACCCAAGAGCAAATCCCTTAAATGACTTTAAAATGAAGCAACTTTAGTTGAACTATATGTTATCTTACTTATTTTATAAAAAAATAAAAATTAAATTGCAATTGATATTTCAAAAAAAAAATCATACTCAAATCATTTGAATAAGACCTTTAATTGCCTTCATATATTTTGTTCCATTTAACCATAAAGGTTATTTTATTTTTATGTTTATACAAATTAATTTATGTAAAAAATTTAATTAGTACGATGAATTTGCTTAAAATTTTAAAAATAATAAGAACTAAATTCCCTGATAATGAAAATAATAAGGATTTACTTGAGTATTTACTGATGCTTTGCTTAATTCATTTTTTTAAAGAAATGTTTCAGTAATTATTAGGACTCCAGCATTATAGTCACTCTCTAATGGTAAAATTTAAAGCATATTTCTTAGTTCTTACGCGTTGGTACTTGTCATGTGAGGATTGTAACAAAGTGGCTAGTTATATGTCACGTTGTTACGCGTTGTTATGGTTGTAACAAATTTAGGGGCTTTTTGTTTTCGTTTTTTTCTTTTATTTTTTGTTTTGTCATTTTTGTATAAAAAAAAGTAAACAAAACGTATTTGGTTTACTCTATTATGATTTTTTGTTTCTGAAAATAAAAAAACACAACAGTTTTACAGAAACCAAAAAATATTATTTCTCTTAATTTTGATAACATGTTTTCTTCGTTAGAAAAACAACATATCCCTATTATCTATCTCGATTAATAATAATAATAATAAAGTACAAAATTTATAATGATTATTAATCATTAATCATTAATCATTAATAATAATAATA
>JANVCL010000003.1:13401480-13426260 GCA_026546855.1 Erythroxylum incrassatum | reverse complement strand
TCCATTTAATTCACTTACACTACATTAATCCCACTTCACCTAACACTTCATTTAAATTTCAATTTCTAATCCTTCCCTCAAATCTAATTAATGACAACTCAAAATCATAAAAACATTTAAACCAATAAACAAACATAAATAACTATTTAAACAATTCATGCAAATTCAAAAAATCAAGGTCCAACAGAACAAATCTCTATATGGTTTAAAGCAGGCTTTGAGGTGTTGGTATAAGAGATTTGATTCCTTCATCATGAGTCTTGGATACAATAGACTGAATGCAGACCCTTGTGAATATTTCAATAGGCTTGGGAAAGATGATTTTATAGGCTTGTTGTTGTATATAGATGACATGTTGGTAGCAGGCCCCAATAATGATTGTATCAAAGAATTGAAGGCACAATTAACTAAGGAATTTGAAACAGTTAGCTAGGGAATTTGAAATGAAAGACTTGGGACCAGCAAACAAGGTTCTAGGAATGCAAATTCACCGAGATAGAATAATAGGAAGATTTGGCTTTCTTGAAATAATTATTTGAAAAAGATCTTACGGCAATTCAACATGCAAGATTTTAAGTCAATTTATACCCCTTTTCCTGTTAATTTCAAGTTGTCCTCAAGTGTGAGTTCTAGCAATGAAGAATAAAGGATAGAGATGTCTCAAGTACCACATGCATCAGTAGTGGGAAGCTTAATGTTCTCTATGATTTGTACAAGACCAGACATTGCACATGCAGTGCGAGTAGTTAATAGGTACATGGCAAATCATAGTCAAAAGCATTGGCTGTTAAGAGGATTCTTAGATATATCAAAGGAATCTCAAATATTGCATTATGTTATGGAGGATCAGATTTTACTGTCAAATGATATGTTGATGCTGATTATGCAGGTGATCTTGATAAAAGCAAATCCACCACAGGATATGTGTTTACACTAGCTAAAGGAGTTGGGAGCTGGGTTTCAAAATTACAGTCAGTTATGACTACGTCAACAATAAAAACAGAATATATAGCAGCTACACAAGCTAGTAAAGAACCAGTGTGGTTGAAGATGTTGTTAGAAGAACTTGAGAATAATATTTTGTATTGTGACAATCAGAATGCTTTGCATCTTGCAAAGAATCTAGCATTTCATTCAAAGACAAAACACATCCGAGTTCAATATCACTTTGTTCGTGAGAAAGTGGAAGAAGGAACGGTGGACATGTAGAAAATTCATACAATGGATAACCTGATATATTTTATGATAAAAGCAATAAATGATGACAATTTTATATGGTGTCAATCCTCATGTGGCCTAACAAAGACGTAAGCAACATGAAGCGACAAGGTAGAAAAGAATGGTGTAAAGATATGATTGATTATCAATCAAATCTTCAAGTGTTAGATCCATAAGTTTCGAAGCACTTCTCAACTACCTTTGTAGAAGGCCTCAGGAAGAAGGTTAGTTGGATTCATGCATGAGGGAGGCATGTGAAAACACTAAGGCAAACATAAACGAGTGGGATCAAACTTGGTACGAATTTTAGTATAGACTTGGACCTTATGGAGATTGACTCGACCCAGGCTAGGACTTGACAGACAAAGGACTTAACCATGCTCGGACGAATGGACCATGACTAACGGACTTGTTGTGGGAAGCGTTGGATCAGGCCAATGTGCTACGTGGGCTTCGGCGAGAGCACACTACATCATCAGCAGATAAAGATCGTGGGGAGATCTTGGATGAAGTGGCGATGACTGGGAGTTAGAGTTATAATAAAACTAAACATCTGAAGACAGTGGAGTTCTTCAAGGACATGGATATTAGTTTCCTAGTTGAATGTAAACTCTATCTTGTTGTTATCTTATCAGTTTGAGTCCTATTTAGACGGGGGCGTCATCTAATTGGTACACGTGATGTAATCTGATAAGGATAGACGTGATCTTAGCACGATCTTAGGCAGTTCAGATATAGTGGGATTCTGAATGTAACTTGGAAGGCAAGTTAGGATGCCTATATATAGATCATTCGAGCTATGCTCTTCTCACTTGATTGGAGAGAGCATTCTTTGTATTCTTTTGAGAAAAAGTATATAAAGTTGGTTTTGACCGTATCTCTGTGTTTCTTTGTTGCCTTTGTTCTTATTGCTTTCTTAGCATTATTTCTTCGAGTGTGTGCAAGGTAAACACTTAGAGGGTTCGTTGAGGGCTGAGTCTTGCTTAAACGGATCTAAGTGAGATCACCGTGCAAAGGGTGTTGGCGATAGACTTCTATGTAAGTTCGAGTCCCAAAGGTGACCTTTTTATCAACTGGTATCAAAGCCAAGTTCGAAATGGTTGTAAGCAACTTGACTGAACGTGTGTCTAGGGTGGAGACACTCATTGGACCTATTTCTCAAGGGGAGGAAGAAGTCACTTCTTACAATACTCGTTTCGAGATGTTGGAGGCGAGGATCCAACAGTTGCAACCTCAGATGGATGATGTGCTGAAGGCACAAGAGGAGTCTCATTTCAAGATCAACGTGCTGAGGCATGTTGTTGCAACAATAGATGTCGAGCGAGGTGAAAGCTCCGCACCAAAAATTTTTTCTGTGAAGGTACGTGAACCTAGGGTGTTCGAAGGCGTGTGGGACGTCAAGGTGTTGGAGAATTTCTTGTAGGATATGGAGCAATACTTTGCGGCTGCTAGGCTATTCGATGTTGAAAAGGCCAACGTGACGGCCATGTACTTAGATGGGGATGCCAAGCTTCGGTGGAGGACGAGGACCTCTACGAAGATCAACACTGGTAGAACTCTCGTGGAAACGTGGGCACAAATGAAGAAGGAGCTCAAGGGTCAATTCCTTCCCATGAATATTTCTTAGCTCACGAGGGATGCCTTGAAGAAGCTCAAGCAGGATGGATTGATAAGAGATTACGTGAAATTTTTTAGTTCTCTAATGCTAAATATTGAGAATATGTCAGATGAGGACAAGCTCTTCAATTTCCTATCTGGGTTACAACCGTGGGCTCAAATGGAGTTACGGAGGCAGACTGTGAAGGATGTGGTTGGTGCAATCGCGGCTGCCGATGCTTTGGTAGATTTCCATGTGGAAAAAGACTCCAAGGCAGGCTTCTCAAATTATTCTAAGGACAAAGGCCACACCCAATAGGAGAAGGCCGAGGGGAAGAAAAAGAAAGACTTCAAAAATGGAGATTTCAAAGTTAAGGGCAAGTAGAATGGTGCCTCAAAGAATGAGGAGACGTCCTCGAAGAAAGGCAAGATTGTTTGTTACTTGTGAGGCGGTCCACACTTTGCCAGAGAGTGCCCAAGGAAAGAGAAGTTGAGCGAACTAATTTCTAAAGAAGACGATGATTCTTCGGATGATGTGGCGCTAAATCCGTTCGTCCTGATTAATGCCGTTAGAAGTGAGTTAGTTCCCTTTGATACACTAATGTACGTGGGTACACAAGTTGGGGAAAAGGACGTGACCGCAATGGTAGATACGGGTGCAACCCACAGTTTCCTAGCGGAAAGAATGGTTCGGAGTTGGGCATAAGGGTGTCCAAGGCTTCGATGAGAATCAAAACCCCTGCAAGGAAGGCACAAGCAATTGTGGGAATTGCTTATAACGTTCCAGTCAGCATTGGAAGTTGGCATGCCAAGATGGACTTCGTCATCATACCATTAGAGGATTTCGAGATGATAATGGGGATCGATTTCCTTAAAGTAGCAAAGGTGGTGTTGTATCCGAGTTGGGGATGTATGATGTTGATGAATGAAAAAAATTCCTTCTACATGAATTGTTGTAGGCTCGATGGTGGAACGACGAATGCTACGACATTGGTAGGGCATGCTTCAGCTATGAGCATCGAGAAAGGGTTGAAGAAAGGTATGGAGACCTATCTCGCTGCCATGTGGGAGATCAGTGAAGATCACGTGGTAGAAGTCCTTGATGTGGTTGCAAGTTTGTTGAGGGAGTTTCAGGAGATTATGCTGAAAGAATTGTTGAAAAATCTTCCCACTCGTCGAGAGATAGATCACAGGATCGAGTTGCTTCCTATAGCGATCTCACCTGCACGCGCCCCATAGAGGATGTCCCCGATGGAACTAAGGGAACTTCGGAAACAACTTGGTAAATTTTTTGAGGCAGGGTTCATCCAACCGTCCAAAGCTCTATATGACGCCTCGGTATTGTTTCAAAAGAAGCAAGACGGTACACTTCGGATGTGTGTGGACTATTGAGTGCTGAATAAGGTAACGATTAAAAATAAGCATCCGCTACCTTTGGTCCAGGATTTGATGGACAGGCTGTCAAGGGCGGAGGTGTTAACTAAGCTGGATCTTCGAAGTGGGTATTGGCAAGTGCGGATAGCTGAGGGCGATGAGCAAAAGACAATGTACATTACTCGGTATAGATCCTACGAATTTTTAGTTATGCCATTTGGATTAACTAACGCCCCTATGACATTTTTCAACCTTATGAATGATGTGTTGTACGACTTTCTGGATGAGTTCGTTGTGGTTTATTTAGACGACATTGTGGTGTATAGCACTAGCATTGCTGAACATGTGGAACACTTGAGGCGAGTGTTCGAGAGACTGAGGCAGCACAAGCTCTATGTGAAGATGGAGAAGTGTGAGTTTGCCCAGTTGGAGATCAGATTCTTGGGTCACGTGGTGAGCAAGGGTCAGGTCAGAATGGATCCGAGGAAAGTGAAAGCGATAGTTGAGTGGAAGGCTCCCACGACAGTACGAGAATTGCGAAGTTTTCTCGGCCTGGCGAACTACTATAGGCGGTTCATAGTGGGATACTCGAAGAAAGCGGCGCCATTAACGGACTTGTTGAAGAAAAAGCAAGAGTGGTGTTGGTCGGATGCATGTGAGGAGGCATTCGAGAAACTTAAAGCCGCTATCTCAACCGAACCTGTGCTGAAGCCTCCCATGTTAGATCTTCCATTTGAGGTACATACTGATGCTTCGGATAAATCTATTGGGGGAGTCCTTGTATAGGAGGGTCATCCGGTTGCATTGAGAGTCGAAAGCTCATTGGTGCGGAGCAGCGTTACACGATGCATAAGAAGGAGATGCTTGCGGTGGTGCATTGCCTTGAGACATGGCGAGTGTATTTGCTGGGAACCAGGTTCGTTGTCCGAACGGATAATGTGGCTAACACGTTTTTTGGGACCCAGAAGAAGTTATCCGCAAAACAAGCCCAGTGGCATGAGTTTCTTGCCAAATATGACTTCGTATGGGAGCATAAATCGGGGAGGTACAATAACGTGACAGATGCCTTGAGTAGGAAGGAGGTATTTGCGGCCCTTTATTCGATCACGCTGGTGGAATCTAACCTGTTGGAGCAAGTCAAGGCAGCTGCTCCACTAGACACAATGTAGTATAAGTTAATCTCGCAACTTAAGGAAGGTGTCGTTCGCAGGTTTTGGCTCGATGATGATGGGCTGTTGATGACTAAGAGAAGTCAAGTTTATATGCCGAGCTTTGGTGGATTGCGAAAACAATTGTTGAAGGAGATGCATGACTCGTAGTGGGCTGGTCACCCAGGAGACCAATGGATGTTAACACTCCTGTCTCGTTCCTACTTTTGGCCGAAGATGGAGAATAACATGGAATGTTACGTCAAGATGTGTCTTGTGTGTCAATTGGATAAACGAGAGAGAAAGAAGGAAGCCAGCTTACTACAGCCCTTATCCATCCCCGAGAGACCGTGGATGTTAGTTTCAATGGATTTCATTAGTGGGTTTCCAAAGGTGGACAACATGGCATCAATCATGGTGGTGGTTGACAGATTCTCTAAGTATGCGATCTTCGTGCCAACTCCTGTAACTTATCCCTCGGATGTTGCGGCCGAGCTATTCTATAAGAATGTGGTCAAGTATTTTGGAGTACCAGCAGATATTGTGAGCAACCGAGACACCAGATTTACGGGTCGATTCTAGACATCCCTTTTTAATTAGATGGGACGTGATTTGAAGTTTTCAACGACGAATCACCCACAGACGGATGACCAAACTGAACGAATCAACGGTTTGTTGGAGTACTTGAGGCACTATGTAAGTGCAAGTCAACACAATTAGTTAAGTTCACTTAGTATTGCACAGTTTTGCTATAACTTGCACAGATCTTCGACTATGGAGAAAAGTCCTTTTGTGATTGTGTTGGGACAACAACCTCTTACACCATTAGAGATGGCTCAACAAAGGACAAGTGGTAAATGTCCCGCGGTGCATAAGTTTGAAATGGAGAAGCAAGAACTATTGGATGAGGCGAGGGACAGTCTTCGTAAAGCTTCTCGACGGATGAAGAAGCAAGCAGATCTTTGGAGGAGACCGTTAGATTTTGACACAGGAAATAAAGTGTTATTGATGTTAGCCCCGCAAATTTGGAAGAAGATCTCGAGCAAGCAAGTTCATAGGGGACTAGTGTCGAAGTACGATGGACCGTTTGAAGTGCTACATAAAGTGGGGAACGTGGCGTACTGATTAAAATTGCCCAAGCGGTTAAAGATACACCTTACTTTTCATGTTAGTTTTCTCAAGCCTTACTATGAGGATCGATGCATCAGATCCGAATAGGAGTCATGCGAAGAGAGCACCACTGGTTGTGAGAAAACAGTTCAAGGAAAAAGTGGAGAAGATCCTAGATCACCGAACCTTGGGTCAATATAAGAAGAGTCGACGGATCAAGTTCTTAATTCAGTGGAATGGTAAACCTGTTGAAGAAGCTACGTGTACGTCCTTGTGGCAGTTCAGGTGAATGCCTACCTTCAAACTAATTCGACGATGACATCAAATCCATCTGGTGGGGGTGGTTTAGACCCCTAAGTTTCGGAGCACTTCTCAGCTACCTTTGTGAAAGGACTTGTTGTGGGAAGCATTAGATCAGGCCAATGTGCTACGTGGGCTTCGGCGAGATCACAATGCATCATTAGTGGATAGAGATCGTGGGGAGATCTTGGATGATGTGGCGATGATTGGGAGTTAGAGTTACAATGGAACTAAACATCTGAAGGCAGTGGAGTTCTTCAAGGACACGAATATTAGTTTCCTAGTTGGATGTAAATTCTATCTTATTGTTATCTTATCTTGTCTTATCTTATCAGTTAGAGTCCTATTTAGATGAGGGTGTCGTCTAATTTGTACATGTAATGTAATCTGATAAAGATAGACGTGATCTTAGCACGATCTTAGGCAGTTCAGATATAGTGAGATTCTAAATGTAACTTGGAAGGCAAGTTAGGATGCCTATATATAACTCATTCGAGCTCTGCTCTTCTTACTTGATTAGAGAGAGCATTCTTTTGATTCTTTTGAGGGAAAGTATATAAAGTTGGTTTTGATCGTATCTCTGTGTTTCTTTGTTTCCTTTGTTCTTATTGCTTTCTTAGCATTGTATCTTCGAGTGTGTGCAAGGTAAATACTTCGAGGGTTCATCAAGGATTGAGTCTTGCTTAAACGGATCTAAGTGAGATTACCGTGCAAAGGGTGTTAGCGATAGACTTCGATGTAAGTTCAAGTCTCAAAGTTAACCTTTGTATCAACTAGTACAGCCAAAGACACTCTTGTATACCTAGTAGCATGAAGAATTACATAGCAAGCAGAGAAGAGAAGAGAGAAGTGAGGTGAGAGAGAAAAGAAAGAGAAAGAGACACTATAAGAAAAAGGGTGTTCACCGACGAAAATTACCGACGGAAAATGTTAACTTTTCGTCGGTAACATATTTTCCCGACGGCATTGCTCGACGAAAACTTCCGTCACTAAATCTGCTGTTAGTAAATCGTTCCAACAGAATCTAGTTTCCGCCGGTATAGTTACTAACAGAAAGAAACGCTTTCGTCGGTGTAGATATAGACAAAGTATGATAAACCATCGCAGTCAAAACGTGGCATCTACCGATGGTTTGCAAATATTCATCGATAGATGAGTCGAATTTTTATGACGGAAAGGAACATTTCCGTCGGTGTATATACAGATGTAAATTCATAAACTGTCGTTGAATGTGCAGTAAAGCGTTAAATATATACTGACGGTTTACCGCTAACCGTCAGTAAATATCACTTATTTTAGTGACGGAATTATATTTCCGTTGATAACAATTTTCTTTCTTGAAACATATACCCCCACTACTTAATCCAGAGCTCGAAGTTCCTGTACGTTTGCTGAGGTTACCTTTAACTCTCTATAAATGACTTGTTGAATGCCAATTGCTTTTAAAATCTTGACATCAAATTTGATTTCAATGTCAAGAGCTATAAATTATCCATGCATATATTTTTTGTTTATATATTGATTTTGTTTAAACAGAAAATAAATTGATCATATGATCAAAATAGATTTCTTAACTGATAATAAAAACATTAAATTGTACATAAATTCAAACCAAATGACTAAAACAATCCTATTGTCCTGGTGAGTGTAGATGGTCTGAGTCTCTATCCCTCCCCCTCAACTGCTCCATGTCATTTTGGAGCTTAGTTATTATGTCCATCAAGGTTTGCAAGGATGGTCTGAGAAAGGGTTGCGTTTTAATTAAACCAAAACGACACTGTTTGGTTTAAAACCCAAATGACATCGTTTTTTACTTGCAGCAGAAAACAAACGACGTCATTTAGGTTAACTGAAAAATGTTCTACTACAGGTAAAAACGACTTCGTTTGCTCGTTTGCGTTTAAACCAAACGATGTCGTTTTGGTTAACTTAACGTATTATGTTTCGGTAACAAACGATGTTGTTTGGTTTTGTTTTGCTTAACTTTAAACCATCTACTTGTACTAAGACGACGTCAATTGGTTTTAAACCAAACGACATCGTCTTGGCTCCATACAACGTCATTGTGAAACACAAGAAAACGTTCTCTTTGCAGAACCAAAACGATGTCGTTTTGTTTCAATTAAAAACCTTGAACTTTTGAGTCGGGAAGACGACACTTTTACCGACAAAATACAATGAAAATTTCCATCGCCGAACTACAATTTTATTTTTTTCATTTTCCAGACAATTTTACCGACCGATATAAGATATCTGTCGGTAATTACCGACGGTTTCTGTTGGGCCCCATTTTCGAAGCCGAACGATCGCTCCAAATATCATAACGTAAGACGTGCTCATAGCACCCTAAAGGGTTACTTCAATTAACCCTCATTATTTCATCTTCATTCTTGTAACACCTAAAAAATTTTCCTCTCAATATGCTCAATGACGTGCCCATACCAAAACAGTCACCATGCTTAAACTCATTTCTCCTATTTGTGAACAGAATTTGGAAATCTTCAACCCGAATTTCACTTTAACTTCTTCAAAGAAATCGTAACTCCAAGTCTCTAGTTTGTTTTGAAGCAAGAATCACTTCAATTGGAGCTCTATAGCTCAAGATATGCTTAAAAATCTAAAGTATGTTCATAGCCTAATAAAGATCTCCAACCCGACCACTCACTTGTTCTAATGCAAACTCTCTTGAATCAACTCAAAATGGTACAAACTTATTATGTATAGAAATATACATGTCTTAGGAATCTATTGGTCTAAGAATCACTCTGTTTCGAGGTCAGATGAGGGAGTTATGACCGAAAGAGTCCGACATGTTCATATCATGATTCTAATTGAACATACTTTGGCACAAACGCCATAACTCTCATTATAGATGTTGTATTGACTTTGTTTTTGGACGATTGGAAAGCAGACATCTAGGGATAAAACTTTCATGAAGACCAAAAATTCAAATTTTGTCGTTTTCTAGGCCAAAACACACGGACCGTGTGAAATCACACGGTCAGGCCGTGTAACCTTTGGGTGAAATATGTCCTCTGCGCCAAGATTTACACGGGCCGTGTAAATTCACAATGGCAGACCTTGTAACCTTCAGGTGTAACAAAAATTTCACCCTCCAAAACCTCTCCAAAGGGTCTTAAACCCTAAGACCCATCCTAACTTTCCCTTTACTCATATCTTACCAAAAATCAACTTTTTCTAGCTCGATATCACTTCATATACTCTAAAGGTTCAAGAATTTCGTTCACCACGACATCCTAACTTGTAATGAGCATAACTCTCAACTCCGATATCAAAAACTCGCAAACTTTGTATCGTTCAAAAGATAAAAGGACAAGCAACAACTTCAAAGGAGGAAACTTTGGCCAATTCTATCTCAATTATTCTAGAATTTCCCTTGAATCAGCATACACATTTTTATCATCATACAAAACTTAACATTCATCCCAACCTCACTTCTTCTATACCGCAAAATCACTCCAAATCCATTAAAAAACTACAAAAATCATTGAATCCCAACTCCAAATATTTCATCACACACATTCTTCCCAATTTCAACATATTCTAATGTAATATCACTCCCTAAACATTCAATTCAATTCAACCGCTAAATACTTTTCGTTACACTTCTAACTCTCACTTCAAATGGTTCATCCCATATAACCTTTCCAATCTCTAACATGCTATTCTAAAAACAAGCAACAATTCGCAAACTCAACGAAGAAGCATATGCATACACAAAATTCATTTCCACAATCATCATACTCAACCTTTAAAAAATAACATCATCATACACAAAATGAAATCCTCAAATTCACATTCTTATTACTAAGCAAAGTAAATGCTTGAGCAAACTTTATTTACATATCACAAGTTCAAACCAATACAAATGGATGCTCTATGTTTGACATGCTTAACAAGCTATACAAAGGGCTCAAATAGCTTAATGCAAAATCTATCTATCTCGGAGTTCATCCAACTGCCTTGCAAGGGTCGCAAATCTTCTTGTTCTGCACCTGGGGAGGGAAAGTAATGGGTTAAGCTACACAGCTCAGTGGCTAATATGTTTATATCCATTGGCAATGAGCCACACAAATAAGCATATATACATATGAACATTCATATAAGCACATTCATCTCATCTTAATCCAATACTGTAAACTCAACACTCACAATGCATAATTTAATACATAATCACATTGACCATAATTGATGTAATCAATCATCCAAGCAATTTACATAATTTGCATCACAACTTAACATGTCAAAATGCAAATGCACACATAATTGGCTCGAGGGTTTCGTGAACAAAACAAAGAAACCGAAGTTTACTTCGTGAACGAAATGAGTCCACTTTTCGGATCTCGTGGGTTACAAGCAGGCAGCCATGAGAAGGCTTAACGTCAACGTGCACGTGACTACGAAACGGTTCCTCTCTCGCCCAAACAAATCACATAATCACATTTTCATGCTCAAATTAATTCTTCACAATTTCATAGTCTCATACTTTTGTTCTTTCCGTTTGATCAAAATGCCATAAGGAATAGCATAATAATGCTCACAATTCAATTCGAAATGTCATAACCTTTTTCAAGGTATGACATGATCACAATTCATCATACAAGAGCCGTTCATCTTTCATGGCATGACGTAAGAATAAATGATCATGCATTTATACAATTACAACAATTCAAATTTCACAAAATCCAAACATAGGCATACAAATAGGGCATTTGTCCATCACACAACAACCATAAAGATATTACCCACCTTCTAAGTCTTGAAAATCCAAATAAAATGGTTCCCTTCCTTTTTGCTCTTGCATGGGGCTTTCTTGAATTCCTAAAACAACCAATTTCTCATTTCAATTCCAATTCAATAAAAACCCTAATATTTCAACAATCACAACCAATTAAATCAACCAAAATCAATCTCAATCTTAACCTACCCATAGTCCATCTAGGTTAGAAAAACCAAAACCTAGCTTAGAAACTCAAAAACCCCATGGATTTCACCATCTTCTTCTTCCCCCAAACATTCACAACACAACTCATTTTCTCTCTCTACAATTTCTTCATTCACAAACCACAACCCATCTTTCTATTTCATTTTCAACCCAAACAAGAACAAAATTGTAACACCCCACTCCCACGCAACCCAAACCCAACATCGATGGTGATATCCAAGTCCATGCCCCACGAGGGTGGCGTGCTAAAGTACTCATTCAGTCGGAAGTAAGTATACCTCCTTTTTATTTCATTACAAAACACAAAACAATATATGTGGAAATCGATAATCAAATAGGGCCTAAGCCCTTTTCAATCATATAGTGGAATTTACAAAAATTCCCATATGGCCAATTAGGCCCTTTCATAAATACAACCACTTTAGTCATTTCAAAATACACATTTATACAACAGTTACGGAAAATACAATTCAATACAATATGAAAGACATGCAATGCAGACGCGAACTGACCCCGACCTCTATCCTTCACTTGTATCCGTCTCATTTCCTATCGTCTCATTCCTTCCGTCTGCTTTTCCTATCGTCTCATTTCCTTCCGTCTGCTTTTCCTATCATCTCATTTCCTTCCGTCTACTTTTTCCTATCATCTCATTTCCTTTCGTCTGCTTTTCCTATCGTCTCATTTTTCCTTCTCCCCATACTGTACCACATTCTTAACTTCATGTCACCTATTAAGACTCTTAGAGACAGAATTGAATTTCGATGTCTTCATAAGAAATGCAGCCATATGCTTCTAGTTTAATCCAAATCAATAATTCTTTCGTTTGGACAACTAGAGAAAACGTTATGGCTAACAGGCTGAAGCATACTCAGTCAACATTTCCCAATTATCACTAATCTTATTTCCCATTCTTTCTTTAACACTAATCATACTCCTTTCACTCTTTCAACTCCTTCTACCCATTATTTTCAGAAATTCACATTTCCTATCTATTAAACCCGACAATTGTCAATGAATGCATGTAGCCAGTATTCAGTATGCATATGCATGTATGCTAATAAGATGCATGAGCAAAACCAATGCATTTCCTTTATCTCTCCTTGAGCACTCTTGTACAACATTTCGGGTCCTCACCCTTCATTAGGGTTTGGGATGTTACATCAACCTTGTAGATAAGATTCATTTGCTAGAAGATCTAACTAGAAGTTATCTCCTCAATTTTATGGTTCTTTTAAGACATAGACAAGGTGGGAATGATTGCCTATAAACTGAAACTCCTATTGGAGGCCCTTATACATAATGTATTTCATGTGTCACAACTAAAAACACATATAACCTCAACTATGATGGTCTCACTGACATACTCAAGTTAAATGCTAACGAAATGATACCTGTGATCATCTTAGAGAGGAGAATGATTAAGAAGCATAACAAACCTGCCATCCAAGTTTATATGAAATTTTCAAGATTTGAGCAGTACATCACATAGAAATTTTTGGTGCAACCTACACCAGAGCAATCCATAATTGAACCTTGTGGACAAGTTATTTTTTTTAAGGGGACGAGATTGATACCTTTAAAAACAAAGAAGAGGAAAAACGATCATATAGGCCTATTGAACCTTATGGACAAGTTTGTTTTTTTTTAAGGGATAGGATTGATATGTCTAAAAACAAAGAAGAGGAAAAATGATTTTATAGAGCTACTGAACTTGTAAAAAGATGAGGATGCACACTTTGTTAGTATGCGCACTTTTTATATGTTACTATTTTCCTTTTCTTTTACATTTCCAATGTTATTTTTAGCCACATATATATGTATATTTATCACTATTGGCTAATGAGAGGCATAACAAATTGCAAATATTCTATATCTTGTTTTCTCTCCAATTCTCTTTCCTTTAAATATGTCTTTGTTAGCTCTCTTTCTGCCTCACTTATGTTCAAGAATTTGCATCCATATCAAATTTCGTCAAGATTGAAAAGATAAAGAACATTTTCCCAGTCTTTTGGAGTGAGGATTTTGGATATAATTATCAAATATTTCTTCCCACCATTTTTGTTATTTTCTCCCTACTTCCCATCTTCCCTGATGTTAGGAATGTTAATAGTTTCTCTTAAGTTGTTTCAATGAAAAATGAATCGTGGAGTTAGAAGCGTCATCTTATCATAAATGAGTTTGTCTTAGCTAAATTATACGTGGGAAGATTTTTGCATGATTCCACTTTGTCTATATTAATCAAGTGATGGTGTGTTACACTTAAATGCTTTGTTTCATGATAGTAAGGGTGAGGATTATATGGTCATTTGACTATTTTTCTAATTGCTACAATCTAAATCATAAATGATCTTCCATTTTGTGATCTAAGTTATGTTAATCTCACTTCAAAAAGAGACATAAAGATGAAGTAAGCTATATACAAAGATATGACTCATAATTTATATGTCTTAAGGTTTTAGGTTGAGATATAATGTCTTAGTTGTATATGAGTTTGGTCCAATTTCTCGCCAGACCTCCTTAAAACCCTTTTTAGTGGTATTATAGCTAGGTTGGAGAAGTTTGATGAATGTGTGATTTATAGAGTGACTCAAATAGTGTCACTTGAGTTCTAAGTTGAGGGAAAACTAGTTCGATATAGATGGATCCACTTGTAAGGGAGAGATGTTGGAAATTTACAAGTAGAATAATTCACGTTCGAAAGAGACATAAGGATGAAGTGAGTTATATACAAAGATAGGACTTATAATCCATTGCGTTAAGATTTTTGGTTGAGATATAATGTTCTGGTTTACTAATGGTTTCTTGGATTCGTTCCAATTTCTTCCCATGCCTCTTCAAAACCCTTCAAGTTGAACATTTTTTTAGATTCATAAAAAGAAAAGAAGTTGGTATTAGCTTTGAAAATTACTTCATTTAACTCCTTTAACCCGTTAGATAATATTGGTGTTCATCCTTCACCTAATTTGATATTTAAAGATTATAATCTTTGATTACAATTTTGAATAATTAGGGATGACAATGGGACGGGCCAAAGTGGATTGAACCCAAGCCCGACTCGATCAATTTTTAGTAAACCTGAGCTTGGGCCCGAGCATGAGCTTAAACTTGGCTCGATTTGACCAAGACAATTTTTTAAAATTAAAAGTGAAAAATAACGTTGATTTGTTTTGGAGGTCCAAACTTGAGCCTGGCTTGAGACTCATTCAACCCGGGCCTAACCTGTTAACTTCAAGTAAGGCCTGGACTGTTGCCATCGCTATGAATGATCAAGTTTAAGGCTAAGTGGACCACTTAGTTGACAGTCCTCTTGAAGCCCGATAAAAATCAAAGTTTTTTGTTGCCACTTGAAATGATTCCAATTTCTTCTTCTTTTTTTGTTTTATTTGAAGAGTCTATGCAGGTGCACTTTGAGGTCTCGAGACATCAAGATGGAGATGCTAGTTTTCCATCCGTAAAAAAAGGTTTGTATACATCTACAGATAACCATACTCCGATCAAGTATAATCAGCATCAAACAAGCTCTTGCCCCTGGATCTCCTTAGATGTGTAACTGTTCAAACAGAAATGCTTACTGGTTTATTCTGTTATATGTGGAAAAACAAAGTAGATTAGTGACACATCGCTCACGTCATTTTCAACACATTTTCGACATAAAATTGGAGTAATAAACACCATTAATCTTTGTGGGATAGCGACTAGTTCCTTTTGCGTCCCTTTTCCTGATTCCTGAGGCCATATTCTTTTCTCATCTTTCTCACAATGCTTCAGAATTGTGAGATCTGCATATATGGGACCCTTTAAAGAATAATAATTGATGAAGAACCTTTGCTTAAATGACTTTTGATTCACCGGACCTTCTCCTACTGACCTAACCCGGGCCATTCAGCATCATCCTAGAATCTCCTTTACCTGTTATGGAATATAATAAAGCAAGAAAGTAGGCCTCAAGTACAGCAGCTGTTTAAAGAGAAAGGTACTTCAATAACTCTTCCTTCTTTCCTTTGTTTTCAAACATTCATTTAGACTTGTACATGGTTTTTATTCCTTTCTTTGAACATCAACAAAGAGCATGCCTCTAAGGAGTTACAGTTCTAGGACAGAAAGTTGATGCTTGCTTAAGAAGAACTTGTCACTAAAGTGGACCCACCATTTACTGGTCCATTTCTAGTATTTAACTTGAGAGCTTTTATCCAAGGATTTGATTATCTAACAACATGATCAGGAGACCTTTTCACTCATATCAATGTACATTATCCATCCTGCAGCTGCTACTCTTGTGCCTGAGTCAACCAAATCTCTATCTTTTTGTAATAACAAAGATAAATACACTTTCTTGTATACTTAAAATACAAAATGTAACTACCTTCGTACTCTCATTTTATTAAGATCTTCTTGTTCCCTGTTTAAAACAATTTTATTTTTTTTACAAAGATTTGCAGCAGACCAACTGAATGTATGGCAACATGTTTGGAGATCAATCATTGGCTTTTGATTCCAGTGATCAAAGCTCTTGACCGCAACCCGATAAATCAGAAGATGGACTTGCTTCAATTGACTTTGCCGAATTCTTGTTGGCCATTTTAACTTGTCTTTTCTCTTTTCTGGGTGTAAATTTCTTTTATCAGTTTCAGCATGGAAATGGATTACAGGACTAAAGTGAACATCCCCTTTGGCCTTTGGAATATATTTCTTTAATGGACTTTTTATGAAGGAGTATAGTTGATTGGTTTCATACTCTGTAAGTACGCAGCCATAAATATGTGAACCTTTTATGTTATTGGTGCGGTGAATTAATCTGATATACACTCGAGCAGCCAATCCAGTTCCTTCATGTAGCCAAGTACCACCCGTTGTTAGATGTGTTGCCCAGCATCACAACTACCATAAGATGCTGTTTCTGTTTCGGCATGTTTGTTGTGTTGCTTTGTATCAACATCCATCATTAATTGCTGGCTTAGCTTGTTACTTACTTTATCTTACCACAACGTTGATAGGCTACTTTAGCTAGTTTTCTAGAAAGATAAATCAATGCATTCACTTGAAGAATTAAAAAGCAAGTTCCATGATTATCTCTAAGGCATGATGAGGAAAGGGAATCAATTAATAAACAAGGAAACTTGGAGACTCAAATGCTAATGGAAGTGGGAAATTTCACATATGTTTGATTTCCTGAAAAGAAGATGCAACATTGAGTGAGCACATAGGAAAGCAAAGCTTATCTTCATTTGTATAGGAAGGCTGATTTGATTCACTTTTTCAAGAATGCTTCTTTCTATGGAAATATGGTAACCTAATGTCCTACAATCTAAGGTTAGATTCTTTGATTCCTCCAACACTACAAAGAACAAAAGGAATCTGCCAATGCCACTACACCCTACTCAAAAAAAGAAAGCAAAACTCATATGGTTATCTCTTTCAATCACCCAAAAGAAATATCCATTAATAACATTTTAGATCAACTCATTAATTTTTTTTTCCTTCAAAGTTTCTCCTAGTGTTAAGAAAAGTTGCACCCATTATTCATCATGGTGGGGCTTACCGAACACTCAGCAGGGAATCAGGTACATAGAGAGAGATGGGAAAACAGCGAGATAAAAACAAACCATACACTTTTTCCTCTTTTCTCTCCTTTTGAGAGGCCCTAAATTGAGCTGTGTTGCTTTCTTTGTTTTTGCTGCATCATAGATTCTCTCCTATCCCTCTTTCAAGTCAAAGAAGAAAGAAGAAAATTTAAGGGGGAAAAAAAGGAGAAGTTAGTATGAAATGGGAAGGTTAAGAGAAAGGAAGAACCACAGCTCATAGCATATATTCCCCTCCCAACATAACCCCACTTATGTTTCCAGATATGGAGTGAGAACATAGGACACCCCAACTACTCCATATTTATAAAGAGAACTACTCGACTCAGCTGCCACAATTTCAAAGCATTAGCTGAAAAAAGAATCACAAACTCACAACCCGCATTTATGTTCCAATCTTCCACTTGTCTGTTTTCCTTAAAACACAAATGGGTATGCAAAACCAGAACATGAATTTGGTCTTATCCACCGATGCAAAGCCTAGGCTGAAATGGACTACAGAGCTCCACCAAAGGTTTGTTGAAGGTGTCAATCAACTTGGAGGAGCAGACAGTTGAGTACAAGATTTCTCTCATCTCCTTTTTCATTGATCATCTTTTTCTATGGGAAAACATCTGTAATATTCAGCGTATTTTTGTTTTCTCGTTTTTCGCATTAACAGAGGCAACACCGAAGAGCCTGATGAGGGTCATGGGAATTCCTGGGCTTACCTTGTACCATTTGAAGAGCCATTTACAGGCATTCTCTCTTTATATTGCTTTCAACAGTTTCCGTAAGCTTTTATCTCCGTTCGAAAGTATATCTTTTATCGTATTTCTGCTTCTTGCTGCAGAAGTATAGGCTAGGGAAGAGCCAGCCGTCACAGACCAGCGTTGATAACAAGCAAGAAGGTAACATTACGAAAAAAAGATTTTTAACTTCATCGCGATTGCTTTTCTCATACATGTCACATAATGATGCTTATGCTTGCGATTGATACAGATTATGAAGAGATTCAAGGTAGTGGTGATCATTTCAGTAGGGGAATCGATGATGGAAATCGCGATCCAATTAACGAGTAATAATCATATATGCTCTCCTGTTTCAAATTTTGGTTAATGTTTTCACGAACTTTTCAACTAATTTTACGTGCCGTGCATAGCAGAAGTTTGCAGATCACTGAGGCATTCGAAATGCAGATGGAAGTGCAGAGAAAACTTCATGAACAGATTGAGGTATGACCAGGAAAACAATCCAATTTATATTAGATGTTAATTGGTATATATCTAGCAGTTCACACCGTTCCAATTTCAGGTGCAAAAGCATTTGCAGCTGAGAATAGAAGCTCAAGGGAAGTACCTACAATCAGTATTGAAGAAAGCACAAGAAACACTGGCTGGTTGTCACTATTCTTCTGTTGGTATAGAGCTTGCACAAGTTGAACTCTCTCGGTTAGTCTCAATGGCTAAGACAGAGTGTCCAAGTACCCCAATCTCAGAATTGACAGAAATGGAAGGTTCAAGCTTGAAGAACACTGAAGGGAAAAATTTACGAAGCACAGTGTGTTCAGTTGAAAGTTCCTTAATATCATCTGATAGCTCTGAAAGGAAAGAAGAGTCACAACAAAAAAAGGATGTTGGTGACACTCACAAGGTCAACTCAGCTGCTGTTGAGCTTCCTTTAATGGACATTCACCCACAAGGCAAGTTATTTCTAAGTGGTGGTTTAAGCAATCAAGTCAAGAAGAGAAGTGGCAGTCCCATTTCTGATAGCACGTGCGTAGAGCAATCAGTGGCTAAGAGATTAAAAAGTGGTGACCAATTGAGAAAACCTTCTATGCTGGCTACATTTGATCTGAATAGGCAATATCCAAATGACATTGAACCAAGTTGAAAAGCATTATACTTGAACATTAAGGGGATTGAACAAACCAATGGGCAGTTCTAGACTTATGGGACATTTATACAGGAAGGGCTTAGTGCTTATAGTCTATGCGTTAAAGTTGATTCCCAGAGCAAATCTCTTGTTTATAAACTATGTACATTGGTTTAACTATGGACCGCCAGAAACTGTTGGAAGTATATCCGTATATAAAGATGGTATAATGTATATGGTTTAATTCTTTTCTATCATCTGTCTCTCTTTATCAGCTGCATTGGCACTGGAAGTACCCGCCATTGATAAGGGAAATGCCTCTCTTCCGGTTTCCAAGTTTACCTAAGGACCCCGTTAGGAAAGGAAAGGTGATATTTCCCAGCAATAGGTTGTTTCATGATTTTTAAAGCTGTATTGAAATACCAAGAAGAGTGCACAGTCAATTGAGGAATCACCTTACCAAGATATACCAAAAATGTATTTTAGCGTAGAAAACAGCACCTAAAACAACAATTATGTAGAAGATTATCAAGACCAAACCAATTTTAACCTGAAAAGTAAAGAGAAAAGGAGTTTTCTATAGGTGGACAATGTTATGATGCTGGCGAAATCATGGCGTCCCAACAAACCTTGGCAAAAAGGATTTGCTAGTGCTAATTGTATTAATACGCAAGGAGCCCATCAATACATGTGCCGCTTAGGCCTGCAACCTACAATCATTAGACGAACCACATAATAAAAATTTGTTGCTACCAACGTTTCTCTCTTCTTAAGCAAAGCCTCACAGACTTCGAAATGGGAAGTGCTTTCCTCGAACTTTGTCCTCTTAAATTAGCGTCATGACAAGGAAATTGGCAATGCAGGAGATGGATGTTTTGCACATTATTCGTAGTTATGCTTTCCTCGTAGTTTTCTCTTCTATACTCGGCAGCTTGTCACCATCTGCAATAGAGATACAAGGTATGCTGTTTGAACACTTCACTCTATAATGTGATTGCTTTTGTTTGGAATCCTAAACTTGAGTCTAAAACCATTAATTTTCTTTATTTGATGTAGGGAAAAGCCTACCATTTATGACTTCAGATGTTGAAGAGATTTCAGGCAAGTCCTTTGATTATATTGTTGTTGGAGGAGGCACCGCTGGCTGTCCCTTGGCAGCAACTCTTTCTCAGAGGTTCTCTGTGTTGTTGGTAGAACGAGGAGGTTCACCTTACGGAAACCCCCTCGTAACAGAGAAGTTGTACTATGGTTATCCACTACTACAAACCGACGAATTTTCATCAGTAGCTCAAAGCTTCGTCTCTAGGGATGGGGTTATGGGCCATAGAGGCCGAGTACTTGGAGGATCATCAGCCATCAATGGCGGATTTTATAGTAGAGCTAGTGGGGAGTTTGTGACTAGTGTTGGATGGGACAAAAAATTGGTGAAGGAATCTTATGAATGGGTTGAGTCCAAAGTTGTCTTCATGCCGGAGTTGACAACATGGCAATCCGTTGTCGAGTTTGGCCTTCTTGAAGCAGGATTTCTACCTTACAATGGATTCAGCTGGGAACATGTTGAAGGTACAAAGATCGGGGCAACTATCTTTGACGAATTTGGAACCAGACACACCTCAGCTGATCTTTTATCAATGGGGAATCCAGAGAATATTACTATCCTTTTTAATTCGACTGTGGAAAATGTTATCCTCCATGGTGACTGTGTGTAAACACCCTTGGGCTTCCATAACATTTTGTATGTGTACAATCTCTTGACAACCATTCTTCTACAATCCTGCAGGTAAAGGAAACAAGAGCATTGTTCGGGGTATTAAATTCATCAGCAGCCACGGCAGTATCAATCAAACCTATGAAGCTTACCTTAACCAACCCAACAACCGAAGTTCGTGGGGTGATGTTATTTTGTCAGCAGGAGCATTAGGCAGTCCCCAAATTTTACTACTAAGCGGAATAGGGCCCAAAAAACATCTAAAGAATCTTGGCATACCTCTTATGTTGGAACTAAAAGAGGTTGGACAAGAGATGAAAGACAATCCTTGTATTGCCACTTTAGTAGATGCCAAAGCAGAATATCGGTTTCCAGATTCACCCCAAGTTGCAGGTATTGCAAAAGACTTCAAATTCATAATTGAGGGAGGAATCATACCAATAAGCTTGAACAAAACGAGGATTCCAATTGCAGTCAAGCTTGCATTTCCAGAATCCAAAGGGGAACTAGAACTTAGCAGCAAAGACCCTAGGCAAAACCCTTTGGTACAATTCAACTATCTAGCAAAAGAAAAGGACCTAGAGGGGTGTGTAGAGATGGTTCAATTGCTTCATCGAGTTGCAAGGTCTCAATCTGTCACTTTCTTCCTGGGTACAGAACACCAAGATAATCTGATGTCCAGTCTTAACGATCTGAGAAGTTTCTGCAAGAAGAATGTGAGGACTTACTATCACTATCATGGTGGTTGCATTGTCGGTTCAGTAGTAGATCCTGACTACAAAGTCTACGGGGTGAAGGGATTGAGGGTGATAGATGGATCAACCTTCTCGAAATCTCCTGGCACAAACCCTATGGCTACCCTTTTGATGCTAGGAAGGTATCAAGGAATCAACATTATCAAAGAAAGGGAAAGCCAAATTCAGAGCCAACAACCATAGTAAACTTCCAGAATCAATCTATGACCATATATAAGGTCATCCCTATCTGGGAAAATTCAGTTGTTGAATGTGTAACAAAGATATACGCTTCAACATAACAGAATTAGCAGCTTCGTTAGTTATAACTATCTATGATTGCAATTCTCTGAGATGATACCAAAAGCCAACATAAAAATCCATCCTACGTTTCCTTGCCATCTCTCCCATAGTTAAGTCTAAGTATATTAATTCAAGTGAAAGAATAGCAAAGAATAAAAATAACAAGACAAATGTAACATGTGAATAATTGAAGGAAAAGTACTTATTGGGAATAGTTTCTATACAAACCACTACAAACTGGACAAGAAAAAAGGAAACAATTTCCTAAAGAATAAAATTTCCTAACCCTCTGTCTCGTGATCAGCAATTGGACTTGAAGAAGATACATTGTTAGAAGAATCATTAGAAACCCCGTTTCTCCTAACTAAAAAACTAATCCAAATCTCTCTTCCAAGTTCCCTCCTTTCTGCTTCATCTTTCTTCCACAATTCCGCATGATTTAGGAATCTTATAACTGCAAACAGGGCACGATCCATGTTCCTCAACCACTTCTCTATACAATTCACGTGAAACCTATTCTTGCGGCGCATTTCCTTAGCCACATCACCAAGTTCCCACTCTTCTAAACATATAACACACTCACCATCTTTACCATCAGTCTCTCCAATCTCCACACGAGACACGAGACACGAGACATGGCCTCTATTGACTCCTTTGAAGCTGTTGGCTGACCATTCTTTGTAGCCAAGTCTCCAAGCAGGAGTCCAAGGTTTGATCTCCTTCAATCACCACCATCCCTTGACTAAAAGGTTTGAAAAAGATTATTATTTCACTCGGGGTGGTCCTTTCTTGTGCTTGCTCAACTGGGTCTTGCGGGTTTGGGTTTCGGTTATCTCCTACGGTAATGGAGGCCGTCTATGGCGAGACAGGGGCACCAACTATTACGAAAATATAGACTGCATATGACAAAAAGAAGAAGAAGACAGGAACGACATCGAATACTACACGTCTACGAATAAGCAAAATGCAGCGTGGGAAGCAACAGTCTCAACCGAAGACTCACGTGATAGTCTAGAATATTCTACGTACTGTGTGAAATAGCCGTTGTAACCAAATGAGGGAAGGCATGGAAAAATCAGTAATAAATGTCTGAATCTCTATTCTCTCTTAAGTCTCTTCCCTCTCTAAATCTGTGTGGGTGTGATGTATAGAAGGTGTGCGAGTAAAAATACTTAACATTTGGTATCAAAGCAAACGTTCCCTGAAAAATTAATGGCAGAAATTACACGCAGAGCTGAAGTTCGTCGTTTAGAGAAAAGTATGAAAAACCTTTTGGAGGCTCAACTGCGACATGAAAAGGAAATTAGTGATATTAAATCCATGTTTCAACAGCTCATGCAAAAAATCGACAAGGAAGAGACTAAAACTTCTGTGAAAAGTTTGGGAGATGGAGGACGCTACACTAGGACGATGAGGGCCAACAAAATTGATTTCCCGACATTCGACAGCACAGGGGTGAGAAGTTGGAGTTATCGGTGTGAACATTTTTTCACGATATATCAAACAACAGATGACATGAAGATAAGGATGACTTCCCTCCACATGGAAGGAATCGCGTTAGAATCGTACCAGCTGACGTTTCGTAATCGTAAGGAAGTAAACGAGCTCAAGTGGGAAGAATTTATTGCTTTATTACGACAGCAAATTGGCGAGAACATTTGTGAAGATCCTATACGGGATCTAAAAGAGCTACGACAGAAAGGCTCAGTACTATACTATTATGCATTATTTGACAGGTATCAAATAAACTTATACTACGAGAAGATTATTTAGTGGGATTTTTCTTAAAGGGACTGGAAACAAAGTTAGGACTGACTGTAAAATGATAGACCCTCAAACCTTACACCAGGCTTATACATGGGCACGTAAACAAGAAGTGATTGTGGTAGTAATATCCCAATTTACTTCAAAAAGGGTAGCAAGGTTGGAAGTGCAGTTGGAGGAGGAATAAACACCTACAAAGGAGTCAGTCATACAACACCCCAACTTAAACAGCAAACAGAAAATGGATTGTTGCCCACAATAGGAAGTCAAGGTAGCAAGACCAATACTTACAGAGGCTCTCGAAGCAGTAGAAAGACAAACAGCAAGGAGTTTGACGAAAAAAGAGCTAAAGGGTTGTGTTTTTGGTGTGATGAAAAATACACACTGTGACATCATTGTAAGAGGAAACAATTTGAACTATACATGATCGAAGACGAAGAACAGGAGGAAGAGGAACCCGGACGTGAAAAACCTGAGGATAGAACTCCCCTCAATCCTAATATTTCATTAGAAGCCATGTGAGGCTTAAAAGACCAAACAGATTACAAACAAGTAAGGATCATGGAAAGTCATCGAAGGAAACCTCTCCACATACTTATATATAGTGGAAGTACCCATAATTTCCTAGATGAAAAAGTGATATGAAAAGAGAATGCGGAGGTAATTAACATAGACCCCATAAGTATTACTGTAGGTGGAGGTTTGAAATTAGATTGCAGACAAGTATGCAGAAACTTTGTGTGGAAAATGTAAGGGTTACAGTTTTCTACAGAAGCATTAACTATTAAGCTAGGGAGTTATGACATGGCGTTGGATCTTGGAGATGGGCATGTCCACTGATAACAGAAAAATAGAAACCATTTAGCAATGGCCGCAACTGTTGGGACCCGATCCGGGAACCGGATCCCAAACGAAAAACGGAAAAGGAAAACGAAAAAATCGAAAAGCAGAATTCTGAATCGAATGCGAAGCGGAGACAAGTGTTCACATTCCGACATCCCGGAGAAACACAAAGTATCGAATGCGAATCGAACCGAATCAAATACAAGCGAACGAAATAATCAAACTGAAACAAACACCGACATCCGTTGCAAACATGAAGCATAGCAAACTGATCGCGTTG
>JANVCL010000003.1:13388938-13401380 GCA_026546855.1 Erythroxylum incrassatum | reverse complement strand
AAGAGCACTACTTACAGATTGAAATACACCTGCAGCTTCATTTCTCAAGCTCAAAAGTTTCTTCCAGTGCCAGCTACTAGAACGTGGAACAGGTAGAGACATTAAATCCCTATCCTTAATGAGATAAGCTTTGATCCAGGCAATCCAAAGAGAGCCATCTTTATAGATGATATACCACAGCTGCTGAATGAGACAAGCTTTGTTCCAAGAAATTAGATCTTTAATACCTAAGCCACCCTCACACTTAGGCAAACAAACTTGCTTCCAACTGACTCGAGCAGAGGAAGTTTTCTCATCAGATCCAGACCAAAGAAACCGCATACAAATCTGCTCAATCTTCTTCAAAACAGACTTAGGCAGCATAAAATGTCTAACCCAATAACTTTGAACATGAAACAAAACAGATTTAATAAGCTGAGCCCTTCCTGCAAAAGATAAAGTCTTGGCAGCCCAACCTGAAACACGTTTTCTGACTTTATCAATAAGAGAAACACAATCACGCTCAGTTAATCGCTTAGCCACAAGAGGGACCCCTAAGTATCTAACTGGTAACTGTCCCATAGTAAAACCAGTTGAAACATGGATATCATCAAGCACTTCATGAGAAATACCAGCAGAGAAAACCTCACTTTTAGCAGGGTTCAACCTCAAACCAGAAAAAGTATAAAATTGCTCAAGAACACAGTTAATCCCAATAACCGAATCAACATCACCCTTTGAAAAGATCAGTAGATCATCAGCAAAACACAAATGGGTTAACTGAATCTTATGAGTACGAGGATGGTATTGAAATAGGCGCTGATCAGCAGCATAATTCAACAATCTAGATAAAACTTCCATGGCCAAGACAAAGATATAAGGTGAAAGAGGGTCCCCTTGACGAAGACCCCGTTTACTCCTGAAATACCCCTCCAAACAGCCATTAACAGAAATGGAGAGCCTAGCACCAGTCACACACCCCATCATCCAAGAAATAAATGTATCAGGGATGCCTAAAGCCTTAAAAACCACCTCTATAAACTCCCAACTCACAGAATCAAAGGCCTTCTGCAGGTCAATTTTTAAAGCGCACCTAGGAGAGAGAGTACTTCTACCATAGCCTTTAACAAGTTCTTGAGCAAGTAAAATATTCTTTGAAATACTTCTACCAGGAAGGAAAGAAGACTGATTATGAGCAATGCAATCAGGCAGAACAGCAACCAAACGTGCAACCATAATTTTTGTTAAGCACTTATAAAAAGTAGAGCAACAAGAAATTGGCCTGTAATCTTTAATACTCATAGAATTAGGCTTTTTGGGAACAAGAGCAACTATAGTAGAATTAAAAGCAGGAAGTACCAAACCAGATTGGAAAAATTCAAACACAGCATCACAGACATCATCTCCAACAACAGACCAAGCTACCTGGAAAAAGTGAGCAGAATACCCATCAGGTCTAGGAGCCTTTTCACCCCCCAAAGCAAACATAGCCTTCCTAACTTCATCCCTGGGAATATCCTGAACAAGCATCAGCTTCTCGGCTTCACCAATAGAACCAGGAAGCAAATCCCTTAACAGAGACAGATCAGGAACAATAACATGAGGATCCTTTTCACCCAACAACTTAGAAAAGTAACTAACCACAACTTCAGCCAGGCCGGCTTTAGTATCAACATAATCACCCTGCTCATTAAGCAACAGTCTGATTTGACTCTTACACAGCTGACTCTTCACAGAACAATGGTAAAACTTGGTATTTGCATCGCCCTCCTTTATACACTGAACTCCAGATTTCTGCTTGTAAAAAGATTCCTCAGCCAAAAGGAGCGCCCTATATTCCTTGTACACCTTCACAGTTTGTTCCACAATAGGATTTGCAATTTTCTCTTTTAACAAAAACCAGTAAATACATATTCGTAAAGAACACAGTCCTCTAGGATTTGTTACCACTCCACAGCATCCTCCAGAACTAGGACTGCAACCGGTGACAGTTTCATGTAGTTTG
Source organism: Erythroxylum incrassatum (assembly GCA_026546855.1). NCBI lineage: Eukaryota > Viridiplantae > Streptophyta > Magnoliopsida > Malpighiales > Erythroxylaceae > Erythroxylum > Erythroxylum incrassatum. The sequence continues at coordinate 13,399,396 of JANVCL010000003.1, read as the reverse complement.
CAGTACAAATTGGAGACTAAAATATTTGTGTAAAGACAACAGCCACTCTCTATGTTCGACCTAGGAGGCAAAATTTTCTAATTTGGGCAATTTGGAGAAGCGAAGGAATATGGAAGACTCTCTAAGGCTTTTCAATGTTGAAATGTAAATAGTTTTAAAGAGGGAGAAAGAAGACAATTCGTTAACTTCCAAAATGTGGTTACATCAGTTATTCCACTGCTCTGTCTTACCGTTGGATTATATTGGACCTCAACATGTACATAATGTTGATAGTCAGAAGTTCATTGTCACCCCCAAAGTTCATTATCAGCAAAAGGTGAAACTGAAAGAAAAGAAACCACAGATATTGATTGAAAAGGCAAAATACATTAAAAAGTACAAAGAATTACATGTACAGTATACAGCTAAGCCACGTACAAAATAGCACGTATAAACTATTAATAGATAACTGTACACCAAAGTATGGCCATCTCTTTACCTAGTATCACAGCAGTTGATCACCTCCGTGAAGTTGCATTCAATGACGGTAACACCTACTCCTATCAAAAAATGCTTACCATCTCCGAGTGATGAAAATCTCACATTGTTTGGGTTAAGGAGATAGGTTCTTCAAGAACCTCAAGAATCTATTCGATTAACTTAAGTCTATTAATCACCACAGCATTTAGCTCCAGCTCCTTCTTGAATTTTCTGCCAGAGACAAAGCATCTCCCTCGGGCTTTGATAGTGTGCAATCATGTATCCATCCTTGCATCCTTGATTATGGATTCTGTCGTCCTTCTCATAACTAACTTTTAAGCCCTCCTTCTGCATGTCTGCAATCCATATGCCCATTGCTACATCTTCCAGCTTAAACATCTGCCATATTCAGAGTTCATGGACTTTCAAGTTGAGAAATGCAGAGTTGAGTGCATGCTTTCACAGATTCACATTGTGAATAAATATCTATGTTAATAATTGTTCTTCGTGGAAAATTACCTTCAAGATCCCTCCTTTGTGTTTCTTGTAAACTGTCTCAGCTATGTCGCGGGACACCACATAACCAGGACCATGTGCCCACGGGGGATATTTCGCTTCAGGCCATTCCTATTTTCAACACAGCCAAAGGAGAAGAGATAAAGAGACTGTCCAAACGAGAGGGAATAACCAAGGCTGATATAGGAAAGAGGTCACTTTCTGCACATCTAAACTTGTAACTGAAATAAACCAAGCAGAAATTTGCAGGCCTTGCAATATTTTAGTTACATTTTCAATCAAGTTAATCGCAAGTTAGATGTGTTTACATGTGAGTCATATTTTCTGAGCACATATTGTTGCCGACTCTAGTGTCAATTATCTTTGCCTTCTTTGATGCCTTAGGAAAAGCACAGTGTTCTAGAATGATTGCCTCAAGTTGGACACATCATTTTAATTCAAAGAAATTGGTAAATTATATGTGACAGTTGAACCAGATGGTGTAAACTGAAAAGTATTACCTCATTGCTAATATACCACTTGCTATCAGGATTTCGATGAGGTCGGGAATCAGAATTGATAAGTCCATAAAGCAAGCCATGATTGACTTTTATCCTCTTCAAAGAAGATACCACTTCATCAACACGAACAAATGCATCGTCATCAGTCTTCATGACATATTTTGCCGATGCAACTTCTGTCTGTTCAAGAAATGAGGTCAGTAGGTGAAGGTCCAACCATCTAATATCTTGAAGAAGAAACAACATTTTACCCCAAATATGCAGATGGCTAAGGTTTTCCAAGTGATGAGATTGTAGTAATCAACAAAAGGCATTAGCTGTATGTCCCCATATGTCCTTGCTTCATTCCATAATTCCTCGTTAACTAATTGATTCTTGTGCTGCAATAGAACTAGACAGTGTAAGTAACCTGAAATAAGAGGACACAAATGAAGGTTCTTTATTCTTCAATGTGTGACCTTAGACTTTAGTTACATGTTATCAGTTATTAACAGTCACTAACTATAAATAAGAGGACACAAATGAAGGGTCTTTATTCTTCAATGTGGGACCTTAGACTTTAGTTACATGTAATCAGTTATTAACAGTCACTAACCATAATTTGCCAGATATATAGAATTCAGAATTGACGCAACCAAACATGGGCTGGAAATTTCAGTCTATTGCCATAAATATATGCATTCGATTGGAAAACCAATTCAATCATGATTACACTATCAAACAAGAGAAATCCACTTCGTTTAAATTTGTTTGTCTTTTCCATACTAAAATTCATAAAGAATTTGCAAGTTAAGCTGACCAAACCAACAAAGAACCGAACAGCAACTGCCCCTGACCGCACTTCAGCATACTGCATCCATGTTCTTCGAACAGCCATTCTACGTTTGAAGTTGTTTGCTGTAGAGAAAACACCAATAAAGAGATCCAGTGCACTGTTTGGAGAGAGAGGAGACGATTTCAGTGCTTCTAAGTCAACTGCATGCTCTGAATCCTCTGATGTTGGAAGACCACTAGCAACAGTCGATATCAGCTTCAGGTCTCCAGATATCCTAACTTCACTAACCAGCCAAGGCTCCAAAGTCTGCACATATAAGAAAGCAATTAAATTCAAGGATACAAAAAAGTTGATCCACAATTTCCTGCAACGCAAGTGAAGAAAGTACTTCACGGTGTGCAAAAGATGTTATGTGCTTTCCATCAACTGTCATCTGGATTCCCTCCGAACCAACTCTAAGTGTTGCAACAAATAAATGGCCTTGCATAAAAGGAAAGTATCTTCTGGTTTTATATCCTTCCTGAACCATCGTAGACCTCCTTGAACCTTCAGAATGCTTGCCAGCCATCTGAGTGTCATTTCTGCCCACATTCTTGTTACACTGTTCCAACTCGTCCACTGACATAAGATTGCCAATTTGCAGAACTAAGAACTCAATTAAAATTACAGGCTGAATACATAAATAAAATGAAAGGTCATTCAAAGCTTCTAATCATCATAAATAATGACCTTCACAATATGCATTGCAAATGTCAAATAGCAAGGTATTATCATCGATTGCCTATGAAGAGTTTTGAAGGTCAAGTGTAGAAAGAAGGTTCCTTACAAACTTTGATATATTAGATAACAGAGTTGGTCTAATTGGTCCCAAACTCTAACAAAAGAAAAGCCTATAAAAATGTGTAACATTACACAAATTTATCCATGAAAATTGATCATGATTTTCATTTGAGACGCACTGTGCCATCAACGTTAAATCCAAGAGCGTATCATAAGATCTATGTTGCACTATATCAAAAGGTCATCTGAATTTTGTACCTTTCTTATTTTTTGCAGGATCAGGAGGTGGACAGCGCTCTTCTTCACCCCAATCATGAGCTATAGTCCAGGTGTTCTGCACTATTACTGGATCTTCAGTAATCTTATCCCCATGAAGCCTAACATTGTAGTGCAAAATAATGGGTGGATCAGGCTCTCCTGGAAGTGCTTCTCCAGTTAAGTCAATCCGAAAATTACCAAGAAGGCCATCTGGAATGCCAATAATTGTGATGGAAGAACTCTGAGTTAAGCCGCAAGGAAGCCGCAACTTAAAACCTGTATTTTCAATTTCAGTTGCATTCATTTTGTTAAGAAAGTGAGGGCATTGCTTCTCTTTTCCTCTTCTATTTGAGCTTTCATTTCCATGACCAACCTTTTCTGCCTCAACTGAAGCCATAAGGTTATTCCATGCATTTCCAGCTTCTTTCATGGCTTCTAATCCATTTGGTAAGACCTGGGCACGATCAACCAAGTGTTTCACAAGATACCATGTCTGCAAAGATATTTTCTCTGCATTGGAAATATTCCTCCGAGTAAACAGATCAAAGACAATGGTATCAGTGGAAATAACTTGAGAAGATTTCTCTGGATTTTGAAGAGCAGGCGGAAGTGTACTTTGTACCCATTCAAGAGGATTACTAACATTGGAAAAAGGGTTTGTAAGGTAACTTTCTCCAATAGGATTTTTCATAAGAGAATACCTCAGGATCAGCAACATAAACAAGGACACAACGACTACACCACCATACCATTTCTTCATTATGCTGATTACATGAATTGTCTTCGATGCAGTTTGCTTTCCTAAAAAACAGAGCAGAAGACAAGTCTCTCGAGAGTAGTTTCTCTAAACCATGCCCACAGAAGGCTCTGAAAAAGAGGAAATACTTGATTTATCCAGGGCACTCTGTCGTTGTATTTTGCTATTTAAACCAGACTCAGATGTGGAAATCTGGAATTATCATTTGAATATATGCTGGTTTGAGATGTGATCCTTCCTCATTAGATTTCCGTTTAAGTCAACTACTAAGTATGCAGACATTCGTTACTGGGCTGACCATTAATGGCCACATGCTCAGTAACTCATTGCTCCTTCAAGGAAGAACCTTCCTCTTGAATGTCTCACACAAGACTGTCAAGCCAAGTCAAGATATCAAGCCTGTGAATCTGCAAAAAGGTAAATTATAAATTTAATGAAATAATTTGAAGTGAAAATTCATAGTCCATGTATATGTAGTTAATCTTAGCTACACAGAGGATTCTGCTGATGATCAACTAAACCAATACTACTTTATGCTAGTTAGGCACAGCAAGAGAAGCATTTCTTGAGTATGACCATCTTAAAACTTTAACTAGCCATATCAAGTTCATCCAAAGGAAAACAGATGTATAAAGCACAATCGAGGATCAGAGTGTTCTTTCCATTTGAAAGTCCAAAACTGACATGATGACCAACAAAAGTATAATTGAACAAAACTCTATAGATAATAATATAAGTCAATGTACAATCTAGCTCATCACTAACTCAAATTAATGGGAGTAGTTAATCTTTCAACTTTTGGTGGCTGTATCACATCCACTTGGGACTATATGATCAATAAAAAGCTTATACGAAATCAAAATAATGACTTCATGAACTAGAAGACCTTGAAAGCAATCAAATGAATGCTGTATTAGGACAATGACCAAATGTTAGATCACCAAAGCTTCAGGTGCAGGTAATCATTCAATTTTACGTAAAAAAAGAACTAAAAACAATATTTTTAAATTAAACCAAAGAAAGAAACAACATTTGATCCCTAAATTGACTTCTCAAACATAATTGTCAATTACGTACTTTCTCATCCAGCAAATTCATAACTTTGTCTGCTTTCCAATTCTCACAGTTAGTTTACAAAAACTTGTCCAATAAATCGCGTTCTTATTTAATTTGGATTTTATACGCAAACACTGAAGTTGTTCGTGGCTATATCTTTGACCAAAATAACAGTCAACACCCCGTCATTGACACGAAACTAATAAAGATGAAGGGAAAGGGGGGAAAAAAGGATCAATCCACGTACATCTAGAGATCTAAAACGCGTGCACTGTTGATATTCTGATTGGTTGCCAAGAAAATGCGTGAAAAGAAAAGAAAATTGGCTCACCTTCACACATTGAAGTACATCACATGCAACTTCGTTAGTTTTACAAATTCCAGATAAAAACACGATAAATTAGAAACAGAAGATCCTACAAAGCTCTCATTTTTGTTTGCATTTCGAAGTTATCTCAGAAACTAAGACACAATTCTCAGAAACTCCAAGAAAAGGAAAAAAAAAACAGAAACCGGAAAACAGATCCGAGCACGATCAGAAAAAGGGAAATCAAACAAAGGGAGGCACCTGAAGAATTCTCCAAACCACAAAACCGAAACCTGAAATTACAAAGCAGAGCAGCATAGGAGCAGTTAGCAGCAAAAAAAAAAAAAAGGAACTGCTCAGAATGTGAAGTAGAATGTGAAAGTAGTAGCGAAGAATGATGTTGGGATATAGGGAAGCACCTGTAAGGCTAGTGGGAATCTGCAGGCAAGAGAAAGAAGCAACGAGAGGGGAGGGAAATTGAAGGAAAAATTTGATGCGAGAAAGGAAACGTTTCGAAAGTATCTTCTAGGACGTGGTGTTGGACGAAGTAAACGAGAGGGTCTTCTGTGGCGTTTTATGCTTTGGACTCTCTCGCTCTTTGTCGTTTTAGTCGGTTGTTAAAAAAACTATGTTTTTCTTTTTCTCTGTTTTTTTTCTCGGACAACTAGTGGCAAAATTGGAAACATCGATCTGATTGTCTAACTCTGACCAGAGACTCAGAGATTTAATAAATTACCAGGGTTTTAGGGTGAAGATTAACTGGGTAAGGTCGGTCTTCACAGTTGACTACGAAAGCCAATGGGGAAGGGTCATGTGCTGGTTTTGCTTGTGCGCGTGTCAGCTTTTGACTGGTCCTATTCGGTAATAACTGGAGAGTATTGATCATTTTTTGATATTTTTTCTTTTGAGGTAATTTTGTGTCGGCTGTCGTCCGGTATTGTGATGGTAACAGGCACATTTCATTGGACAGCGCAATGAGGAGGAACAAATGGAACTAGGGCGTATCCCTTAACTAATCTTTTTTATGAAATTAGGTTTATGAACAAGACTGGTTAATCGTAGATAACTTAACTTTGAAGTAATTGGCATAGGACCAGCTCTTTAAAACTCCAAATAAATAAATAACCCTTTGACCACTTGTTAAGAGTGAGATACAAAACTTTGAATTGATGCATTTCTATTTATATATATATTTCCATCTTTAGATCTTACGACGGCAGCTGTAAGTGGTTGCATGTGTTAAGATAACATTACAGGTAGTCATTATAAGTTGGATTGATACAATTAATGTTGGATTAATTTAATCTCTTGGAGTTTGACCCTTAAATTTAGGTTTACTGACATAACACGAATTCGTCGCAAACTAATCACTCCATTAAATACCCAACTTGCAACTGAAATTGATTAACTTAATTGAGTCAAGCACGCAAATTTCAATACACGGACAGCTGTTCAATATACATAATAGGAAACAATTTCCATGTCTAAAACTTCAACCAGGGAATTAGATTAATTCCCAGTTTTATTAGGAGATTGACTCGTTTCTTAGGAAAAAGCACGTTCTTGATAAACAGTGTCAGAAAGCACCTAAAGGTAAAGCTAAACTTTGGCATAAATTAGAATGGTCGAGGCGTGAAAATGACAGGACGGCTAATAATGAAGGTTTCTTCCTTCTAAAAGGAGCAAAGTTTCTTCTCCGAACCAAGGTTCCTTATTTTAACTATTTACAGAGTTTCAGTATGTGGTGTTGGTGATTTTTAAATTTTAATAGTTATTTGTTACACTATTGGTGCCCGAATTTGAGCACATACGTTGGTTGGTGTCAGTATAATCTATTTTTTTATTTTAATAATTGGCATATTAACACGTGAAAAATACAATATCCGTCAATTGTTCAGTTTTTTAACTCAATCTTTTTAATTTAAAAAAAAACAAGACCACTAAAATTTCAATGCTTAGGAAGAAATTGGGGTTCAAATCCAAAAATCACATAATCAAGGGTAATTCATTTTTGCTTATTATGTGAGCTAATTAAGCATGGAGCAACAGTGTAATTTATAGCCAGAAGTCGATTGCATTTCGTGCTGGGCTAGGCTTCCAAGTCTTGGGTGTCAACATCTGTGCTTTGTGTCACACTCCCCACGATCCACCGCTCTGTATCGTTGTCTATGTCATCGAGAAACTTGTAAACTATACAGAGTTAATGGATGATTTCAGATAAACCTTCTTTCATAAAATTTAGCCCTATTTCATGCCATTTTTGTTTATGGTTTTGTAATTTTATTTTCATTTTCTCTAGTTTATTTATTGGTTGAGCTTAATAATTTACAAATCACATGATAGAACTCTTGACCTCCAGAAAATGGATACGCTTAGGGCTTTCCACCACTAATTCAATCCCCTCTAAAGACAAAAACTATTTCTTTTTCAATTGCACATATATCATAATTATTTATTACCTAATATTGGATTAATAACGTTATCAGAATCATTGTGAATTAGCACTATAACATAATAGCCTATTTGCTACATTTTTTTAGTGACGAATTGTAAATCGTTGCCAAATGTAGAGTTTTAGTGACAATATTTCATTTCGTAGTCCAAAGTCTCAAATTTAGCGACGTTAAAGTAAATAGTTGGAAAAGTGGATTATTTAGTGATGATTTTTAGTTGTCGCTAAAAATGGTCAATTTTGCGACGGTTTACTCATATCATCGCCAAAAATTAACCCTTTGGCAATGACAACCTAAAATGTTGGTAAGTATTCGAACTTTTCGAGACAAAATGCATAATTTGTCGCCAAACGTGAACTTTTGGCGACTAAACCTTTAAGTCGACGCAACAAGTGTAGATTAAAGAATTATGTATTAATAATGTTACTTTGTTAATGTTTTAATGGTAAGCGTGCTTAATAATCCTAAAGTTAATTATAATTGACATTTATATATGATTTTTTTCATTTTTTGACTTAAGTTTTCTTTTAAATTTGATTATATATATATATATACTTAATGTATAAAAACTCTATAAATTTTCTTTTTGGATATTAAAAGATAAACATACCTAAAATTTAACATATTAATAAGATTAAAATTTAATAAATTTAAGTTGACTATTATTCTTAATCATTAATATTTATTAACAATAAAATAATAATACATAAAAATTGAAAATTGTAAGCAGTTAATATAATGATGTATGCAACTAAGTAGTAAAAGATTGTAATTAGAAATTTAACAATTCTTACAGACATAGAATAACATGAATGATAATAACAACATCAACACCTAATATGAATCTCACTGATATGTGGGGTATGGGGAGGTCCAATAGTACACAATCTTACTCCTAACTAGTTGAAAGGTTGTTTTCAAAATTCTTATAAGCATAACAATAAATAAAGTTTCACGCTTATTCCGTCGAAAAAGAAATGAAATGATTTTTTTCTATATTCTAAGTGACATGAGAGTCGGTAAAGGTAAATAAGTTTGCTATGTCTAGATTTTCAAGAAGGATCCTTGCAAGTTTGAAGGCATTAATTGAAAACGTCAAAGATCTTCCCTCAGGTGTTGGGTTATTGACACCTTCTTCCAACAACTTTTTGGCTATAGCTAAACTTGTAAAGGATATAGTGAACGAATCCCCAAATGTAGTATGGATCACTGAATTAGATGAACTGTCAGTGCAATATGTTTCACCTAAGGCACAATTAGCATGAAACTTAAATAGCTAGTTTAGTGAAACTGTATTATGAAGTCAAATTCGAACACATTCATACTTGATTGAGTAGACATAATAATTGGAATCGGCAATTGATAAAAAACAACTGATTGCCCTAATCCTGTACCATCCCTCGGGATATTACCACTGTTTCCATTTTCACCTATGTTCTCTTTAAGATTGGAATAAGGTTTACATAACATATAGTATATATAATCAAACGTTCATCTAATAGCTTACTATGATGCAAATAAGATACAAATAATTAAGGAAGAGAGGTAATTCAAATGATACTAAAAACCGTGAAGAAGAAGAACGACGTGGAAGGCAAGCGGTGATTAATGTATGATAATAAAATATCTGAATCGATTTTTTTACACTAGGTAGAATTTGCCCATATTCCTCCCATTGAAGCTCATTTTTTGCTATTAGAAATCAGTCGCCACGTTGACATTCCTCGACGAATTGATGTTAATAGTTTAATTCTGAAAATTCAATATATCATAAAATTACTATATTAAATAAAATTCGATTGGTAATCAAATCCCACAAATGAATTGTCGATGGAAAGAACTGATGCATATGACACTTTCTGCATTCCATATCAATGTGATCAGTTATGCTAGTCTTTCGATGACAAGTCAAAGTACTATATTTTAGTAGTAGTCCAGATTTGGTGCAAAAGGAATCATATGGTAAATGTTTTACATAAACATGTATTGCAAATTATGTCTTGAATCACTAACAGACCTTCCATCAAACAGTTAAAAGGATTTCCTTAAACAACAACCAGAGGTTGGGAAAAAAAGTCAACCCATCGTCATCCAATACAGAAACACAATTCACCATCTTCTAAACAAAAACAGAAAAGGAAACCCATACACCAATTGCAGAACACAAAGCCCATATTAACTTTGGGACGTAGTAGAAATATAGTACAATAAGGAGGGTTCTTGGTAACAGAAAAGAAGAACAATAAGTATCAACATAGCACATGATGCTTCATCAACGGTTTCTTTCTTCTAAAGGAAGCAAAGTTTCTTAATGTTAACTCATACATATCTCAAAATCAAAGTTCCTTATTTTAACTATTTACATATTTTCAATATATGATATAAGTGATTCTTAATAGTTATTTATTATACTATTGGTGCTGTAATTTAAGCAGTCAATTTATACATATGCTGGCTGGTGTCAACATAATCTATAACACCCCACTCCCGCAAGAGTCAAACTCGACATCGATGGTGATATCCGAGTCCGTGCCCCGCGAGGGTGGTGTGCTAAAGCACTCAATCATTCAGAAATTGGTATAATTTTTTTTTTGAAA
>JANVCL010000003.1:13324277-13335369 GCA_026546855.1 Erythroxylum incrassatum | reverse complement strand
GGATAGAGGTCGGGATCAGTTCGCGTCTGCATTTCATGTCTTTAATTTTGTATTGAACTATATATTCCGCAACTGTTATATAAATTCATAGTTTGAAATGACTAAAGTGTTTGTATTTGTGAAAGGGGCCAATTGGCCATACGAAAATTTTGTAAATTCATTGTATGACTAAAAAGTGGCTTATGCCCTATTTGAGTATCGATTTCTGCACATATTGTTGTGTTTGTCAAAAAATATATATACCAATTTCTGACTGAGTGAGTGCTTAGCACGCCACCCCCGTGGGGCATGGACTCTGATATCTCCATCGATGTCGGGTTCGGGTCTTGTGGGAGTGGGATGCTACACAAAATTTATGCATATATCAGAAAAACCCAGCAAGAGACAAATCACAGTCCACAAGAGAAACACTACATGCATACATTCACGACAACATAATCATAGAAATGTGCAGCATTATTACTTACCAATCAACCAACCAAATCACACCAATCCATAAGTAAAACAGCTACAGATATTTTTCAAAACCAGCAAACACAAGAAACTGAACAAAATCATCGACCATGAATCCCAAAAGAAGAGACACGTATAAAGCATCACAAAATCAGCAGCTCACTTACCTTATGCTTCAGTCCACACCCACGTAAGGAGTCCAAACGCAAGCCAAGAGTCCTAACTTAAAGTCATACAAGAAAGGTGATCTTCAGCAATCTCACGGTGTCCTCCAAATAAGTAACAATGTCATCCACACATTATATTTTTTAAAATGGACTTCTTTCATACTTAAACAATTATCCAAAAATCCAATTCAGGTAATAAGTATCACTTTGTTACACCTTACCTTAATTTGGATTTTAAGACTTGCTTTTTCTTGAAGAGCTGATAATCGAAAGTGCTAAAATTAAACAATAAGATATATAATAAATATCTTAACAATCTCCAATAAGAAACTCCTTCTTAATCCAACATCAAGTTCCAAAGAACATCTATCAAATTCTTAAAGTTCAAGAAATATCCAAAGAAACACTAATGAACAATCATCCAAATTTCTTGCCCTTAGGACAAAAAGATGCCGAAAAGTAAGACTAATAGTCATAAATATATCTTAAAATCTTCCCCTGAATTGAACAATCACAAAAAACAATCTGATGTCTCCCTCTAGGGACAAAACAAGAATCCTTTAATGTGATCAATCTTAGCGAATAAAGAAACATAAGAATCACTTCAATTCCATTTTCATAAGACTGATCAAATTCATAAACCCCATCATCAAGCATAGCCTCATGTACACATCAATCACCTAAACCTTAGAAAACTCATAAATGCAAACTCAGAAACCTAAACGATAACTCCTTTGAACCCTTTTTTATTTTTTAATAAATAATATCAAACTATACTTCAAAAATGCAAAGCACACAGTCTTTGTGCCCCTTGAAGAAATTCAAACTTGGGCCTATTTCTCATCACATTATCTCAGTCATCAACTGTCTGGTTGATTTCTTCGTCTAAAGCAACTGACTTATCATTCGTCTGAACAGTTTCTTCAAAAGCAGTAACTAACTGTGAATTCGGACAATTTCTTGTTTTTCCTTCACTAAGTCTTTGTGCTTGTATTTGACCCTTTCTAACCCAAGAGTACTTTGGTAACATAGGTTGCTGCTGGAAATTTAATGGAGAGTGTCTAGATTTTCGATTTTGACCCCTTTGAAACATCATTTGTAACAACTTATAACATTTTGGTCTTATGTTCCCAATTACTCCACAAAAGTGACATATAGGTATGAAACTCTGATTTTTCTTTGAGATTTTTCCTTGAATGGATCCGGTCGCACCAATTTTCTCATCATTTGACTTGGAACATTCACCTCTATAGCCAATGCCTTGAAGGTCTCCTTTATTCTTACTAATTTTCAGCAACTATTCTAGCTTTTCAGCACCTCCGTTTAACATTCTTATTCCTTTTCTTGTACTAACCAACTTCAATTTTGTTTCACTAAGTTGATCTAATGTAGACAATAACTTCTTCTCTAGATCTTGAATGATGTTCTTTATAGAAGAGTTTTCCTCCTTCAACTTCTCATTTTTCTTACATGTTTGGACCCATTTAGCATACATTAACTCAAAGGCTTCATAAATACCTTCCTTTAAGTAATGTCATCGATTTCATATTTTGAGATTGAGCTTTGAGTTGATTCATTTGCATTTTTCCCAGAATTTCCTAATTTACTCACGTTTTCGTCATTGATTACGTCCTTCTTGGTTACTGTAAAGCAAGTAACTGGACTTTTGCTATATAAAGCAACTAATGCAGCACTATTCACAATTTCTCCTTCACTACCATACTCACTTCTAGATTTATTCTCACTCTAAATACTTGTATAGGATTCCCTTTTCTCTTCTTCAAGGTGTTAGTACATTCTGCTTGTATATGTCCGAAGCCTTGACACTCATGACATTGAATTTTCTTCACTTTTCTTTCATCCTTTAAAGTTTTCCCTTGTTGTTTAAAATTACTATTTGATGAGCTCCCACCGTTTTGCCTAAAATCGGATCTATCATTCTTCACTTTCTTTAACCACTCACTAAATTTTCTTGTCAATAACTCCATGGTACCGCTGTTGCCTGCAACCATATTAATAGTAACTCTAGTAATGAAAAATGTAGTTAGTAAAGAGTTGAAATCGTTCCCAAGAGAAATTTTAACGATAAAGATTATACGAGTTCAAAACTAAAACAAAATAGGGGGTTTTTAATTCACGAAATTTTGAGAAATTAAAAATGACAAAAATAAAAAATTAACAAATATAATCAAATCTGGAAATTCAATAAACAAACCTTGGTTCCTCTCCTAACTCCGCTTGCTCTTCCTTTATTGTTTTTAGGTTCTCCAAATTATCTCCACTCTTTGAAGGAATGCACAACTCTTTATAATCACTCTCTTGTTGGCTAAGAACACTTGTAGACACTCGGGCTTCCATGCTCCCTACCACGTCTGCTAAGTGGCTCAATTGATCTTCCAAGCTCTTCAAGCTACTCCTCGTTTCCTGCTGGATTTGAAGAGTGCTCGTTGCCAAACTCATTACGATCTCCTATAAAGACATCTTATCAGGTGGTGGCAATGGTAGAGGTGGAGGCTCTGGCTGGAAGTAGGACTGCTCTTGATAGTAGCTCGGTGGAGAAGTGAATTTGTACTGTGTATCCTACAAAATAGGACATATACAAAAGGATAACCCAAAAAATGAGCAAACTTCATATACTTTAGCTTGTTGGTCATCCTTCAGTACTTGCGCGGCTAAGGATGCGAAATCCACCACTTGATGCTCAAACCTGAAAGTAGCAATAGATGAAAACTTGTCATCATAATAAGGATAATATGAAAAATTAGAATCAAAAGCATACTGATAGTGAGTCAGGCTGCTAAAAGATTGAAAAATAAGAAAAAAGCTATGAAACTAAAACAAACAGAAGACAAGGTAACTAAGAGCAACGAAACCAAAAATAAAAACAAAAACATCACTAGAAAAACCGTCAAGAAATTTCCCGGCAATGGCGCCAAAATTTGATACTACTGCCACTTGTAACCAAATTAATACCAACTTTAGCAATGAAAAATGTAGTTAATGAAAAGTTGAGATCGTTCCCACTAGAAATTTTAACGGTAAATATTATACGAGTTCAAAATTAAAACAAAGTAGGGGGTTTTAATTCACGAAAATTTGAGAATTTAAAAATAACAAAAAATAACAAATTAACAAATATAATCAAATCTGGAAATTTAGTACACAAATCTTGGTTTCGGGTCACTAACGTTATCACAATAATATGGATCGTTGATATAAAATTCAGTCCATCAACAAACATTCATTGGGTGATGTTTTCTCTTAAGATTAAATGAATAGAAACATATATTCTAAACATTCTTATTAGTCAACAACTTAGGTACGATCTTAAGTTTAATTGATTAATAACTTTAAGAACTAAGAAACCAATGAACAAGACAACACATGTACAACATGCATTTAATCAAGTTAACTATCTTCTTAGAATTTTCAACTCTGACGCAAAGATGGTAATCCTAATTGCCACTTTTGATTAGCAAAACTGAACGTCATATCCTACTATTCTGGCCATTAAACAAATCAATTCCTAGTTGCGCATCTTAAAAATCAACCAATTCAATCATAAAAAGCAATTCAAAAGACACTCGATATTCATCAATGAAACAAACTTTATTAGAAATCTCACACATATTAGATAATAATGTGGTTCCCTTCAACCAAGAAGAAAGGTTTAGCTACTTATAATGAAAGTGAAAATCAATGAAGAAATAGCAAAATACAAAGTCTCCATCCCTGGTCTTTTCATAGAAATTACAAAAAATCTTAGAGAAACTACCGTAGAAAATGTAAAACTTCCTATCTTACATAACGTGAATAGTAAAAATGTCTTCCTTTATGCTTTTCAATGTCCTCCCTCTTTCCTCCTTTTCGTTATCTCTAGCAGATATCCTCTCCCTATATTCAGATTACAGATCCCTTTCTGTAAGGCAACAATTTGATTCTCAAGATCATAAAGATCTTAGGTGGATTGAATTTGATTAACAAATTTTGCAGATATTCTTTTTCCTTAGACGTGCTCACGCTTGGTCAATTATTTTTCTACCAGCCTGTAAATTCGAATTATCTTTACTTTCCTTACATCTTTTTTATTCAATTTTATCTTTCAAGTGTTGAAAATCATCTGAGAACTATTAAGAAATAAGTCCATTAATTTTGAATAATAATTTCAACACATTAAAGAGATTTATATCCAAAATTAGCACAAAAATGACAACTTAACATTCCATACCCTTATTCTTATCAGATTCATCTTTGAAGTCATTCACGGCTTTACCAATCTCGGCTTGCAATGCCAATCTTATGTTCCTCTCTTGTTTGCCCCCTTAACAAATTCATCTCAAAATTAGTAAGAATTCCAATTACCTTATTCAATGACAATTCATTGATATCATGAGCTTCCTCGATTGCTGCAATTTTTTATGTAAACCTCGGAGGCAATGATCTCAATGTCTTCTTAACCAGTTTTAGGTTAGAGTACTTCTTCTTGAGTTGATGTGTTTAGTTTGCTATGTCACGCAGTCTCTCATTAAAATCTCCAATAGTTTCACTTTCTCCCATCCTCAACTCTTCAAATCTCGTAGCCAACATTTGAAGTTTTAAAGCTATCACAGATTTCGATCCCTCATGTATAGTTTGTAAAGTGTCCTATACTTCTTTCACCGATTCACAGGCTGATATCATAACAAAGTGACCTTCATCAACTGCACTGAAGATGGCATGCAAGGCTTGAGATTTTTTAAGCGTTCTCTCTTCTTCAACCCTTGTCCACTCAGATGCATCTTTAAGCACTTCTTTTCCCTTTTCATCAGTCGTCATTGGATGTGTCTACCCATTTAAAACTGAGTTCCATGCTTTTGTTTCTTGTGCCTGAATGAATACTTTCATTTGTGATTTCCACGTAGGATAATTTAAACTATCTAACAACAGTGACTTGATGATTGATGCCCCTTCTCTTATAGCCATAATTGCGAAACAAGGATCTGCACCGACTTGATGTACCAAGTTCTGATTCGATGATCCTCTCTGATACCAATTGAAAAAAATCATAAGGGTATAGTAGTTTCGCAAAATCTTCGATTTACCGTAGTCGTTTCTAGCACAATCAAAAACTAGAAGAATTAAATGTAACAAAATATAAATCAATACCGAAATTTAGTAACACAGTTTGGCACACCTTGCCTACATCTGTAGGGCCCTCACCCAGCTTAATTCTTTCACTAACGACAATAGTTTTATACAAAGCTTTACTGAGCCAACACCACTTAACCCTTGATACTATCTCTCATTCTCATAACCTGTGAAAGAATTTCACACCTAATAGTAGGACTGCCTCATACTAACCTCAACAGAGGATTTTTCTCAACGATCTTTTAATGAGAAAATAATAACGAATAACTCAAGTGATTAAAATAATAAAGAATGAAAGCAAATACACTTAAGATAGAAAGAAACAACTTCCCGATGTTTTCAGCTTCTCCAAAGACTAATTTAAAAGTTGTTCAGCAATTGAAAATGTCATATTCAACTATTGGATATTTTTTGAACATCATCTCCAATATTGACATCCACCAAAACAGACATAATCAACACTCAATCAGCCCATAAAAGGCACTCAAACGATCAGGTATGACAATTACTAAAATCACAAAAACTTTTGGAAATTTTCGTACACAAGAAATCAGAAAAACCCTTCATATAAGGTTTATGCATATATCAGAAAACCCAGCAAAAGACAAACCACATTCCAGGAGAGAAATCCTGCATGTATACATTCACGACAACATAGCCATAGATAAGTGCAACATTCTTACTCACCAATCAACCATTCAAATCACACCAACCCACAAGCAAAATAGCTGCAAATATTTTTCAAAACTAGCAAACACACAACACTGAACAAAATCATCGACCACGCATGCAGCCCAAAAGAAGAGTCACATATAAAGCATCACAAAATATGCAGCTCACTTAGTCTATTCATCAGCCCACACCCACATAAGGAGTCCAAACGCAAGCCAGAAGTCCTAACTTAGAGTCACACATGCAAGGTGATCTTTAGCAATCTCACGGTGTCCTCCAAATGCACAACAACGTCATCCACACATTATCCTTTTTAAAATGGACTTCTTTCATACTTAAACAATTATCCAAAAATCCAATTCAAATAATAAGTATCACTTTGTTACACCTCATCTTAATTTGGATTTTAAGACTTGCATTATCTTGAAGATCCGATAATCAAAAATGCCAAACTTAAACAATAAGATATATAATAAATATCTTAACAAGTTTGTTTGTGATCTTCTATTTAAGAAAGCTATAAAAGGAAAGTAAAAGTTATAGATGACCTTTTCTCGTGAAAATATAGGAAAAATTTAAGATGAATGTCCTACCTTAATGTAACATTTTATATTAGTACTTCACAATTGCCACTTTTTCTCTAACGTTATGGCTTACTTTTGTTTTCGTTTCAACATGCACACTATAACATAACAGACTATTAGCTATATTTTGTGTGTGTGATGAATTGTAATTCATCATCAAAATGTGGACTTTTAGCAACGATATTGCATTTTATGGCCAAAAGTCTCAAATTTGGTGACGTTAAAGTAAATCGTCTGACAAGTAGATTACTTAGCAATGATTTTCAGGAATTTTGTGATGGTTTACTCATGTCGTTACCAAAGATCGAGCCTTTGGCAACGATAACATAAGACGTTGGTAATTATTTGAACTTGTTGTGACGAAATGGATAATTCGTTGCCAAATGTAAACTTTTGGCTAGTAAACCTTGAAATCGTAGCGAAAAGTGTAGATTAAAGAATTATGTATTAATAATGTTAATTTTTAATGGTAAGTGTTCTTAATAATATAAGGTTAATTATAATTGGCATTTATATATGATTTTTCATATTTTTGACTTACGTTTTCTTTTTAAATTTGTTTAAATATATAGTTAATGCATAAAAACTCTATAAATTCTCTTTCTAGATATTAAAAGATAAACACATACCTAAAATTTTACATATTAATAAGATTAAAATTTAATAAATTTAAGTTAACTATTATTCTTAATTATTAATATTTATTAACAATAAATTAATAATACATAAAAAATTGAAAATTGTAAGCAATATAATATAATGATGTATGCAAGTAAGTAGGACAAGATTGTAATTAGAAGTTTAATAATTCTTATAGACATAGACCAACAACAACAACAACAACAACAACAACAACAATAATAACAACAATAACATCAACTCCCAGTATGAATTCCACTAATACACGGGGTCTGAGGAGGCTCAATAGTATGCAGTCTTATCTCTAAATAGTAGAGAGATTGTTTCCAAAATTATTACAGACATAACCATAAATAAAGTTTCACGCTTATTCTGTCAAAAAGGAAATGAATTGAGTATTTTTTTTAGATTTAAAGTGACATGAGAGTCGATAAAGGTAAATGAGTTCGCTATGTCAAAGATCTTCCCTCGGATGTTGAGTTATTGACACCTTCTTCCAACAACTTCTAGGCTATAGCTAAACTTATAGAGGATACAGTGAACGAATACAGTATAATTAAACTTGTAAATGATACAATGAACAAAAATTGGTCAAGCTTAAAAAGATGGTCAAACAAATACTTGGCCCAAATTATGTAAGTAGTAGTGACGATGAACACAAGTCTTAGTTTGTACATAATTTTTTTGTTAACATTTGTAAATAAAATTTAATAAAATTTTTATATAAAAATGCCTCTAATTTTTAATTTTTAATTATTTTTATTTTTATTTTCATTTAATTAATTATAAATAAAAATTTAAATATTACAAACAATAAGATGGATTAATAATTTACCATTTATTATAATTAAATGAATAAATTACTAATAGGATTGTTTAGTCAAAAATAAAAAATCGATACCAAAACTTGTTATCTATGTTCCTAAAAACGTCAACAATAATTTTTAAAAATTAAAAATGTAATTAAAATTTTTTGGTGACGATTAGCTACGTTCCACAAACTGTCATGAATAACTTTTACCTACGTTCAAGAAATCATCGCTAAAACTAATTTGCTATGAAACAGAAAACGTCTCAAACTTTTATTACCTACAAATAAGATAACGCAGTTAATAACTTTTAGCCACGAAAAGAAAGCATCATAAATTATCTTTCGCGATGTTTTTCCTTTCCTTTGCCTATCACTTTTCGCAATGTATCTAGGATTGAAGCTAGATATGATTTGCGACTATGTTATAAAAAACTTGCCAATAATATTTTGCTACCGCGATTTTTGGCGACAATTCGTGCAATGAATTTTTTTTTTTGTCAATAAAATTATTGGCGACGAATTTTTGGCTTTTAATGATGAAAATATTTGTCGTCAAAAACCTCTTCTATTGTAGTGGCATTATGTTCTGCACACTCGAGATTGGCTACGAGTAGTTAGAGCATTATTTCATGATTTCTCCTAACTTCTGCATACTGCTGAAGATAACTATCAAACATAGAGGACAAATTGGAACTTTTTACGACTGAAGAAAGAAGCAACAATCTCCAAAGTAGTTGAAATTTCACAGAAGAAGATTTGCTTCAGTTATCAGATATGCAGCAGAAGTTGTTCGATACTTCATGTCATAATGCTACATTTCGAAAGCATGTTGATGAGCATAACCAATACCTTGAAGAGCCTCTATAAGAGGTGAGAACTAAAGGTAAAGAAATATGCACAAATGAAGATGGTCATTTAGACAAAGAGCAAGTAAATGAGGACAAGACCACTGGTCAAGTACATAATCGCTTTTTGATTCTTGCACTTTCAGCTGAACTAATGCCGATGTCTGACTACAATGATGCAAATAGGAACTATCAAATACTTGGAGGTTAGTGATCTAGAGTTTGTGGCTTTGTGCAACTTGTTTGAATATGTCTAAGTTGTTAACTAGTTGAGTGTTTTATGAAATATGTCCACGAACAGGACTGCATACGAATCCAGTGCAGCAGTCATTAGAATACAAACATGATGCTGCAACTTCAGGTCAGTGCCGTTCACCAATGAAAAGCAAACATTGGCTGTTTGATTAAATGCTTATCAGCCAACAAATTTTCAGAAAAGAAGGCCCTTGGGGAAATAAATTGTTGGGACTTCTAAAACTGATCATGTTGGCGAAAAGGTATGAATCACATTGGAAAGAAAGAACCCAACAGTTAACTCAGATTAAGCATCTAGCTCAATGGAAAAAGAATTGATCTGTGCAAAAGATGATTAAGGAGTTTAGATTTTACCATTTGGATAGAAAGCAAGCTTGGTTGTCACAAATTCTACATCTAACTCAGTCGAGAAATCATTCACGACAAGGAGAGAAAACAGAAAGCTATACATATGGAAATCCCCAAAAAAGAATAATTCATTTGAGCAAAATGAAACATCTAGCTCGCTCTAAACGCAATGCATCAGTTGTTGATCAAGTAACTAGAGATTGCATGCAAGGGTGTTTGGAATTCCAAGAGTCTAGAGGTAAAAGCTGCCTAACAATAATACTTAGGTTACAGAATAGGCACATCTAAGAGTTGGTTATTTCAGAACTTCAAATGGATACTCCTTTGTGCTATGTCAATATCATTTCATTTTTACAGGCAGTCTCGGAGTAACTGTCCTTTTTCCCAATCTGCATTTGTTCACTATATTATCTTGGATAACATATTTTTTTCATCAGAGCATCCTTTATCCGGATGAGGCTTAAAGTTATTAATTTCTGTTTTCTTACATGCATCATGCAATCTGCTATTGTGCCACATAAGCGTGCATGAAGAATCATTGCTGAAATGTTTGGAGAAGAAGATAGCTTCCAAGTGAGTAATATCCTTATTCTTTAAAGAAATTTCATTAATATTTTTGTTTCTTAGAAAGTGTGTTGGATACTTGGATTTAATTTTTTTAGTCGCTTTTATAGGTCCAGTATGTACTTGCTAGATCAGCTACGTATACAGATTGAGTTTCCTTATATTTAGTGGATTTGTATGTCGGGACTTTACCCACGTAGAAGAAGATGTGAATAAATTTTTGTACATCTTCCAAACGAACATCAAATATGTAGGTTTCCTAATTTCACTTAGCAAAGGTCCTGACTTCTACAGTGGATGATTTCAAGATGAGTAGTTCTCAATTTGTCTTATTTTATCTAGAACTTAATTAGTTGACAAATGATCGCTTGATCAATCATTAACTTCGATTTGTGATCTTTAAGGTTATTCTTCTTGTTGGTTTTGTAGCGCCCCCTTATCGTAGGGTACACACCGGGACGCTCGTAAGTCATTCCGGTACATATCCTACGATAAGAGAGAACTACAGACAAACATCATTATACTCCACATGGCATCACAATAGTAAAAAATTAATATTAAATTGCAACTTTTTAAAACCAAACTTTTTCCATTTCATTTCATCAAACTCAGTAATTTACATGACTG
>JANVCL010000003.1:13312980-13324177 GCA_026546855.1 Erythroxylum incrassatum | reverse complement strand
TTTCGATCCCAAATTAATGTACCCAATATTTCATTACCGTTTGACAAAAATTTTCGATACTGAAAACCAGTCGATTCGCCACTTAGCAATTTTCCGGTCTGGAAAAATTTCCCAGAAAATTTCAAAAAATTTCCTAAAATTCCCCTAAAATGTAAAACACATAAGGAATCACTCCAATTAATTTTTTAAACACAAATATCACGTTATCGACAACAAAATTTTATTTAGGCACAAATACCGAAAAATGTCATGAATGCATGTACAGTTATTTTTCATGAGCAAAATTTCACTATTTACAAATAAAAGTATACATGAAAATTTTTCAATCAGTCCTAATCACTCTCACCCCTTTCCAAATTACTATTCTACCCTTCCCGTCGGGGGTGGGATGTTACAGGTTTCCCATAATAGGTAAACTTTGGCCCTATTTGATAAATAACTTATCAGTCAAATTTTGGTGGATTGAAAGGTTTCTCTGTTTGACCATATCAAATAGCCGATGGAAATATTTGGTAACTAGTTGATTAGGCTAGCTGATTAAACTCAATCAACTGGTTTTGAAAAAGCTCCGATGTAGTAGCGTTTTGCTCTGCAGCTAAAAATGTAATATAGAAAAAGTCGATTGTACACTTTAAGTTATTATTATTACTTATGTTTCTTTGCAACTAAGGAAGACATGCCTGAACGAAGCCATCAACGAAACCGTGTATGAATGAAGCCATACTATTACTTTCGCCCTTTAAATTTGTTGTGCGAAGCCATGCATGTAGTTTCAATTATGCTAGCATGTTACTGCGGCACAATTCAAACTAAATTTTTAAATCGTCAGCTAGACTCAAGATGTATAAATTCATCCAAAAGATTATGCAACAACCATTCTTTTAAACTCATGTGCTTAGCAAGCTTGGAAAAGCTCTAAGCTCAACTCTCCATTCCTCCAGAGTATCTAGTTCACAATTTTCTAAGAATTGGAGCTTAAGAAATCCACCTGCTCAGTAGACCATTTCCATTCCACAAAAGGAATTTGACAAAATAAATGAATATTTATGTCTTAAGATAATATATATTATATTATTAAGTAGAGACAAATATGGTGAGTTGTGAAGATGGTAATGGTTCATAAATTGAATGTTAGTGGCTGAAGTTTTATGCATTTTGGTGACAGTAAAGAAGTTGCCAAAGAATTGATTCTCTACAGTATAAGCATGGGTTTTCTAGATTTGCTGCAATTTTGACTAAGTCTCAAGCTAAGTATATTACAGGTGTCATTAATGTCGGTGAATTGTGAACTCCGTTTGTTTAGCACTATATATTACTTGTAGAAAGTTGTATTCATTTCTTTGTTTATCGATTTGTTCCTGTATAGTGTAGTTATAACCTAAAATATACTCTTTGTATATACTGCTTGTTACTTTCGAAAGCTTATTGAATTTAACTCCATTTATTATTCACAACTACTCGACCATCTCTTTTTCACCTTTAAAATGGAAAAGCTCAACACAATGCTACGCAGAGAGTAGAGGTTACAACACACTGATATGAAAAACCCTCCCAAAACTTCACTGATACGCAGAGTGAAGAACGTTTCAACAGTGCGTTGATTAGATTCCAACTACTAACATCTTCTATAATAAGTTTATCCTCTCCCTTTCCCCTTTCTCACCAGCATATTTTTGTTGTGTTTAAAGGAATAAAAATGATTATGGTATATTGCCTTCTCTGTCACCTATTAGTCACCATCATTAGTTGTTTCTTTTCTCTATCACCTATTGTTCTCTTTCTTCTTTGCATGCTAGCAGTTTTCATTAGGTAGTGTGGCTTATCTTATTTGATATGTTGTAGAAATAGAATGAATAAAGAGGATCGATTGATGTAAGTTGGAGGATTGTGATTTTGATAGTGCCTACAGGAGATTGAAAGAAGAAATAAAAAATAAAGGAAAAAGCGCTTATGTACTGAGTTTTAATAGTTTTATAATGTGTTATGGATTGTAATCATAACCATTGTGCACTGTGCACCATGCATTATGCACTATGCATAGTAACCATGCATTGACATTTGAATTGGTGTTTACCTAGTGATTATAATAATAAATATTTAATTTTTTGTGCAGAATTTCGTTTTGCTTCTCATTACTATGTTAAGGGGTTCAAAAGGTTTTATAAAAACTCAATCAAAGAAGTAGTAGTATAATGATAAAAACAATAATCTTTACATTTTGACAATTTAGTTTTTCCTGTAAGCCTATTCAGTGAACTTGTATTGGAGGGCTACGTTAGATGTTGTGTTTTTTTTATGAATCTTTAAAATTAAAATTTCATTAATAAATAGAAAAGAGAAAAAAAAATTAATCATCTAAGTTCCACGTAAAACCTAATTTTTTAAATTAAGCTAAAAAGGATTTGAATGAAAGTTAAAAAGAAAAAAATATTAAAGTTCTAAAAGAGATTTCCACCGCCTGGAGTCTTGGTTAGAATAAAAACATATTGATCATATTTATAGAATCTTAAAGAATAAAACTAAAGTTGTACTCCACTATCAACAGATGGATGAAAAATGTTCCTTTTTCAATAAGATTATTAACAAATAGATAGAAATATTTGATTATTTATTCAAATATTATATGATGATAAAAGAAGTAATATTATTAGAAACATATACTTGACGATAGACAACATTGCAAATTGACTAACTAGTATATAATCTTCACTCATATTTTATGGTCAGATGACACCATCCTAAAGAGGAAACAAAGGAGAAAGTTAAAGGGGGGATGATATAGGCAGGGTTCATAGGACAAAAAGACACTTCTTATCTTTTGTGACATTTCTAACCAATATATTCAAAGGAGTAAGGGAAAGTGTGGTAGAATTATTTGTCAAAGGTTATTATAAAAGAAGGTGGAGGAAGAATTTCACAAAGCGACCGACTTATCATGGGATAAAAATAAACTTAAAATAAGTTTGATTGGATGAGAGTTAGATGGGGTCTTTGAAAACAGTTGAAAGGGAAAGAAACGAGATTAAAATGGGACTATGACAAAGGAACAATCAGTGCCAGTGAGGAGTGGTGGACTTTAAAGATTAAGGTTAGCTTGTTTCCCCTATTTTAAGTTATTTTCCTTTAATTTATTGCTAAATATTTAGTTAAATAATTTATATTTTATTTATTTATTTTTTTATAGGAGAACATCAATTTTAAAACATTTTAAAAGAAAGGGCTTGAACCTGAGTTGAATGTAAGTTAGATATACTTTTTAGATGTTTGGCTTGAGAAAAGATTACATTTTGTGCTATGTTGACCCTCCATAAGGACAAAGAGAAGTTGAGGAAGTGTATGTACCTTCTTCACCTTATAATCATGAGAATATGGATGAGACTAGTGGTTTAAACAATTACCGTATGATTGGTGATTGGGAAGAGGTGTGGAGAGGACTTACCCCGACCACTGCATCTACCCCTAATGCTACCCTTCAAGCTACGCATGATGAAGGGAGTGAAAAAATAAGATGAAAAGGCTTTTGGAGAGATAGAGTGCAACAATGGAGATGAATGCTTTCATTACGAAAATGTTGAACACGATGACTATTAGTGTATCATAGAGTACTAGTGCTAGTGCATCACATCATGATGTTACAAATGCTTTGAGAAAACTATGTATTTTTTCTAGTTTAGAGACTGGTACTCCTAAATTTTACTTTGCTTGCATGTTGATGAAGATCTGCAAAGAAGGTCCATTTTTTTTCAATTTACCAGATGACACAAAGAGATTTGAATATATAAAGTTTACGTATGAGCATGGGAAGCATAAAAAATGTTAAACATAGTTTATATGCATTATTATGTTTAGTTTATTGTTCTTATGATTTGTGAACTTATGTTGATATGGTGTGTTTTGAGACATTGTAAACTTGGTTAACTTACTTTTTTATATTATGTTATCTTATTGGTAATCTATAATTTTATTACGTGTTATATTATTTATTTATTTATATTTAGACATATAAGTGTCTTGTTTATTTAGAATATAATTTTATTTATTTAAAATATAATTTTACCTGCTGATTTGTAGATATGGATGATAATGTTATGCAACTTATGCAAATTAAGCAATTTTTGGACAATAAGATTGAGTTTTGGGATTCGATGACTTATGTAGCATGTTATATGGGTGTGCATTTTTTAAACCATATATATAAGGAACCATGCATGACTTCCTATCAAATAGGAGAATTACAGATGAATGAATTATTGAATGGTCATGAAAAACAATGTTTTAATACATTTAGGATGAATCAAAATACATTTCATCAATTGTGCATAGTTTTGGAAAACAATTATGGTTTGAGACCTTCGAATAGGATTTGAATTTTGGAGAAAGTAGGTTTTTTCGTGCATGTCCTAAGTCAAGGTGCCCCTAATAGGGATACCTCAAATTGCTTCCAACATTATGGTGAAACTATAAGTAGAGTTTTTAAAGAATTTTTTAGTGTCATAGACGAAATTTTAAGGGATATATTCATACCAAAAGATCCTGAATTTAAGGAGATTCCACTATAAATTGCCAATGATGCTAGATTATGCCACATTTTAAGGTAATTGAATATGTTCCTCCTCCCCCTTCATTACTTTTTTGTTGAAAAAGGTTGTTTTATAATCTTATGATTATTCCTTTATATTAGGATTGCATTGAAGGTAGTGATGGTATATATATGGTGGTAATTGATGCAGAGGAGGATCAAATGCGATATAGACGATGGAAAGGAATAATGATTACAAAAATATTGGCAGTATGTGACTTTGACTTACTATTTACGTATATTTTAGTGGGTTAGGAGGGATCAACACATTATTTTTGTATTTTTTTTGATATAATTGGTAATTCGAGAATCAAAATTTCAAAACCACCGATAGGTAATTTTAAGATTTGTAGGATTTGTTATTCATGATTTAGATTTTTTATGATATCATTCATACTAATTATCTTGCCTCTATGAACCGTCAAGTAAATATTACTTGGTTGATAAAGGCTATCTGAAAAGAGAAGGATATTTAACACCTTACCCAAAGACAAGGTATCATCAATTGGAGTTTTGTGGTGCAAATCCAAAGGGATCTCGATAAGTTTTTAATCGAGCTCATTCATCATTGACAAGTTGTACTGAGAGGGCTTTCAATGTTCTTCAAGCTTGATGGAAGATATTGGTGAAAATGCCTAAGTATTCATTGATAGACCAAAATAGAATAATTTGTGCAGCTTTTACGTTGCAGAATAACTGTGAGATCTCACATCGGTTAGAGAGGGGAACGAAGTATGCCTTATAAGGGTACAAATACCTCTCCCTTATAGAGGCATTTTCCATGGTCTAATGTATTGGATCCCATCAAAACTTCGAGGTTAAATGTGCTTGGATGAGAGTAGTTCTAAGATAAGTGACCTCCAGGGAAGGCCTTGGGAAAAGCAAAACTATAAGGGCTTGGCTGAGCCAAGGTCCAAAGCGGACAATATCTGTAAACGGGTGATCTGGGATGTTACAAATGGTATCAGAGCTAGTACCCAAACTGTTGTACCAGCTAGGCTGGACCCCAAAGAGGGCTGGGCCCTAAGGGGTGGAGAGTGTGAGATCCCACATCGGTTGGAGAGGGGAACGAAGTACACCTTATAAGGGTACAAATACCTTTCTCTTACAGACACGTTTTTCATGGCCTAAATGTGCTTAGGTGAGAGTAGTTCTGGGATGGTTGACTTCTTGAAAAGGCCTTGAGAAAAGCAAAACCGTGAGGACTTGGCTGGGACAAGGCCCAAAGCAGACAATATCTGTAAGCAGGTGATTTGGGTTGTTACAGGTGGTATCAGAGTCGGTACCCGAACCATTGTGATAGTTAGGCTGGACCCCAAAGAGGGCAGGGCCCTATGGGAGGTGAACAGTGTGAGATCCCACATCGGTTAGAGAGAGGAACGAAGTATGCCTTATAAGGGTACGGATACTTCTCCCTTACAGACGCATTTTCTATAGCCTAAGGCATCGGATCTTATCGAAACTTCGAGGTTAAAAATGCTTGGACGAGAGTAGTTCTAGGATGGGTGACCTCCTGGGAAGGCCTCAGAAAAAGCAAAACCATGAGGGCTTGGCTGAGCCAAGGCCTAAAGCGGACAATATCTGTAAGAGGGTGATCTAAGATGCTACAATAACTATATTAGAAGTATAATTGGCAACCCAAATTTTAACATCATCGATCAATATCATGAATTTATAACTCTATATGTATTTTAAGATGTTGAAGTTAACTCTACACAAAAAGACGTTGAAGAACAGAAAACTCGAGAGGCGACAACTATTCGTGATAACATTGCTTCTAGTTTAATGGCAGATAGACGTTATTCTTATATTATTATAAACCTTAGTTTTAAATGATGGTATTGACTACTTTTTCTCTATTTGAATTGTGTTGTTAAACTTCATTTGGATTGTTATTTTATTTTTGGATGTATCATTATCTATGAAATTTCTGCTTGATTTATGTTCATGATTTTATTGTTATTGTTGTTGTTTTTATTATATGTGCTGTGTTTTTTATTAGAGTTATAAACTTAATTTTTGTAAACATAAATATCTAAAATCTAAATTCTTATTAGAATATTCAAATAAGATATAATATTCATGCCTTTATAAATTTTTTTAAAGTCACATCTTCATATGTCATTTTATAGATAAACAACTAATACTAAATTTTATCAAATATCTTTAATAAATAGTTGATGTTATCTACTGATCAATCAGCTGATATAATCCACTGTCCACTAACCATTGATAGAATTAGCTAACAACTAATGCAATCTAATGATTGTCAAATAAAGCCTATGTTTAGGGGATTTAGGAGAACTAAATGCGTGATTCCTAGCACATCACTTCCTCCACGAGGTTTATATTCTTGCCACCAATTTGTATATCTACCATAAAGATATAGCAATTGTCCTAACGAAGCTCAATTTGATTACAGCTTCATGGTGGGTAGTTGATAAATTTGAGCTTAGTATTGTGTGCTCCTACGAATGTATACAATAAGACCTCCCAGAGTTCTCTTTTGTAATTTTTGGTCTATTTTTTAATTGACAATTTTTTGATATTAGTGTAAATGACACGTGACTAGCTTGAAACAATTCAAAAGGAAACCATAGAGGGAACCCTTTTTCACAAAAACAAAAAATGAAGTGGAAAAATAGTTGTCGAGTTGAATCAAACTCGACTATAATTATAGATTTATATCAATGACATAAGTTTGGTTACAACTTGGATGTTTTGTTAGGTTGAGACAATTTTGGCAACCTGAAATTAATATGGTTGTATTGAAAAGTTTAAAATCTAACTAAAATATTGAATAATTCAAAATTTTAGTCGAAGGATTGAATTTTTTAATATTGCTTTTGGTTAGTGCTTTTTATAGCCTGAGAGGAAGTAATCGTGTAAGTCAGAAGCTACCAAATAAAGAAGGAAAATATATAGGAGTGTCTTTGTTATAATTTACCAAGAATTCTGTTACAACTTTATAGAGTAGTGGAGTTATTATACTGCACCGAAAGAACTAAGCCTTTGGCTCGACCTCCATGAACCTCACATTACTCGCCGTTGCATAGCTATTCTTTGATCAGAGATGGTTTACGATTTGTTTGACAGAAGTGTACGTGCCCACTATAGCAACGAAAGCCCCTACTACTATTGTCATCAGAACAATGACCAACTCCAATCCAAAACTTGGAGCAGCTTTGTTGATCCTAAGGTAGCAAAGGCATGGAAAAATCACTGACACAGTGACACTTAAAAATGCACCAATGAATGCCATAACGTACGCAAAAAAGGGAACAGTCAAGGCCACAAATACTGTGCTGATCAGAATGGTGGTTCTGATGAGAATGCCGAATAGTTTGTTGTTGCGGAATAGAACTTTATCCTCAATTGATTCAGCGATTGGCGTAATTATAACTGCATACTTGGTCAGGGGGATCAATAGAGTAGTATATATGGCTATTTTTGTAACAATTGTGTTGATGGGAAGATTTAAGGTCACCTGAGATTTGACACGTTCACCATACATAAGGTACCCTAAAATCGCCGTGGAGCCATAAGAAAAGGTGCTAACTATATAGCAGACAAGTAAAACCTGCAACAAAAGATAGATAAGTAATCTTTTTTAAACTCTGTATGAACTTGACCTAACTCAACACTGTATCCTTGTACCTTGGAGAAATGGATTTTATCTTTCATGGAATTGGACAAGGTGGGGAAAATTGCATGGCCGCAATAACAAAAGACGTACATGCTTATGGCAGTAGGCAATCCTCCCCAATTCAAAAGCAATCTTTTCTCTCCAAATCCCACGCCATCAACTGCACCAGCCCAGACAACACAAAATACCAGCATGATTGAAGCCAGGACCCCACCAGCAGAAACATATGCCAGAACATCTAAACTCCTTAACCAAGTGGTTGGCAGAATTACAAGTGCTGTCAGTAGAACAAATCCTTTCTTGCCTCCTAACTTTACGATCCCAAATTTAAAAACCATGTTTGGAAACAGTTTGTCTAGATTGTCACCTTCTAGTATAAGGTACTCTACGGCTACTAAATATAGCTCAAGATACATGAAAATGGATACTAGAACCCTTCCTTTGTTTCCAAAAGCTCTCTCTCCCACATCAGGATAGGATTTAATAGCTGGGTCAGTATCCATGCAGCGTCTTAGAAGCAATCCTGTGTAGCAGCATACAACTGCTGCTACGATAAGTAGAATTAAGCTTAGCCAACCTCCTTCAGAAAGGGCAAATGATATTGAAAGTATGCCAATACCTGCACATGAAATTGTTAGGAATATAACATATCAAAAGTACAATTGACGGTTATAAACAGTATGCTCATGTTAGTATATAGAAGTTTGAGGAATTGGTGCTTGTTAAAGCATAAATGTTTGAAACATAGTTCCTGAAAGGCCAATGGTAAGGAAGAGGGAGATCAGAAATTACATTAATTGGCCAGCTAGAGGAAATTTGCCATCTCCTGTTTTGGTTTACTAAAACTAGGATAGAAATAAAGAAGCAACCTGATAGAGCATTCAGGCCATTGAAACAAGTTCTGACGAAGGTGGTGCCTTTCACAGGTTCCTGGGCCTTTGAGACCTGGTTTTGGCTATCCATTTCTCCTACTCTTGAGCATTCCATCTTTTTTTGCCCACTACACAAAATAGCTGGTACATATAGGAGAGGGTAGGGCAACGTTTGCCTTACAATGATGAAGTGTACATTTCATTAAAAAAGTATAGGATTCTATATTTTGGTGGTGTGTAGTCTCAATGATTATCGGAAGTGACTAGTGACGTAAGGATCCTCAAAGCCACAAATTTTTTTTTTATTTCCATTGCTATATAAATTATCCACTGTAATTGTCTCCCTTGTTGATTTTGTTTGAAAGTGCAAATGATGACTATATAACCATTCTAATTAGGGGGTGTTGTTTGCTTTCATTTTCAGACAAGTCCGGAAAGAAAACGCCTCTCGTTTACCCTTCCACTTATTGCATAATTGTATGTGAGGTGTGAAAATTGTTTGGTAACTTTGGCCAAGGTCCATTAAGTTCTACACTAAAATCTGATAAAGCTTTGTGGGACTTAGTTAAATTAGACAGTTTTTGCAGCTATATCAATGGACTATCGTTAAACCTTTCATTCAAATGGTACTTCCAACGTCTCTTATTGTGGCCTCTCTTTTAGGTTTTAGACCCTACAGCATATCCATACAACTACTGATGTCATGGAGGAGTCTTTCATGCACGAACCAACTTAAACCAGATCTTCTGTTCAGTTTTACTTTTTTTTTATTCTGTCTCATAAAATTTCAGTCATTTATTTTGTTGGACCCACACGAACCTATGCGGACCTCACATAAATAAATGACTGAGATTTATTGGACACAATAAGATACCATAATTTTGGGCAGAGGATCTGAACTCGAACCAACTATGACACATTTGACCAACCTTGAACTATAAGGAACTTTGCATGATATTCGAATATATAAATCCTGTCTGTATTAATGCAGAGCTTTAGTAGCACGAAGAACTTTGAATTGAGTGCACTGAAAACAGAAAAATAAAGATACAAGCATTTCCAAATTTGCCGATATTGCAGAAATTATGCTAAACACGAATAGAACGTTAAGTACAGAACCCCGAACCATACTATGGTCGTCATTTAAAAGTTCCATACTTTTTTATCATCTTTTAAATGTTCCATATATATCTATATATACATAATCTTAGTTACTACATGTGCTGTAGTTCGACTGCTTTTTGGGCGGCAGGAAGTTGCAATGCTTCGTTCTATCACAGTAAGGCAGAAATGGTCATATAAAATTAGTGTTATATGAAGTAGCTATCATTTTAGTGATTATTAAAATTAGTGTTACTTATGTCACTTTTATATACCTTAAATTGTTTGTTGATACGCAAATTACAACATTAAACTTAAAGATCATGAATGACACTAAAATAATGGTCATATACTTAGTTCAATTGATTAGTATTAGTGGTCATGCATATAAGATATTGTACGTTGTGTGTGTTGAAACTGATTCAAAAGTTAGGGCTACTTTATTGGAGCACATTTATTTAGTGGGTCCTAGTTATTATTGTGTTAGTGGTTAGTGGACAATAACAGTAGCTAGGTAGTTTAGCAGATCGTGGGATTGAGTCCTGTTTTTCAGCTTTGTTGTTATTCTTAAAGTTATTTAAACGTTGTACTGGAGTCTGTTGTTTTTAAGCTGAATAAGAAAAAAAGTTTCAGTTAACTCTCTCTTTCTTCTAGTCTCACAAATCTTACATTACCTTTCTTCTTTTCCAACAGTGTGTTGTGTGTTGTTTTGTTAACAAGCTCAGAAACTCAGGGATTTCTACGTTTTAACAATTCTAATGAATTAATCTTTCTTTCCATATTGTCCGAATTGGATTCACGCTCATGGATAGAAACTATGCTCCTTTTTCTTTGTACATTTTTTGACCAGCGAATGTCAAGCATTCAATTCAATGTTATGAATACCGTACCGGACTTGGTATCGGATTGGGTTCTGAAACGAAACTGTACCGGTACCGGTCAGTACCGGGTACCGTTTCGGGATATTTTTTAAATTTATAAAATAGTCCCTAAATTTTT
>JANVCL010000003.1:13291826-13303332 GCA_026546855.1 Erythroxylum incrassatum | reverse complement strand
TAAAAACATCTTAATGTGTGTAATGGATAAGTTAATGCAAGTGGTCAAATTGGGTCAAGAATAATCTCAATATCAAACACAACTAGGCAGATAATAGAGGATTAACACTATCACCAAAATGACATATATGAAACTTCATATATTAAGCATCAAATTTCTACATATAACCAAACTCATAACACAAGACATTGTTCAACACTTGATTAAACTCTAATCAAGCTAATTTAACTACACTGCCGTAAAACCTAACTCAGAAATTTACAACTATGCAGTTAAACTTGACAATGTAAATTAACTCCCCTTTGAAGCCCAGTGAACTCAAGTCGTTGCTACGTTTTCAAGAGGGAATGATGACCTAGCCGCGTATGACTCCGGAACCCTCCACAACTGCTAAAGCTACGATGTCACCCATGCTAGCAATAGTGACAGGTGGTGGAGTTGACAATGAACTGATCTGAGGTGGCAGATAATGGTCGCGGATGAGAGGTAATAGTGGTGGTCGAGTGTCGGTCCCCAGATATGTCTCTCCTTTTTGTTGAATATCAATCTCTCCTTTTAACTTAATTTGGCATGGTTTTTAAAGGATGGGTCGTGGGTTAGGTTGGAATAGTGAGAGAATTTTCCAAATTAGCCCGGATACCCAACTGTTCGCCGCGGCGATGAGAGAGTTACGCTGCGGCGTGCACTTTCAGGATCACTCGCCACAATAAGATAATTAATTTACGCCGCGGCGAGATATTCCTTCACAGTGCACCATGGCGAGATAATTAGTTTACGCTATAGCGAGCTTTCTTCTTGGTGTGCCGCGGTGGACGTTCTGATGCTCAAGTCATCACGTTGACTCATCAGACTCCTTTTGACTCCTTTGACTCCTACAATATAAAATAACAATTTGCAGTATCAATTGTCTTTAGAAAAATTTATAATGCAATTAATGTCGATTTGTAACAATTTTTACTATCAAATTGTATAAAATATAAGCCCACACTAAAGGACTAATTTAAGCACAAAATCAAGAATTAAGAGTCAAAAAGTATATTAAAAGCTATGAAAGTGTCGCCAATTTGTATGATAAACTTGGGCTCAATCAAACAGGTAACTAATTTTTGAAACTACATTGCTTCTTATTCTGTGATTGGATATCTGCATGTGTTGTGCTGTTGAGCCATTCCTAATTTCCTCCTATTATGAGTAGAGAATCTTTAGAGATTTATAAGATGTAGGCTATAATCTCAATATATTTATCAATCTCCTACTATAGTATCGGTTAAACTAGTTGATGATCAGTTGTTCCCGTATACTTAGAGTGGTGAGGTCAATGATAGAACTTAGAGAAGTAGCCTTATCTCTAAATCTTCTACTATTCCTTTCATTCCAAATGCTCTGAGCACATGTAGCAACCGATAGTAATAGGATATCCTTCTCGTGTTTAGACTTCTGCAAGTTTGGGATATCCATTAGAACATCTGCGATTCTCTCATAGGAGTAGTCCGGGGAATATAGAATTGAGATCTTTGCCTAAACTACTTTTGATAAAGAACACTCAAAAAATAGGTGATTTCTAGATTCATCCTCTTGCTTGCATAGTAAACATATCTTGGAGATGGCTAGGAAGTTCAACCTATCTAAGGTACTAAGTCAGTTCAACATAATGAGCCCTAACAAAAAGCTCACATTAGGTCTTAGTACCTTGTTCCGAATCAGCCTATCCCATCCTTCAAGATTAGCAGGCCTCCCCCTCATTCTTCTTACATCTTTTGTAGTAATCTTTGAAACAAGGATACCCTTCCACAAGTAGATGTCATTCTCTCCTTGACTAGTGAATTGAGGTAGGGATAACATTCTAATCTCAACTACGGAAAGGGTCCAATTTCCATTTCTAATCATATCTTGGAGCTTCGCATCCTTAGGGAATCGGATTAGTAAAGATCTAGCCAATATAAGTGGTCCATTCCCTGTCTAATTATCAAACCATAGTGAAAATTTTTCTCCTGTCCCAATCCTACATTGAATATTCTAAAACATGTCTTCCCTTAATTTGAGGAGCTGGTTAAAGAACCAGGGGTAACTATAAGGATATTGTTGCTTATGTCTCTGTTGGCCATAAAAGCTTCTTGGTTCTCACTGATAAGGAATTTTAGTACTTTTTCATTTGGTTGGCCAAAATTTTGACAATGATTTTATATAGAAAGTTGGTGCACGAAATAGGTCTATAGTCATTCCAAGAATTTGGGATTGTATTTTTAGGGATCAAACACAGAAACGTTTTGTTTATTTCCTTCAGTAGGACCCCTTTTAGGAAAAATTCATGGATTGGACCCTTGACTATCCCCCCAAGCTAGTCCAAGTTTTCTGATAAAAGAAACCATTCAGCCCATCTGGTCCCATGGCTTTAGACCCATTCATGCTAAAAAGAACCTTTTCAATTTCCTGATCTGAGACAGGTCTTGATAACCAAGCACTTTCATTCTCTGGAATCTTAGCAGTGATGAAATGGTCAAGATCATGATTATGTTCTAAGAAAGGAGCTTCAAAACCCAGTAACTTTTTATAGAAAGCCATGGCCTCTTTAGCTAGATCATCTTATCCATAAATTTCCACACCTTCTTCAGTTGTGATAGAGGAGATTTTTTTAATGTTTTGTCGAGTTAACAAAAAATTGAAGAAGAATTTAGTACATCTATCGCCATCATTCATCCAATTTACTCTAGCTCTCTGATTGTATAAAGAGCATTGATTATCCACCACCTCCAAGAACTTTTTTAGTGCTTCCTTTTCTGCTATGGCTAGATTTCCATCTAAGGGAGTTTCAGCCAGTGCTTGTTGGATAGAGTAGAGTTTTGCTCTTGAAATGTCAATCTCCTTTGAGAGATTCTGGCCTCTCCTACTATTAAGGATCTTCAACTCCTGCTTGATAGCCTTATGTTTCTAAACGCATATGTACTACTTTGTCCCATAATAACCATGCTTTAGCCCCTTCAAAATTGCTTCTCGAAAGCCTTCCACACTAGCTAGAAAATTGTTAAATCTAAATGGGGGTACATTATGGAGTTAATGACTAAGAAATCAACCCTTATAGGATTATGATCAGAGATACCAAGATCTAGGAAATTTGCAGTACTTCTTGGGAAGCAAGTGAGCCATTCCACATTTACTAAAGCCCTATCTAGTTTTTTTCCTAATGTGCCAAATAGATCTTTGCTTATTAGACCATGTAAACATATGCCCTACCATTTGTAGGTCTAAAAGCTTCACCTCCTACATACATTCATACAAATTAGTGGAATAGTTAAGTAGGTTACAGTTACCTTCAGCCTCTAACCTGAAAACAGATGTATTAAAGTCCCCACACACCACCCAAGGGAGGTTCACCGAAGCTCTAATCCTCCTTAGGTCATTCCATAGTTCTGCTCTTTGGAGCGTTGTGTTGAAGCCATAGACAAAAGTGGTCAAAACCCGAGAATTCTCCATTTTAAACTATAGCAGGGTATGAATATGCTGCTGTCCAGAATCCAGTACTTCCACTTTCAAAACTTCTTCATTAAAAGCTATGATAATCCTACCATAGACATGGCAGTGATGGTTAGTAATAAACTACCAGTTTTTTCTTATACAGTCCAACTTATTCAAATTTGCTTCTCTAATTTTTTTTCGAACATACAAAACACCTTAGGCTTTTCCTTAAAAACAAAATCCCTTAAAGCATTGAACTTAGAGAGATTATTTATTCCATGAACATTCCATACTACCATGGTCATAATCAAGTAGATTTGCCTTTGGAGCTTTTCTTATTGCTTCGCACACTTTTCCTAGACATGACTTGTTCAGATATTTCCTCTAGATTTCTACCATTCTACAAATCTGCCCTTAGATTACTTTGTTCTTCTTGTTGACTAGTGGCAGCACCCTTTCTTGGAGTAGGATCATTTGCTTCCATCTCATTATCCCTCTTGCTGATTGAGCTACTGCAGTCTTCAGTTGTTTTATGAGATTGTTCCTCCTTTTATTGGGTAGAAATAATGTTAATCTCCACCTGATGTTGTTATGTTGTTGTTATAATTTCATTTGATGGCTGGATCATCCCTTGGCTTTCCTCTACATATTCTTTGTCCTCTATCTATTTTTAATCCTCATGCTCAAGCTCATTCTTATCCAACCCCATCACTTCCCAATAATCTCCTTTTAAAAAGGTTCGACCCGTAGGTTTCCATTCCTTTCCCTGAACTTGTAGGGATGGTTTCCACTGATAAGTAACTAAAAACTTATCCTCTCTAAGAGAATTTTCATCAGCTAGCCTTAGGATAGGAATGCATTCTTTCATTTCCTTGGTAATGTCCATGTTGATACACAATCTAGCAAAACCTAATATTTCCCTTAAAGTTGTATTCTCATCCATGCAAATAGGATTCCCTAGATAGCTTGCCAACATACTCATTCCCTTAGTGGTCCATTATTCCAAAGGAATATTGTGTATGTTAACCCATAAAGGAATACTTTTCTTCCTAATTTTCTCTAGCTCCATTTCGGACTACCAATTTTGGAGGAATAAAGGGAGCTGTGATATATGCCAATGACCTTCTTCAATTACCTTTAGGGCTTCTGATTTGGAAGAAAAGGTAAAGATGATATTATCCTCCTCAAATAATATTACCTCCATTAGGCCTCTTCCTTTCCAATTCCTTGTAGCCCATGTTTGTATGATAGGATAAGCAGGCCTTCTATCCGTGAAGAATCTAACAAGTGTGGCTTCCCAATTCTTGGCTCCTTGCTGTAGGATGTCTAGGCTAGGAGCAACCATGAGCTTCCCTTCAAATTCAACAGGAGGGTTGAACACCAATGGGGAATCTAAGTCATCACCCACAACTTGTTTCCAGGTTCTTCTAGGGCCTCCTGCCTGATTTCCAGCAGTAGTAACTGCAGTTCCCTTGGGATTAGCTTCTGTGGAATGTTTAGGGGTAGTTTTGGCAAAGGGAAGGAATGGGGGTGCTGTAATATTGGAGGAGGATGGTGGGTAGAATCAGGGCTAGGTTTAGGGTTAGGAAATGTGGATAATAGGGGTGGAAAATTTGAGTTCATGCTTTTATTTTGCAGGTCAGGACTAAGTCAGCTAAGGAGCGGGGAAGGAAAGCTGAGAAGAGCAAAGAAATAGGTAAGGGGAGTTAGAGGAGGATGTGAGTCAGGTTTGAGTTTGAGTTTTTGCTTGCAGGTCTAAGAAGGGTAACTAAGAAAAGGATGAGAAAGAGACTAAAAGGGGTAGGAAGAAAGAAAAACAGGTTGTTGGGGGTTAGGGAGGAGTTTCTGGTTAAAGTTTTGTGATTCTGCTGGTAGGATGAGAAAGAGTGTTGCTTGCTTGGTAGAGCTAAAAGAGAAGAGTAGAAAAGGCAGGACGAGGAAAGAGTGGAGGTAAGGCTAAGGAGAGAGGAAGGGTGAGAGACAGAGAAAATAGAGGAGGTGGGAAGAGGAGATCGGTGGGGAAGGTTTCATCCAACTTCCATGACAAAGAAAAACTTGTAAGTCATGAAATACATGTTATGTGGGTTTGTGGTGGTTCGCTAAGTTAAGTCAAGCGTACTTTGATAAAAAGGTCTGCCCACTAATGGCGTGGAGCTCCTTCATGGACTCGCCTAAGTTCACGATTACATTAAACCATTATGTGAGATTGCGTTAGTACGTTCTGTTCACGGCTACACAAGGCCCTTATAGGAAATGTGTAGTACGTTCTATTTTGGATCCACCCAAACCATTCTGATGCGCTTATCATATGTGAACAAGTTTGATGCATTCATGTTTTGTAGTATGAGAGTTTAAGAAACAAGTTTTTTATGAACTTAATGAAAATTTTCTATGACAAGTGAATGTTTCAAAGTTTTTGCTTTTTTTGTTATAAACTGTTACCCACGAGCTTTAAGTTCACCCCCTTTTCGTCCCATCTTCAGGTGATATCTAAGAGATCAAGTGATCAAGAGCATAAGGGAATTACTCCAAATTTGCTTATTTTTGTATTTTGAGTTGGTTTTGGGAAAGCACAATGTTTTAGTCTCATTTCATGTTTAATTGTTCAAGTACCTTTTGTAATTTGAGAATGTGAGACAATAATGTATTGTGGCTTGAAATGCCATTAAAGATTTGTAAAACTTTATTCTTTTGATATTAATGAAATATGGATTGTGTATGGATGATGTGAGTTGAAGTTAGATATACATGAAGAGGTTATCAACTTGGGCAGATGGCTTTTGAACATAAATTGTTGATGTATAGATATACATATATATATATATATATACATACATAAGTGAGATGTTAGGGAAAAGAGAGATAGGAATTATGACTGATGAGATGTAGTGGAATGAGATGAGTCGAATGATTTGAGATTTTAGAGTTTAATGAAGTCAATTTGGTAGTTGAATGGTTATGCTCAGGACATCCTAAGTTAGTACAGTGTAAATTTCAAGTCTTTCATAGGGGTGAATTTCATATTCTAACTTTAGAGAGAAAATTTGTATTAATCTAGGCTAAATTAGACAAAATTGTCTTCTAGAAAGTTGTAGCTTATTCTTTTAGCTTTCAAATGGTATATAGTATGAAGTTTTTGGACATCGGAGTCGAAAGTTATGATCCTTATAAGTGGAGATGCTCCGGAGTACAAACTATATCTTCTGTGATGACATGTATCGTCTGGTGATAACGTGTATTTTCTATGATGACATGTATCATTTGGTGATGATGTGTGTCTTTTGTGATGACATATATCGTCTGGTGATGACATGTATCTTCTGTGATGATGTGCATCATCTGGTGATGATGTGTAACTTCTGTGATGGTGTGTATCTTCTAGGTACTATTCATCTTGCATCTTCTGGTCCAATTTTGATCCTTTAGATGATAAATCAATCTTTAAGATCTCTTGAAAGTTGTAGATATAGAAGTCCTCTTTCAAACCATCCTAGAATGACCTTAATCCGACATCTATAGAGAAAGTTATACTAATTGTCCCGAGACAGGTTCAATATGATTGAGGACAAAACCTTGTTTGATTCTTTCAGCCATAACTTTGTTATCTGACCTCCTAATGAGATGATTCTTTTCTCTAAATAAACTAGAGACATAGAGCTTCAAATTATATGAAGGAATTGAATTTTTAGTCAGTCCCTAAGACTTTAAAATTTTGGACGGAAGTTGAGTATAATGTACTATTTCAGTCTAATAATAGTCTGAAAATGTTTGGGCCCTAATTTTCAAAATTTTGAATCAAATTGACTGATCTTGGTATCATTAGAAACTTAAGACAATGGCGAACAAATGTTCTGAAGAAATTAAAATGTAATTCCGATTTGAGGGTTCCCAAAATTTGTCCTGAAGTGGGAAATGAGTTTATTTTTTATGTTTGACTGGTGCGGGCATGCCAC
Source organism: Erythroxylum incrassatum (assembly GCA_026546855.1). NCBI lineage: Eukaryota > Viridiplantae > Streptophyta > Magnoliopsida > Malpighiales > Erythroxylaceae > Erythroxylum > Erythroxylum incrassatum. Next base: position 13,295,926 of record JANVCL010000003.1, on the reverse strand, counting down.
CCTTGTAGGATAATAGCTAATAAGGGTTCATTGAAACCTACAGGGTAATATACTCACGGTTTATGACTCCAAATGTTGGGCTCTGAAATCGGGGTCCAGCATTGTTTGCTATCAGGGCAAGAGTTGGGCTCCAAAAATGGATTCCAACATTTATGGTATCAAAGCAAAAATTGGGTTCAGAAAATGGGATCCAACATTTATGGTATCAGAGCCCAGGTTTAGGATCTTACATAGGCAACTATTGGAATATGTGTTAATTGTAAGGGCGATTGTTAAGAGTTAAGGCTAATAGAATTAGTGAGCAGAATAATGATCTATCAAAATGTGAGAAAATTAAAAGTTTGTGGATATTTAGAAGTAAGAAATATTACGTAGTCTGATATGTTAGACATAGATTCAGTATTTGTGACCATGTTAGTGAATATGGTGACGGAATTTTGTTGTGGATATGTAATTGAATTGATTTGGATTTGAATAGATTTTCATAATATGACTAAAAAGAAATAAAGACATAGGTGGAAATGACCAGATTTAAGGTGTATAAGCAAAGTGGAATTGAAAAGTTGAACTTGGAAGTAGAATGATTGTTTAATTGCTGTGATAAGAGTTATGATCTGGTATGAGAAGATATTAGTGGAATTGAGATCAAAATGTCATAAATATTATGCATCAACAATTCTGAATTGATTAAGGATCATCGACTCATGAGATGAATGATATATATATTAAGGAGAAAGTTAAAAATGCATGCAAGATAGGATTTCCTAGGTGAATGAGATTAGGAAAAAGATGAAGAATTGAATGAGATAAGTTAATGCACTCAATATGGTAGTTGAATCATTAAGATATTAGAGGAGGTAAATCCTAGAAAAATTTGGAGTAATTCGCTTATGCTCTTGATCACTTTATCTGTTAGCTGTCACCTGGAGATGGGACAAAAAGAGGGTGAGCTTAAAGCTCGTGGGTAACAGTTTATAACTAGAAAATAAGCAAAACCTTTGAAAACATTCACTTGTCATATAAAATTTTCATTAAGTTCATAAAACACATGTTTCTCCAACTCTTATACTACAAAACAAGAATGCATCAAACTTGTTCACAAATGATAAGCACATAAGCACATCAGAATGGTTTGGATGGATCCAAAACAGAATGTACTACAATTTCCCATAAGAGCCCTGTGTAGCTGTGAACAAAACATACTAATGCAATCCCATATAATGGTTTTGCGTAGTCGTAAACTTAGGAGAGTCCATGAAGGAGCTCCATGCCACTAGCAAGCAGGCGGGAGAAGGCTTTTTGTCAAAGTGCACTTAACTTAACTTAGGGGACCACCATAAACTCACATAACATGTATTTCATGACTTGCAACACATATTGCCCACAAAGGCTCTTTTCAGAAACTTGATCTCATAAACTTAGTATCATTTCAAAATAATTTTTCATTTTTCATTTCATAAATCAATAACACAATTCATATACAAAACATGTAGCACATTTTCAAAACATTCAAAAAGCAATAAATGTACATTTATGATGCAATTTAAATCATTAAACTTTCTTGATTCAAAGAAAACACTTGTGGCTTATTTACTCTATTATAAACATGTGCCCACTTTGATTTCCTTGCTTAAAGACTTGAACAAAATGCCTCTTCTCTCACTCCTCTTGCCTTTCTTGATTTCCTTCGTTAATAACAAAAATCATACTCAATAGGGTTTTCAATTGAAATCCCCTAAAGCCCAATCACTAAAATTGATCCTACAATACCTAAACCCATGTATTTCCTAAGCTTCATGAACCAAAATCCTTCCAAAAATCCAAAAGAATAAAAAAGACCTTACTTTGATTCTTCACCAGATGAAAAGATCTTTGGCTCAAATGGAAGCTCTTATCTTCCTCTATCTTTTTTCCTTCTTGCTCAACCTCAAAATCTCTATAGAAGGCTTAGAAAACATGAACCCCTAGCTCAACTCTCTAGCGTCCTCTCAACCACCGAAACCTCTCTTCTTTATCTCTTTGATTTGTTATTTATTTTCTTTCTCTCCTATTTTCGTTTTTCCCTTCTTTAGGAACAAGAGAACACTTCTTTCTTCCCATTTTAACCTTAATGATTGGGAAAAGTCCACCTTGCCCTTCCTTATAAGATTAGGATCTTTTAACCTTAAGTGTCTTGCCAAAAATACCCTTGAGCATTCTTATAACGTTAACACTTTAATTCCATTTACCTATATCATATATAATCTTTCTAACATTAACATGATAATTAACTCCACAGAATTCCATAAAGACCTCATAATTAATTTAAATCATACTTAATCATTAAAAAAAATTTGAGGGCCAACAAGAAGGGTCTAGAATATTGACTCTTCTTTGGCCAAAATATGCTTAAATTACCTTTTTGCCCTTAGGTTATGTAAAATTACCATTATACCCTCCAAACTTTGCCTAAATTTGCAATTAAGCCCAAAATTTGGGAAACACCAAAACTTTTATTTTTATTTTGGTCCTAGGACTTTTGAGAATAATACTTAAGGCCCTTAACTTTATAAAAGTACATATTGGTCCTCCAAGAATTGAAAAATTACGTTTAAGTCCTTTAACTTTTAACAATTTGTAAATAAGCCCTTATATACATCAATCTTTTCAATTAAGCTTTTTAGGTGTCTAAAAAGTCTATAAATCATGTCTAATCACCTCTAAGGCATTAGAACACATTTAACTTAGTCTCCATTGTCATATCCATTCAATGGACTCAGTTTTACTCACTTAGAAGCTTATATGTTAGAAATCTACAAGATTTCTCATATCAATGAATTCTAAGTTCATGTAAGGGCATATGACATTACAAATCACTAACATATATACCCAAAAGGATTTAAATACGTATTTGAACTCATATACAACCATATATATATATATCAATATACAGTAGCATCTCCAAGTATAAAACAATACAAAAGGGCTCAAAGAACCCAGTGTTACATGATATGAATGTGATTTGCTTAAGTTGATGTTGGACAATGAAGGTCTGAGACTTTATGTATAAATTTTATATTGAAGTGCAACTTGTATATGAATGAGAAGAAATAAGTGTATTCCCAACTCAATTGTTGATTGCCGGACCAAGGTACGATGATGAATATGAAAGTGAATATGAATCTGAAAGCATGTGATATATTGAAAATATGTGAATGTGATGCAGTCCATTACATGAATGCATGAAACATAAAGGTAGTTGTGATCAATGCAACATCTTGTCCCCATATTAAGGGTTAGGACCCGAAATTTCAGTACGTGTGAGCTTAGAGAGAGATTAAGGAAATGCATTTTCTTACTTATATATCATGTTAGCATATATGCACATGAATATTGAATGTTTCCATATAAAATTGTGGTACATGCATTCTGTAACTCCCCTTACCGCAGAATACGCACCGGGACGCCCGGAGGTGATTTCGGTACATATCTTATGATAAAGACGATTCCACTACTGTCACTTCATATGGCATCGTATTTTTATTTTCTTAGAAAGCATCAATAGAAATTTCACAATATTTTGAAATCAACTTTTTCCTCATTTCCATTTCTCAAAATCAAGAGTTTACAGTGCCTTTCAAGCCTTAATACATGTACAGCTACAAAATCTAGTACAAAAGAACTACATGGATGAGGAAAATAAGAAAAATCTAACTATGTCATCAAAAAATCCCAGCTGACCGACCTTTGTGCCATGACTTCACTTAAAACACGATCTACACGGAAGTGGAGCCACTCAGATGCTAGAGTCGCCTATCGGTCCTGAAAAGACAATGTTGCAATTTTGATGAGTTTTGCGAACTCAGTGAGGTAACCATCATCGATGGTTCACTCAAATCATACAACACATTAATGCACATAACAATTATTTCACAATTTTGCGCTATACATAAAGATCACATTGTCATGTATACATAGGCCATTCAGTATTGCAATCAATCAAACACACTTAACAAAATGCATATGAAATGCGTATGAGACCCTTTTTCCAATTATTACGTTGTTGTGACCGAGTGCCTGAACTGTCCCGTATCCATTTGGATACCGGGCTCATTAATCGT
>JANVCL010000003.1:13276471-13291726 GCA_026546855.1 Erythroxylum incrassatum | reverse complement strand
CTTTTTATACGAAAACATTCCATATTTATATGCATATATGCTAACATGATGCATGAACAAGAAAATGCATTGTCTTAATTTCTCTTTAAGCTCGCTTGTACTAAAATTTTGGGTCTTAACCCTTAATATGAGGGTGGGATGTTACAATGAGTATACCTACTAAGTCCACCTATGCAGTATGCAATATTAGGACGAGAATAGTTCATTAAGAACATCACATTACCAAGAACTTTAGCATACTCAGCTTGGTTTACACTGTCACTAAGATTTTTATTTAAGGCAACACTAGTGTCATAGAGAGTTTTGACTGGATCAAGTTCATAGTAACTAAACTTCTTCAAAATTTTCTCAACATAATGAGTTTGATTCAATATAAAACCAGAGTCAATCCTATCAACTTTGATTCCCAAAATAAAATCCATAAGTTATGATCTTTCATATCAAAAGAAGACTTTAGAAAACTCTTGGTAGTATCAATGACAGATAAACTAGTACAAAAAAAAGAATATCATCCATATAAAGAGTTATGATTACACAACCATTGGCATCAGATTTCACATAAATGCAATAAATAGCATCACAAGAGTTGAAACTATGTTTGAAAATCTCACTTTCAAATTTTTCATGCCATTGTTTGGAAGCTTGTTTAAGTCCATACAAAGACTTAACCAACTTACACACCTTTTGCTCTTGACCAGGCACTTTAAACCCCTAGGATTGGACTATATAAATTTCCTCGTCTAGATCACTATTTAAGAAAGTTGTCTTAATATCTATTTGGTGCATATGAATCGTAAATACTGAGGCAATAGCAAACAACATCCTTTTAGATGCAATTTTAGTAACAGGAAAGTAAGTGTCAAAAAAGTCCAATCCTTCTTTTTCTTTAAAGCCTTTAATCACAGCTTTTGCCTTGAACCTCTCAATGGTTCCTTTAGCTTTCATTTTTTTTTTGAAAATCCACTTACACTTCAAAGGCTTACACCCTCTTAGTAGATCAACTAAAACCCAAGTTTTATTAAACATGATTGACTCTAACTCACTATCTATGGCTTCCTACCAAAATGTAGCATCCACAGATCTCATTGCTTCCTCATAAGTTTTGGGATCTTCCTCAATAATATAAGTCACCATAAAACTGTCATCTATCTTCTTGGGTTTTTTCACCGAAAAGGAAGTAATAAAGTCAGAACCAAAACTAATGGGTACTTTAGCTCTTTTACTTCTCTGTAGTTCAATATTTTCCTCTTCCTCTGCTTCATCAAAAGTATAAGAACTAAGGATAGACTCTCTAGGAATTTGCACACTCACTTTTATAGGAAATATACATCTCTTGATTCTATAATTGGTCCATAAGTGTTAGATCCTTCTTCTTTAACCATAAATCTATAGGTAGCACTATTAGAGGCATATCCTACAAAAATTGAATAAATGATCTTGGCCTAATTTTCTTCCTCTTATGTTCAGGTAGAGCAACCTTAGCAAGACATCCCCTCACTTTCAAAAACACAAGTTAGGTGGATAACCTTTCCAAATTTCATAAGGGTTTTGATCTGGTTTCTTATGAGGGACTCTGTTTAGAACATAACAAGCTAAAAGAATAGCTTCCCCCCCACATAAAAGTAGGTAAACCAGAGGAAATCAACATTGCATTCATCATATCCTTAAGCGTCGGTTTTTTCCTCTCGTCTATTCCATTTTGTTCAGATGTGTAAAGGGCTGAAAGCTCATGAATAATCCCAACTTTTTCATAATAATCAGTAAGGAAATCAGTACTATACTTACCACCTCGATTAGACTTTAATCTCTTAATTATCCTTTCTAATTAGTTTTCAACCTCAGCTTTATATTCCATAAACATTTCCACTGCATTAGTTTTAATTTTCAATAAGTAAATCTTAGTAAATCTAGAACAATCATCCACTAAGGTAATATAATATCTCATGACTCCTTTACTCATATAAATCTTAAAATCACCTAAATATGTGTGCACCAAGTCCAACAATTGTGACTCTCTCTCAATCACTGGCACGAAAAGTTTTTTAGAGTGTTTAGCCTCAACACAAATTTGACATTTTTCCATTTCATTAGTGATCTGGTTAGGTAACAAGTTTAAGCTTTGCATCCATTTAATTGACCTCACATTCACATGCCCAAGCTTAGAGTGTCATATGTATAAAGACTTAATAATATAGGTAGAAGAAGTAGATGCATTCATTTCAACGTCAAGTATAAATAAACCCCCATTACGAAACCCTTTTTCCAATAAAGTTCCCATTCTTAGTCAAAACTAGCTTATCGGCATCAAAGGTCAGTTTAACACCGGCTTTGTTAAGTAATGCACCAGAAATCAAGTTTTTACGTACATTAGGAGCAAATAAAACATTTTCTAATGCCAACACTTTTCTTGAAGTGAGTTTGGGAGTGACTTTGCCAACTCCTTGGATAGGAACTCTACTAAAGTTGCCCATGTATACGAATTCACCATCAGTAGCATCATTCAACTCCTTAAATAGGTCCTTGCTGGTGCAGATGTGAAGTGTGGCTCTTGTGTCAACTACCCACTTGACCAAATTTCTAACAAGGTTGACTTCGAACACTATAGCAGTAATGATTGCCTCGTCATCACTAGCTTCAACCATATTAGCTTGAGACTTACCAAAGCTCTTCTGGTTACCTCGTTGGTACCCTATCTGATTTCCTTTCCCAAACTATCACAGTTGTTGTCCTTGACCTTTCTTCTCATAGTTGATTCTAGCTTGACAATTGGAAACAGGATGGCCTGGCTTGTGACATCGTCAACAGTCACCATCAATCCTCTTTCGCTTAAACTAACCCTGCTTGTTGTTGAAAAACTTGTTTTGTCCACCATTTTTCTTAGAGTTATTAGCATTTCAATGTTCTACAATATAAGCCTTAACAGTAGGGACAAAAATGAGTGTTTTGGTCTTATCTTATGCACGGTTGACATCCTCAATCTTATATGTTCTATCAACTCCTTAAGCTTCATGTCTTTCTTTTTATGTCTCAACTGGTTTTTATACTCATTTCATGAGGCAGGTAGTTTATCAATAAGGACATTAGCTTGAAACAAATTACACATGTTCATACCCTCAACAAGGATTTCAATAACTAGATTTTCATACTCATTTAATTAGTCCATAATAGGCTTATCTTCAACAACCGTAAATTTTAACCACCTAGTAACTACTTATTTCTTAGTACTGGCATCATCTATCCCATATTTCACTTTTAAAGTATCTCAAATTTTCTTAGCAGTTTTGTACTTGCAGTAGATCTCAAGCAATGGGTTTATCATATGGGTAAACAACACATCCTTAATGGTACAGTTATCCTTAGTAGTTTTAGGGGTCAGTATGTTCATAAGGAATCTCTTGAAACAGTACATAATTGATTTTGTATTGTTGAAAGTAAAACAAAATTTTCTCAAACCATCGTTTAAAATATCTCCTATCTAGAGGTTCTAATCTAGTTAGGTTAGGTATAATTTTCGGGGCTACGGTGATAGGGGCAAAACCTATGTGGAGAATAGTAAGTGCAGAACCTACGTTGGACTTATTTGTGGAAGACATATTAAACCCAAAAGCAGAAATATCTCACACGAAATAATCACATAATATCAAGAAACAACATCGTGTTTCAACTTCTACCAAAATAAATGTGTAGCAGCAAAATCGTAGTAATTTCCAACAAACAGTAGCAACGCAATAGCATAAAAACGTAGATTGTTAAAGGAAATAGCAGAAAAATAAAATTGGATTGGCTTATCTAAAATGCAAGGCATCGTGAAAATCACTGTTTTAAGTCAAAATTTTCCTCTTTAAGGTGTAGCAGGACAACAGGATCCTACCTCAAGATTAACGCTTTCTCCACCAGCTTCGGTACACTGCAAAGGGCAGAGTAGGAACTATCTCCAAAAATTAATAAAGCTATACAAAAGCAAAATAGAAAATACAAGAATACATGTGTATAAAAGGTGTTTTTTAAGCAGAAGATACGTGCCTTATATAAGAAAATGAGCATAATCATGACTGTGGGAGAGAGCAAAAAGAACAAAGCGTGTGTCGTAAACAAGATGGATAAGTTATTTATATAGGAAAAAAATGACCGTTTAGGTTTATTAAAGAATAATAATAAATATGGGAAACGTTTTGGACATTTGGATATAATAAAGACTAATAATATCCATGATGGTTGTTCAAGAATAACAGCTATGATGATATGCGTTATTATGTAATCAAAATGGGGTATAACTGACAAGTTTTTGGAACAATCAATACCAACACTCTCTAGTTAGGGATCACATTTAAAGAGTAATTTATAATTTATTCGAACATGAAAAGAAAACTATACAATATGTTAATCATGTCTAGTGCCTAAAACACATGGTTCACGAACTCCAATTATGTGAGATGAAAAGAAGCCAATATAGTGTAGGGTATTTTCTCATTTATGATAAGTTATGCATTCTATACACACCATCCTCTTTGATCTTAGGACTAAGACTTTAATAGATAACAAGAAAAATAGGGTTATGCAATTTTATGAATGTTAAACAAATAACTCACCCTCTGCATGTAACATTATGTCCTTAGAACATTAAAGTAAAATGAATGTTCCATAACATGTGTACTAGTATTTTTCTTCCAATTAAAAGGCTTCTAGCTATATGTAAGATAGTTGTTTAATTTTAATTAAATTTAATTCGGAAAGAACGCAATTTTCATAAACAAATTCGGAAAGAACGCAACAAGTGAAACTGAGGAGAAGTATTAAGAGGAGAACATATAAACTATTGTTTAATCCCACGTTAATTTAGGATATCACTTTTGGTATCAACAAATATTTTCTCTATAAATCTTTATCTTATTCCAATTTAATATTCTTTAAAAGAAATTAAACATGTGAGCCTCTCCTTGGAGATGATTATCAACTACTATTTCTTCATTTAAATTATGTGAAAAAATTTCTCCCATGTTTAGCATAAGGTTCTTATTTTGAATTCTTTTTAAGTTTCATATGATTGGGATCCTATACATAGAATAAATGATTTATAATTTTAAATAAGTTAAACTATGAAGCTCTTATATATATATATATATATAAACTCACACAAATTTAAGTTATCTGAATTAAACTTTTCTATAATTTAATTTCCTATTTGATAATTACTCTTTAATTTACGAGCATATAATTTGAATTTACTTTATCACTTATTACAATTTTCCTAAGATGTTAAGTTCTTTTTGTCTCTATAGTTTCTCATTAGATTGGTGGAAACCTGTATGACTTTTAGACTTAGAGGAGGAAGCCAATTCTCACTTATAAGACTAAAATTTTACTCTTCCATAGTATGGCCATACACGTCATTCTCACAATGAGAAGGATTTTCACCGGTTTCTATGTCTTTCAAACCCACCAAACCTATAAATTAAACAAGAACAATCACATGTAGATATATTAAATAATAAGTTATTCTTTAGAGAATCATTAATTATGTTAGTCCATTACAATGTAATCATGTCAAAATATGATTGATAGTTCCTTTTTTTTCAAAGTTGAAGTAATTGGTTCGATAAGACTAAAAGCTCTATGAGTCTGAAGCTTGCTTGCTCTAAGATGTTTCATCCAAATGGATGGATGAGAAAGCTTTGAGTTCTTGCTATCTTCCCAAGTCAATTACAACCTAGAAAGCAAGTTCGTCCTAACAAAAGTATTAAAGTAGTTTATTCAAAAGAATTCACTTTGTTACGTCACACTATACAAAATATTTAGGTAATTAAGTAGAATACTTAGGTAATAATGCACAATATTTGAGTTATTAATTATAATTAATTTCTTGATTATTTCTTTTATTCATTTAATTAGATAAAGTTTTTTGGTATATATTTCATACAAAATAATAATTTATATAACTTCTCTTAAAATATTCTACTTTCATAGTATCAGAACTACCCTTTAGTTAATATTTTTTGTTATCATTGTCTTACACTATCCCACTCGCATTTGTGCTATTTTGCATATATTTTGTCTCGTACTTGCACCAAATTGTATATGTGCTCTCCTTCACAGTTTAAAACTTATCATGTACTTATCCTATATATATATATATATATATCTTGTCTTATATCATGGATAAACTCAACATTATCATCCATCATTGTTTTATTTGATGAGACGATGTATTATGCGATCAAGAAATATCTAGTTTTCTTTGTGAGGTTATATGTTTCGTCACAACCTATCAAATTCACTAAAATTCCTTTTCATTTAGAACCTTATGTTGTAAGTCTCCCTTATCTTAAACATAACTTTTTTAAATCAGCCATCAATTCTCTCTATAGACCTAATTGTTATAGATGTTAATCCTAAATGGAAGTGAGCTATGAAAGAAGAATTACATGCCTTAGAGAAAAATTAGACTTAGGATGTAGTCATACTTTCCTCAAGCAATACTTTAGTAAGATGCAAATAGGTAGATGAAGACAAAGGCAAATAACACTCTGGAACGTTATAAATCTTGACTTGTTATTAAATGATTTATTTAGGAATATGGTATTAACTATGAGGATTTCATATTGCCATTAAGAAATGGAAATTGTTTCAAATGGATATCAAATTTGTCTTTTTTTTAATGGTGACCTTTCTTAAGAAGTGTATGTGTAGCTACCTCTAAGTTATGATCATCCTCCAAACATTGTTTGTCACCTAAAAAAGGCTCTTAGGGCCTTAAATAAGCCACTTAAGTATTGTTTATTAAATTTAGCTCTATTTCAACAATTTGAATTTCTTTCTAGTCCATTTGATATCGACTTATCTATTGGACACATTGATAGAGGATTTATGCTTTTAGTAATTTATATAAATGATATGATCATTATCGAAAGTAACCTTGGTGGTGTTACAAAATTGAAATAGTACCTCAACTAGCATTTTGAGATTAAAGATCTTAAACATATGGCCTATTTTCTTAGGTTATAGATTATTTATAGTGATTTAAGCTACCATGTTTCTTAAACAAAGTATGTTGCTGATCTCTTATTTCATGCAAGTATAAGTAATAACAAAACTGCTTTCACTCTTATTAAGAGTAACGTGTGTCTTACATTAGTAGATGAAACATACCTCGATGACCTTACCTTATGTCAAAAGTTAGTAGGGAGTTGTTATATCTTACAGTCACTTATTGTAACACAGCTTATGTAGTTTTTATTGTAAATCATGTATGATAACACTCAGAACTATTTATTAAACTGCAATGCTTGTATTTTGCATTATGTCAGAGGTCCCCTGTTTTGTGGTATCCAACTTTTGTCTTCATCCTCTTTAGAGTTTCTTGTATACTATAATGATGATGGGGTTGGAAATTCTATTGATTGTCGCTCTATGTTTGAGTTTTATTTCTTTCTTAGGGATTCTCTTATCTCATAGAGAAGGGAGAAATAATTTGTTGTAGTTTGTTTTAGTAATGAAGTTAAATACTTAGCCCTTGATGATACTACTTCTAAACTCTTTTGGTTACATTGGCAAGTGTAGGATATGAGAATTGAACATTCGTCAAACTATTATTTATTTTGATAATTGTAATGCAATTCGAATTACTCATAATGATGTATTTCATGAGCAAATAAAATATATCAAGAATTATTGTCACCTTATTCATTATCAATTTTCTATGATCAAACAACTAATATCTTCACCAAAGTACAGTTACTAACTCAATCTAATGAACTTATTGACTAATTTAAATTGATTTTATACGAAATATATATAACATTAGCTTTATTTATAGAGTTATAAGTATATGAATAAAAGAAATAATTAGAAATTAATTATAATTAATTGCTCAAATATTATGCACTTATTACTTAAGTATTTTGTATTAATTGTCCAAATATTTTACATAATATGTTCTGAAATTATTATATAGTCAATTATATTTTGAAAGCATTATATTGTAGTTGACTAATACCCCCTTCAAATTTAAGATGATAAAAACAAAGTCAATTTATGTTACTTATATGTTAGTCAACTCATCATTTGCACCTAAGATATTGCCTATCTTTAGAGAAGAGGATGGAGATAGGGAGGGTGAGAAGGGAAGTTACAAAGCTATAAAAGGAGTTAGTTTAGGAGTTGACGATAGAGTTAGTGAAGGAGGTTATAAAGAGGTGGATGATCATAACCATGATGAGGGTTTTATACAAGTTAAGATGCTCGATGACCACCAACCAGTTGAAATTGAATCGACTAATTTTGGTAGTTTTATTGATAGTGGTGAATATCCAAGCGGGAAAGAGCCTGGTGAAGCATTGTGAAGACCTAGTAGTAGTATTAGGCATAATCCATATGATGCAGGAGCATGTTGGATATTAAGGATGGAGTTTGACTCTGCAAAAGAATCTAGAGATACTGTTGTTGCTGTAAGATTATATTAATCTTGAAACATGAACTCATAAGACAAAAAAGAAGCTATTAACTGATTCCCCCATACATAACCTATTGAATACATTAAGAGTCAGTCTCGTACAATAAGGACAATAAAATTTAGATGGAATTATAATGGAGTTTTTTTTACATTTGAAAAGCAACCCAATTTATATAATATTAATAATCTAAATTTGACTATGGACTCACTATAAATATATGGTGTTGCAAGTTGTAAGTACAAAGAAGTGCACTATATTAGTCTCATTCCATGCAAAAGGTGAAAAAATAAAGAAAAAGCAAACCACTTAGGATTAAGTACTGTCATAAATCTCACAATCTATTCATCGTATTTCTTTATTGTCCAACTTACATGAGTGTGAAGTTGTTGTCCACTTTACTAAAACAATAGAGAATCAAAGGTGGAAACAATATGTCAACATAAAAAACAACATCCCTTTAGGGGTTATCTAAGAGGGTCATCAGAACTTCCTAAAGTGTTTCTATGTGATATGAGATCTTGAACTAAGGTTCTTGTGAAGACTTCTTGATTAATTTTAAATGTCAAAGCTTATAATTCATTAGTAGTATAACAAAATCACTTAAATCTAACTTGAATTGTTAATTCCCCAAGTAAAAATTTTAACTAATACACATTCAAAGGGTAAATAGCAGTGCTTGTTAGTTTTCCTGTTATAAGAGGAAAAAAAAGAAACATCTAAATTGTTAGGTAACAAAAAAAATGATTATAATGATTACAATTTAAACCATCCAAAATTTTAATGTTGCTGCATAGGGGAATCAAATTTTCATTTATCATTCACTACTCTCATTGGATTGAGGCTAGTATATCCTCACTTTCTTTTTGAACTAGTTTATACTACTGGCATATGTTACTACTTTGTTTCTTACTAAAAGATGCTCTCTTTTTTTCTTAACTCCCATTGTGAAAGGCAAGAATAAAAGGTCTTGCTTCACAAAAAAAGCAACTTCTAAATATCTATTGTTTGATATTAAGAATGATGTCGTCAAAAATAAGGCATATTACCTTGGATTATTTATTGTCAACTAACTTCCTTTACAATCATTAAAATTCAATAAAGACAATACACAATTAGACTATTTTGAAACAATGTTATTATTGTATATTCACCCAATATTCTTCTTGCTAGTAGCAATTATCCTTTCAATCACAAGCATTCACAAATTCAACTTCCATGTCCAGACCAATCATCGAATTTAACTTCCATTCACATTCAAAGTGAATTCAACTTCCATTCACATTCACATTCGATGCTCAGACTAATCACAAGCATTCACAAATTCAACTTCCATTCACATTCAATGTGAAATTGAAGATATAGTAGATGAGGGTATGAAGAACTATAAATCAAAAGATTTGACTCCATAACATTGTCTTAAAGCTACACTCAAGCAGAGAAAATGGAAGTAATGATGAAGATGCAGCTGATGTTACCTTTGATTCACTACAACAGTGACGTTGATCCTCAATTTTTAGGAGGTGGTGGATGATGTGATTTTAAAGGTATACGTGGAGGAGGTGGTGGCAATATAAGAACAACAATCATTCCACACAGATTGTTGTTTGTTGAAGAAGAAGAGGAATTATAGGATTGAGCTTTAAAGAATTTGGGATTGAGGCAAAAGGAAGAACACATGAATGTTGCATTTAAATGGAAGTCATGGGTTATTTTGAACGATTTACAATCGTTAGGGTTCATTTTGAACGTACTGAAATGTTAGGGTCCAATTCAGACTTTAGTGTAAACGTTAGGGGTTGCTTTGCTCTTTTGGCATATACTAATATTTATACGTAACATATCTTCTTGTGCTATTACTTCCCGATGTACACTTTAAAAGGTACAGTACTCATTTTAAAAGGTATGGCATTGTCATCGACAGTGGCAACATAGGGACTCAAGTCCACGTGTTTGATTATCAAGTCGAAAATGACTAACCCGTATTTGATTTTTGGGACAATGCAATGAGGGTGAATATGAGTCTATTGTTATATTTGGAGGATCTGAATAAGGCGAGTGGGTCGTTTATGTAGTTAATATAGTTTGGAAGAGAGAGTGTTAAAAATATAATTTGAAGTTTAGAGTTTCTATAGTTTTTTAGAAAAATCTAGTGTTATAGGCATTTTCTATACACAAGGCTATTCTAGAAGTAAATCCTAGCCATAACTTGTAATTATAGAATAAAAAGATATTTTTCAAGAGAACTCTAAAAACTCTAAAGTTCAAATATTTTAACACTCTCCTTTAATTTGAACTTTTCTTCTTCATCCTAAGTCTTGATCTTAGTCTTTGAAATTCTTCGAACTTGAGTGCCTTTATGAAAATTTCCACAACTTGGTATTGTGTCTTCACATACTTAAGCTCCACATCCTTTCTTGCAATGCACTCCCTAATGAAATGATATCTTGTGTCTATATACTTACTTCGATCATGGTTCACTAGATTCTTGTCAAGCACTTGGACGAACTTGTTTTCAATATAAATCTTCATTGCTTCTCTTTGAATCAAGTGAAGTTCCTTTAACATTAGCCTTAGCTAAATCACATGACAAATACAAGAGGTTTCCGCCACATACTCAGATTTACATATAGAGAGCGTAACAAGTGGTTGCTTCTTTAATCTCCATGAAATTGCACAATTACCCACATAAAACGTAAATCTAGTAATACTCTTTCTGTCATCAATATGTCCACCAAAGTCACTATCGATCCTATAAGCTTGAAATTAGTGGAGGAAGTATAAAATAATCCAAACTCTAACATTCCTGTCAAGTACTGAAGTATTCTTTTTGTTGCCTTCATTGGAGTTATTGTAGGAACTTCCATGAAACCGCTAACTACTCCAAAAGCATCAAGAATATTAAGCCTCGTGTATGTCAAGTACCTCAAACTTCCCACAAGGCTTTTAAATAAAGTGGGATCTTCCTTTTTTCCTTCTTCAAATTTTGATAATTTCATTCCACACTCCATGGGTGTGTTTACGGCGCTGCAAACAAGCATCTTAAACTTCTTCAATACTACTTTCGCATATCTTTTTTGATAGATAAAATTTCCCTTATCTGTTTGCTTCACCTTTAGGCCTAAATAGTAAAACATGATCCTTATATCGATCATCTTGAACTCATGAGACATCTCCTTCTTGAACTCTTCAAACAATCTCGGATTGTTTCTAATAAAGATGAGATCATGCATATAAAGGCAAACTACAAATATGTCTCCACTATTATAGGCTTCATATAAAGAGCATACTCATTAAGGCAACAAAAAATTCATATTCTTGAAAGTACTTGTCAATGTGACTATTCCACACCCTTGGTGTTTGCTTTAATCCATATAATGCCTTCTTCAACTTCAAGACTTGGTCTTCATGCCCTTTGACTACATATCCAAGTGGTTGTTCAATGTACACTTCTTCAAGATAACCGTTTAGGAATGCCAAATTCACATCTAGTTCATAGATTCTCCCTTTCATTTGAGCCACCATTGAGGTAAGCAGTAGAATAGTTTCCGTATGAGAAACCAGGGCAAGAACTTCTTCATCTTCCACCTTGGTTGCGTCCTTAACCTTGTCCACAACCTCGTTGACTTTCTTCTCTATCTTCCTTGAAATAGGCCTTGGCTTTGAGATCTTGCTCCAATGCTTGTCCTTGTATTCTATTAATCTTATCTTCATGAGCTTGCAAGGATCCCTCTAGTTGCTCCATAGTCATTTCCTCCAAATTTTTTTGTTCTTCCATAGAACACACCGTATAGTCAAATTTTAGGGTAAGATTTTGAAGGATCTTCTCCATCACACGAACGTCCTCCACCATCTCTTCATTTGATTTGTTATTGTCTTTACCTCAAGCAATAATCTGAAATTGGTTCGGATTCTTTCACCTTCAAAATCCGTTATTAGAGACTGAAGCTTTACTTTCCTTACCATTTACAAGATTAGCTCTTGCCTTACCATTATTTAAGGAACTATAGCATTCCCAATAATAATGACAAAAATTATAACAATTGTAGCACTTAATGTTGAATTTTTCATACCTTCTTTCATTTATCTTCAAATTATAGCCTCGTCTTTTACATCCTTCACTTCCACGACCTCTACTTAATTGAAAATCTATCGCCCCATCATTGAAGTTATGAATAGATGATTAGTAGAGTTCTCTTAAAAAGTATATTTTTATTCTAGAATTACAATGTATAGCTAGGATTTATTTCTAAAACAGTCTTGTAAATAGAAAATGCCTAGAGCACTAGATTTTTCGAGAGAACATTTAATAAGTTAGTAGGGTAGAAAGTTGGGCATGTAAGTAGTAGTTCTAAAGTAATCCTAAACTCCCTATAAATACCTCTTGAACTAAGTATTTTATGCAAGCCAAAATTTGAGTTACATTCTTTTCTCTAGTTCACTCTTCCACCTTCCAACAGAGCGTGCCTAGGGGCATGGAGTGAGACGGAGATTAGGTTAATGGCAACTACTGGGATGAGGTTATTGGAGGTTGATGTTCAAGAGAGGATCTTAGAGGCTTGTAGACGTGTTTTGAGAACGTCTGAGTTTTATAGGGATGAAATCACCTGTTCTACTTTATTCTGGTCTACTCCATCTCGTCCACACATTTTTTTGGGTCCTACATAAATAAGATGAGATGAAGCATAGTATAAATAGAGTAAGTAGAACAGGTAATTTATTACCGGGTTTATGATGGCAGGACAACAATTATGTGGAGTTGATTGGTCGAAGATGAAAATGAAGCACCAGTCTCATCATTATGAAGATCCGATGCGTTATTGTTTCTCTTCAGCATACATTGTAGCCGTATTTCATGACAGTCTTGGAATAGCTTTGGATGCTGAGAGGTACATGTCTATCCTGCCACTTGGTCTAGTTTTACTTACGATGCATACAGCATCAACCATTTTCTATTTCCTTCACCAGATTAATATCGACCTGTGGATCAAATTTTGGCGAGGTTCTCCCTCTTGTCTCCTCCACTCCACACCCCCACCCCACCCCACTTCTGACCTACTCAAACCGCTCTTACTTACACACACGCTTCAGCTTTAATGGGCATTGGTCATTTTGACATGGTTTAATATGCAGATGAAGTTGGAAATGTCCCTTTATAATAGGCTTTTGGAGCTTTCATCTTGCAAAGCTCTGCAACAAATTTGGATTTGCAGCACGTTGACTGGATTTCCGTTATTGTTTGAGATGACTCGACAACACTGCTCTCTCTGACTTCCATTGCCATATTATTGATTTTTGCAGCATCGCATGTATTAAAATGGAAGAAGCCCAACTTGAAGACAGTTTACGACCTTGAGAAAAGTAGGTATGCGGGTACCCGTGTTGGAAGTTCAGAGTAACATTGCAGTGAATTGATTAACGTTATTGGCTTTGGAGGGGTGCCATCACTTACCTTTCAACGCTTTCTCAGCATACTGTGTCCGGTCAGACTTTGAGGCTTACCCTGTTCGCTAGGAAAATGGGATTCAAAGCTTAATTGCAATCCTGCTTTGACCCATGAACAACCTAGACTACAAATATATTAGCTTCCCGTTTTGTATCTAGCGAAAATTCAAGCCTAAGTTCAATATCCCGGATGCTTTCACAGCATCAAAGCTGCAGGGATTGCAGTTGGGGGGTTGTATAAATTTGTTGTATGATAAGGAGTACTTTTATGGTTTGTTCTCACTGCTAAATTGATGATCTCCTTTAAGCTTTTAGAATAAGAAGGCTTTGTTTTTCCTTTTACTTCTAGGGAGACAGCTTGAAAGAACATTTTTACAGAAACTGTGTAGATAAATATTGTTCTTATGGTATGACTGCTTGAGCCTTAGCTTGACGCCGGTACAGTACTTGAGAAAGAATAATGCTTCATATACTTGAATTCCAGGGGACTCAAATCACCTCTTCTGTAATCTCTGTTCCTGTAATTAATTCAACGACATTCTAATAAAACCAAGGTCTTGGCTTTAATCTTGGCCAAGCCAAGCTGATGCCCCCTTGTTTCTTTGATTTTGCTTCCCGCCTTTACTTCTTTAATTTTACGCCAAATCTTCTCAACTCTTCTCATCCTCCTTTTCAATTAATTCATGGAACGTCTCCTTCCTCAGAGTTCTTAAAGGTTGAGGTATGCTCTTTATAGACAAAGCTTCGTAATTTTGTTCTCCATCTCTAGGTATCTTCTGTTTTTTGTTTCTTTAGCGATCAAATGATATCCTTCTAAAATTTGTTAAATTTGCCCATGGTTAAACAAACGAATTGGTGTTCAAATCATGGGCAAATTTCAATTCCTTCTATTGTTGGAAACAAACTGAAATAGATTTTGCTTCTACCTCAACTCTTTCCATTTGTTTCTTAGTCTTCCTACGATTCCCTTCTTGGATCCCTTGTGGATTTTCTCGTTCTTGGATTATTAGGAAAGTCAATTTCCTGCTTTTCTCAAGTAGTTACTCTATTTTTTTGTTAAAATTTAGGAATTTTCTTTTATAAGGTTTAGGTAATTTTTTTTAGTTTATTATCAAAAACATGTTGGTGCTTGCAGAAGATGACGGGTTTGTGAATTTGTTAAGAGTTTTGGTTTTTGGTGAGGCAATGCGGTTGTTTCTGTTGAGCTTAACCTCGAACAAGGAGCAGAGTGCTATGGAGAGCAATGGAGCGATGTTGTATCTCAATGTGTATGATCTTTGCCTTGCAAATAACTATCTTTACTAGGTCGGTCTTAGGATCTTCCATTATGGTATAGAAGGTAAAGAAATTAAAGTTCCTTGTC
>JANVCL010000003.1:13253562-13266552 GCA_026546855.1 Erythroxylum incrassatum | reverse complement strand
TTTACCCATGGGGCGGGTATGAGGGGTTAACAAAAATACCCGTCGGTATGGGGCAGGTATGGGGATACCACCCCCATATCCGTTTACCCGTTATATAATAATTACAATTTTGCCATTATATATATATATACATACTTATATACCCGTTATATATATATATATATTTAATATATACATTCATATTAAATAAGTAAGCTTATCTTTAAAAA
Organism: Erythroxylum incrassatum; assembly: GCA_026546855.1. Classification (NCBI taxonomy): domain Eukaryota; kingdom Viridiplantae; phylum Streptophyta; class Magnoliopsida; order Malpighiales; family Erythroxylaceae; genus Erythroxylum; species Erythroxylum incrassatum. The sequence continues at coordinate 13,266,343 of JANVCL010000003.1, read as the reverse complement.
AAGAGGCGGGTAAACGGGTACCTGATGGGGGTCAAACCCCCAATGGGTACGGGTATGGGGGTGCCAAAAAAATCCCTGACGGGGATGGGGGCAGGTATGGGGGTGGCGGCAGGTTCATGGGGCGGGTACGGGGGATGGCATACCCGCCCCATACCCGCCCCGTTGCCATCCCTACTCTCTATTGCTATCTATGTGTTGATGTTGATTCCTTTAACAGCTAGATCAAATGCTTGACACTATTATTGACTACTGACCACTATGGCTCTTGGTCACTCACATTTGGAAGCATGTGAAACATGTTTGGTGAACTTTCTTCTTATATGGATGAGGTTTCTGTAATAGTTGATTTCTAAAACTACTGAGGGTTAAAGTGTTAGAATACTGAGTCACATGAGTTATATCATTATATAATTAATTAGGTGCATTTAGGAGATAATTTTATGAATTCATTCACGTGCATGCTATTAGCATACACACATGAATTATGTTTTTCTTAAATACAAAGATTTTATGTGCACTCAATTGACATGTTCCGAAGTATGTAAGTTTCAAAATAATTGTGACATGATTATGCATTTCTAATGTCTTGTATTTTGATTTACAAATAAAAGGAATTGATGGATTACAATTAGGAATTTGGATTTTATTTGTCACAATTGGAAGATTGATGGATTAAGATGTTCATTTAGACTAGGAAAAATTTTAAGTAGCAAGACAAGTTGACATGCGAAAATTTAGGATGACTACGCTTATAAAATAAATGACAAATGGCTTGGAGAATTAAGTGACAATTGGCTTAGGAATTTAGTAACATTTGGCTTAGGAATTTAGTGACAAATGGTAACTGATTAGGGATAGACTGAATGTGGTATTGGTGTTGAAATTATGCTGGAAAATGATGAATGAAAAGGGTACCTTCTGTTCTGTTTTTGGATACATGACAACAGTGGTTTATAGGTTGTTATATGGATGATTTACGTTAGGATTTGAAGTATAATTGATGATGAATTCATGCTAAAGATAGGTCTTATTGAAGTGTTTTCAAATCTAAAAAAAGCTAGGACTGCAAGTATGATGGTATAAAGTGAATGGTAATGAAACAAATAAGCATATTTTTGTGAGATTTAATGTAACCAATATGAAAGTTAAATTAACCTAAAATGAAGTAACCTTAAAGAACATGAAATCTAGAAATTTTCAAGTGTTAGTGACGTCTCTAAGCTTGTAAAATTTGTGATGTATTGAAGGTAGTAAAGTTACACACATTAGTGAAGTTGATGACAAATTCTGGAATTTTAATTTCAGCCTTGTGAACATGTTGAATCAGCCGAGAAAAATCACTCTAAATTGGTACATTTAGACTTAATTAAATCTAGGAATGAGCCTAGATTATTTCTTGATTAATTGGTTAAGAGCTTGATAAGTTTATGTAGATAATTGAAGACATAACCTAAAGAATGGGTTGTTTTGATGTGTTTGTGTTCAAAGCTGGAAATTATGATTTGTTAAAGGAAAAAATGAGTTGTTTTATTGCAAACATGATCTTAAGGGCATGAATAATGCGTATAAGGTATGGATGAATGAGCATTGAAGAAAATGGGGTAATTATAAATGAGAATTGGGTAAATGTATTAATATATATTGCTAGAAAAAGTTTGGTAAATGTATAGATGTAGCTTACTGAAATTCCAAATTTAAAGTAATAATTGTGTGTGTTGTAAGAGGCTTTTTGATCATGAAAATGTTCAAGGATGAGTTTAGTGTATGGTTTATGAATTTGGAATAAATCAAGCTAACTTAAAGGTATGAACCTTATTGCAAAATGCTAGTATATAAGATATAATGTTTGAATGGTCTTAGGGTGTATATGCACAAATTGAATAGTCAAGATCTATGCATAAGAATACATACTCAGAAAGTCAATTGAGCATGAATTGAAACATGACACATATACATGTTCATGATTGTATATTCATATGATTAAACAAATTAGTGATTTGTGAACTATGTTTGTATTTATTGCATGATGATAGACGTGTAAGGTGATCATCAACATCCAAACATTGCCAAAACATCGAGGCAATAGCTTTTCTGGAAAGTACTGTGAGTCAACTTAGATGTGTAAACTCATTTATATATGCTTCTGTATGAATTGTATGTTCAATATGGAACGTGTGTATAATTGATTGATAAATGTCGAACTTAGATCCGAGGAGTTTGATATATGTGGCATGAGCACATAGAGATGAAAGGAAATGAAAATATAACATATGAAATGATGTATTTCATCACATTGAAATGCACAGTCAGATAAAGGAGTTATGGCCAGAGTGATGATGTACAGAAAAGAGCTTTGAGCTCAGTATTATGAAAAAAAGCCTTAGGCTTAGATAATATGGACTCAATATTCACAATGGATATAGGCCAGAAATGATCTTGGTATCCATAACGGATACAAGACAACAAATTAGTTTGATAGGAACTTGGTCACAACAAAACAAAATGAGAATGGAAACACATGTGCATTTGCACATACATCCCTATATGTATCAAATGATTGAATTTAAATGAATTATTGAATTGTTTTGAAATAGTGAATTACAATTGAAGTTAATGGAGGATTTTTGTGATAAGTAATGCTAGCTTACATAATATGCTTGTAGAAGTATGATAAAATTTGATATACTTGTTTTTGTGATCTAACTTGAGTGAATACATCAATGATGGTTCACTCACTAAACTCATCAAAATTGCAACGTTATTTTTCAGACTCAAGGGAGTTCTAGGTACTAAGGTGATATAGTACAAGTCTAGTATTTGCACTTTGGGGACAAGAATGGCTCAAAGTTTTGATTAGTTGAATCTGAGGAGTTTAGTTAGAGTCTTATGTATTAGCATCCCATTTCATGTTATATATTTGGTGTTGAGATTAAACTAAAAAAAATGTCGTGTAATGTATATGTGGATTCTGAATTGTAATGATAGATGTGACTTTTATGTTAGTAAATGAAATGGGAAGAAATGAACATTTAGAATGCTTATGATATGTTTGATGTACATGTTATGTTTGATGCCTTTAATGAGTTAGTTTAATTGTCCCAATGTACCATTTTCATAGAGTATGTTCTCGAATATCCTTTGGTATGTTCAGGCTTATGCTCTATGAGAGTGGTATGTTACAATTTCTCTTAAAACTGAGGTTAATTCCAAGTGGAAGGTGTGGATGTATCTTAAATTACTGAAATTTTCCTTTTTTATTGCCAATAATGTGCTCATTGCTATATTAAGTTTGAGGCAGTGCACCTAATTGTGCTGATAAACTACAAAGAAAGGTTTTGGGAGTAATGTATTGGTCTCACTCTTTATAGGCAAGTTAATACACCAAAAAGGATTTCATGTTCACATAATAGGACATGAAATTCATGCGTATGATGCCCATTTGACATCTCCAAAAAAAATATTTATAGAATAATAATATCATCAATCATTGACTGTCTTACGCGGATAGTGTGGCCTTTTGTGTCAATATTTGCACCTTAATTTGATGTCAACCAATACATTTTAGTGAAATACAGAAATGCAAAATGACGAAATATTATTATGCTTCTATTCTCAAACTTTAATTCCTGCATGGTTAACTGTTATCTTCTTCCCATAAGCAGAGTCAAAAATCATGCTAAGAAGAATTGCATATACACATTACAAAATATAGTGAGTCTATGCTTCTAAAAGGATGCTCCAAAAAAAATCTTATGCATCCATAGTGATTCTATGCTCAGAACACTTTTCAATTAAATTGATTCCCGTGAATAACATCTTTATGTGCATTGATTCTTATCTTAGGATAAAGTGGCCAAGGGAAGTTCAACAACTACTAAGGTTTACATATCTATTAGTACTACAAAATTGACTCCAAACAAAACTGAGAATTAGGCTGCAACTACAACAATAACTCCCACAAAGCTAGAAGCAACGGTGCTGAGTGGCAATGAGAGACTTGAAACTGGCAGCATTACTGAGGAAGGTATATTATTTTATGTTTGTTTTACATTTATCAGTGTGTGGCTTTTTGGTAATTGTGATGTTTTGATTTAAAAATTACTTTAAAAGATGGTTTGTGTCTTTAATTGCATGTCTAATAATCTGCAGCAATAAACTGCACATGTTATACCAAAGAATATTTTCTCTGTTGTTGCTCTGATCCATTAATTGGAAAATTAAATATGTAGAAGGTGGAAAATTCTCAACAATCATGCGGAGTTGCATTAAATATTCAGGAGATGTCACTTTTTATGCTTTCCATGATGAAGGTTCTGAGGCTAGAATTTTTGCATTAAAAATCCATATGGCTTTGTGGGTGTAATTGTTAATCCCTTCTATAAAGTCACTGAAGGAATTACATTCCAAAATGCCATAATATGCATTAGATTAGTATAGCAATAATAAATGTTTCGAGCTTGATATAGGCATTAACTAATCTGTGCATAACCTGTATCATTACCCAAACCAATATTTTCATTATTCCAAAAGGTTATTTCAGAAAGTTAAATGACCTCTGTGAAAATTAGAAATTATCAGGGATAGTGTTTTAGTGAGTTGTTTGGAAAAGTTTTTATTTACAACCATAAACATTTAATCTGAGTTGAATTGCCTTTTGTACTTTGACTTATAAATGACTTCCAAGTTCATAAATTTCACTTCAGATAGTCAATTAAGACCCATCCATATTCATGTTATTTGTTTTTCTTCTTGATGAAGGTGGCCATTTTTCGAGATGCAATTGGTTCAACTTCTTGCTTTTCTTTGCTCTCTTTGGCGCATAGTGAAGGAAAGCTAGAGTTAAGGCTAATACTTGTATTAGAATTGTTTAGCTCATGAATCCAAAGATCCTTTGTGGCAATTATACTTGTAGACTATGATTTATTCTCAAAATTGACTAGTGTTGATTTGTTTTCAAGAATGTTACTTTCAAGATTGTAACCCATCAATGCACATTTATATACAACCTGGTTTTTTTTTTCCATTCCACCATGAGTTTCTCACAGATTCATTTACATTACCACTTCATCTACATTTTCACTTTTGCTAATATTTTCCCCCACAATGTCATCCCTGAAAAAAAATAAAATTTTGATGTTTTTTTTTCTATACCATTATAAGAAGTTTCATGACAATCTCAAGAATTAAACACTATGCATTTTGGCACAAAAATATTTTTTAACATAAGGATTCATCATTTAAATTTAATTTAATATTTTTCTATAATTTATAAATTAATTAATCAAAATTTAAATTTTTATCTTATAAATTTTATTTAAAAATAAAAATAAAAACAAAAACAAAACAAAATGTGTCACATGAGTGACTTAAGTTTCACGTCTGTGACACAATTTTTAAAATTAAATTTTATATAAACATTTTAAAATTTAAATAATAAAAAACAAAAATTGATTTTTTGATAATATAATAATAATAAAATTAACAAAATTTTAATTTTAATTTAATATGTTTCTATAATTTATAAATTAATTAAACAATTTTAATAAATTATTCAATTTTTAAATTTTAATTTTTATCTTATAAATCTTATTAACAAATAAAAATAAAAAACAAACTGTGTCACATGACTTAAGTATTACCCCTGTAACACAAATTTTGAAATTAAATTTTATTTAAAAAATTTAAAATTTAAATAATAAAAAATTGATTTTTTGCTAATATAATAATAATAGCATTAATAAATAATTTAATTTAATTTAATATTTTTCTATAATTTATAAATTAATAAAAAATTTTAATAAATTAATCTATTTTTAAAATTTTATCTTAAAAATTTTATTTAAAAAAATGAAAATGAAAAATTTTGTCAAAACCTGTGATTCAAATTTTGTTTTTTTTAATTTTATTCAAAAATTAAAATAATGAAATAATAGAAAAATAAAAAAATTTATCACAGACATGACTTAGCTGTCACGCCGCTGACACAAAATTTAGTTTTGATTTTATTTTTATCTTTTTGATTTTAATTTTTAATAAAATTAATAATAACATAAATAAATTAAAATTTAATTTAATTTAATTTTATTAAAATATTAATAGTATAATTAAATCTAAAATGAAAAAAATAAAATAAAAAGACTCATGGGCATGACTTAAGTGTCAGTCGGGAGTCTTATATTTAAGTGGTTGTAGCTTAATCAAAAATTTATTAAGTAAACAGAATTAGACAGAATAAGATTTGACAGAGGATTATCTCTCCCCGTTAATAATTGACAGAGCTTAGATTGAAATTTTGTTAGACTTAGCTGAAACCAAAATAATGTTATTTTATGGAGTCAACTAAGATGAGACCACGTCGTCCTCTAAACCAAAATTTAACCTAAAGTACAATTATCTCAAATTTTATTCGGCCTAATTTATTAGTCTTAGATGTTCTCCCAAGTTAAATTATAGCTTTTTTTCATCTTACTTTAAATTTCTCTCAACATGAATCTAACTTTAACATTGAAATCTTTGTAATTTACACATCTCTAACATTTTACATTCATATCATCCATATAATCTGTAGCTTTCAATCCCCACTTTTCAACTATTTTTCACTCTCTTTCAGTAGTCTGGGGCTTGATCTTTGGCATTTCCAAGGTCTTCACCCTTTTTAAAAAAAAGAAAATTGAATGACATGATTTGGACTTGCACAATTCATTGATTTGCCGGAGCCGACCCTCATGACCGCTAAAAAAGTGAAAATGACTGGAATACCCAGTCAAAGCTCTTAACAAGCAAAGGAATGGGGTAATTGGAAACAAAAATGAGTTTAACAAGAAACTAATAGGGACACTTAACAGTAGCACTACGCATAATTTCCATAATTTAACAATAAAGTAATAATTAGTTCATACAGTAAAGGGAATGCTTTGGGCATTTTGGATGACAGCCAAGCCAGCCCAAAATCATTCCCTATAGGTCCCACTGACACGCGGGATATCCATCCAAACCGCGTCAAACTTAAACTCCCCTAAATCCCAGAAATCCCAATTCTTCCTCTTAATTCTATTCTATACATAAAAATTTAAAAAGAATAACAAACAAGATAGGGCGGAGTTTCCTGCTCGTTTTCCTGTTTCCTCGCTGCAATCGTTAACCAACAGCAAAAGCCACAACCTTTTCAAGTCCCAAGGTTGGATGACTCCTTTTCTTTGTCTTGGTTCATCTTTCCTTTTACGTTTATGGTTAGTTTCAATCAATAGCTCAAGTTTCTAGCATATTTTGTTACTTTTTGGTCATTACAGCGATTTATTAATCTGTTTCTTCTCCTGAAAGGTAAATCTCTTGGTGTTCTTGGGTTCCTAGGGAAGTTAAGAGTTGGGGAAGAGAATGAGTGATCGCTTGGTTTTGCACGTTGACCGGCTGGTGACGCCGGAATTGTCGTCGTTGGGTTCGGTGCGGGCTGAGACAGAAGGGACTGCCGGAGCGTCTTGCTCTAGGGAAAATGAGGAAAGGAAAGATTTTTCGGAGGCGGAAGAGGCGCCTTTGATTTCGGGGACGGAGTGTCGCATTTGTCAGGAGGAGGACTTGGTTAGCAACCTAGAGATTCCATGTGGCTGCAGTGGTAGTCTCAAGGTTTTGACTTTTATAGTTTATATTTTCAAATTTTAGATTTTAGTTAAGCTAAATGCTTCTTTAGGTGTGTTTTTGGATCTTGGTCAATCTGTTAAGGTCAGTTACGAGGTGGCTCCATTCTAGCAGTAGAGGGATGTGGCTGTTCCCTATATTAGTTAACGCAAACAAAGTCATGAGGTCTGTTTTAATTGACGCGACGCAGTATGTTAAAACTAGGATTAGTTAATACTTTTTGATGATGGGTTGTAGAAGAATTCGTTGCTACCTTGAATGCTGCAAGTATTTTTGAATTTTATTTTGAAATTATTCTTACATTTTATCTTATGGAAAGGTTATTGATGAGATATTTACAATTCACATACATGGGAACTAGTTTGTAAGTTTTTTTTTTCTTGAAGAAGACATAAGTCCTCTGTTATCATGTCCGTTCATTGCCCAGTGGTCCTTCCCTTTTTGTTATCTTCATCTGCGTGAATTTTGGTTGTTGTTGTTTAAATGGTTGTGATATAATTTTTGCAGTATGCTCATAGAAAATGTGTCCAGCATTGGTGCAATGAAAAGGGAGATACCACATGTGAGATCTGCCATCAGGTATATTCAACTACCAAAGTTGGCCTATAGTTTTCAGGCATGGTGCTGAATACTTGGTATTTGATAGGAGGCCATTTGTCTTTCTTATCTGCATGAATTACACACATAAACCTGTGGCATGCTGAGAAACTTTCACTTTGAAGTGAAACTCCTGGAAAAGTGATGTATGGATGTTTCTGAAACCTGATTTTACATAAGTTATAAGCTGATATTGCATAACCTATCATCTCTCTTTAATTTTCTGGAAAACATCTATGAATAACTAAATGGTACAATGGGAAAATATTGTTCACCAAATTATGAATCTCAAGATGCATTTTTGGATTATTTCCCAGAATAGTAAAATTATGCATCTAATTACTAGCTGATCATTTTGTGGATTTATCTTATTCACATATCTTGATATTTGTGCCTTCATGTATTTTGACTGGTTGGATTGTATTACTGCTTACTTCTTTGTTGACCTTTTGCATTAAATTCTTGTTTATGACTATCCGAATCGTGTTGCCTCAGATTAGTAGTGAGTGTTTTGTTTATAATTTGATAAACGAGGTAGATGGTTGTGGTCATGATTTTGCAAAAGCATGTCTGTAAACTCAGAGAAATTGGTTTCACTTTATTTTCATATGCTTCTTTAAGTTCCTCTCTTGAAATTCATCGTTTAATCCATCTTTCTTTCATTTGATTTACAGCCTTATCGACCTGGTTATACTGCCCCACCACGGCCACCACAGTTTGAAGACACTGTTATTGACCTTGGGTAGGGTGCAGTTCTTCATCTGTTCATAATTTGTCTATGATACTGATTTGCTGTTTTTAAGGACAAGTGTGTGATCGTAGGCTACTTTAAATGTTTTACACAAAACAGAAATGTCTATTTGGCCACTGAGATATATCTTGCTTATTGGATTTTATGTGATTTACTTACAATTGGTGATATGATGTTCTCTTCATGATTCTTCTGCAGTGGAGGCTGGACAATCAATGGAATCCCTGTGGATCTGCATGATCCTCGCATTTTGGCCATTGCGGAGTCAGAACGGCATTTTTTGGAAAATGAGTATGATGAGTATGCTTCTTCAAATGCCAGTGGAGCTGCATTTTGTCGTTCAGCAGCTCTTATTGTAAGCTCTTAAATTTTAAACTCCTCTCGTAAGTAAGTGCAGGAACCTAAACTATTGAACATTATACTGCATGCAATTCATATGCAACTTTTGATTGGAGGGGCTTTTGCCTATGATTTCTTGTTTGATGGAGCAATCGACATCATCCATTTACGTTACTAAATAGTAAATACTGAAGATATAATCAGTGGAAAGTAGATATGGAAAATAAGAAACTGAATGACCTTCAGTTATTGGTTAGCATTTGAATGCTATTACCTTTACATATCTCAGTTATTTTCATCAGAATATTATGTAAGTTTTGTGATAGCTGAAAATTGTTACTGGTTAAAAAAAAAAAGTATATTCATAGTTCCTCTTTTTTTCTTTGTGGTAGTGCAACTGAGGTTTGATTTTAATGTGAAAATGCACATTGTTGCAGTTACTAGCCCTTCTGCTCTTACGGCATGCGTTGACTGTAACAGATGCTGATTCAGATGATGATGTGTCTACATTCTTCTCTGTAAGTGATTTATGGTCATTTTATCGCGTTTCCACAAGTTTGGAGTATTACATCATGGCTTTTCTTATTAAGAACATAATGCGCTATGTTTACATTCACATTTCATCTCTGGCAGCTTTTCTTATTAAGAGCAGCTGGCTTTCTTTTGCCCTGCTACATTATGGCTTGGGCCGTCAGCATCTTGCAGCGTCGAAGGCAAAGACAGGTAAATGTCATTTTCACTCATTATATTCTTATTCTTGCATATTTATCGATCTGCCTATGCAATCTTCTCATCAAATTTGTGTATTCCTTCTAAAATATGTACCATAATTTGATGCAACAGGAGGCTGCAGCATTGGCAGCTGCACAAGTTGCTTTTGTGGTACAGGCTGGACAGCACAGGGGTTTGCAGTTCACAATAGCACCAGGACCTACTGCAACTCCACATCAAGAGCCTGTTTAATCGATGCAAACATGGAATCCTCCATCATAAGCCATATGGCAAAGTGATCAGGGAAAATGATATCAAAGAATTATCGATAAGTGAAGTTAAATCAGCAAAGCCCAAATGACTGAGCAGCTAGATGCTTTCAATTGGGATGTATCGTGTCTTCCAGTTCCACATCTGTGTATATTATTTTTAACATCCTCACTAGGAGCTACAAGGAGATTGACGTGTATCTGATGTGGAGTCATCTGTCATCTTTCACCTGTATTTGACACTTGCGTATTTACTACAATATCAATCTCCCAACCATCGCATTTGACAGTTGTTTTATCTTGCCAAGAATTAATTAATACGAGGACATCGTGTTTGTGCAAAGTTCCATGTCAGGTGAGCTAGTGAAAGTACCCTAGAACTTTCTTTCCCCTTGAGTTGCCAGGATCATCTCCAGATATTGATCCTAGTTAATGATCTTTCATTTTGTTTAGAGCACCATAGCTTTATTAACAATAAATTCCCTTCATAATTCGGTTCTGCACCGGCCAGCCGTGTAAATAAGTTGGACCAGGTTTGGTCGTTACACGGTCAGAACTGTTGTCACCTCTATCTTCTAGGCACACCATAGATTTATAGATAATAAGCCTGTTATCATCTCTATCTTCTAGACAGACCAAAGATTTATAAACACTAAACGATCCTATTGATAGACTATCAATGTATTTGAGGTAGAACCATAAGGGAAAGAGATACAAGTGCAGGAGATGGGAGTAAATTGAAGGATGTTTTTTTAATAAAAACTTCATTCTGGGTGCAAAAAATATTTAAAAGAAATATTAAAAAACGGTGATGAGCACATAATTTAATTTTAGTAATGTGAATTGAACACTTTCAATTATAAGAGTTGTCCCGTAAGAAAGTAAAAGTACTAAGTTAAACTTTATAAAGACAAAACCTTGATTGCCCCATGATGACATTGCGCACCTTGTGACATGATTCAGGCAATTGACTGCCCTTGCCATCATATAGGAATAGACGATTTAGTACAAGAGAATGATTGGTGTCAGGAAATGCAACCTTTGGTTACAGTGTCTGAAGTTTTAGGAGAGAAATGATCAGCACAAACATCCTTCCTAAGCTGTACGCGAGTCCAATGCATTAGTCCCCGTGTAGGTGCCACTCAAAATGAAGGTGCAGAGTGTTACGAATTACAAATTGCTACTAAAGCACCAAAGCATATATTCTTGCACGTTCTTAAAAGTAGAACAGAGAAGCATCTCTTGGATCGCCCTTTTACATGTTTTTCAACATTCTGTTTGCAGGTCATTTTTGACACCCGCCTTTATAAACCATATACTAATTCCTAACCCAACAAGTTCATTAAGAAACAGATACAAATTATTAACGTGTTTTTCCCGACCATTGTCTCCTGATTACAATGAGACACTGCGGCTTTTTGTTTTCAAAATATCTTGGGAATGCTGTTGAAAACAAGGAACAATACTGGCATCTTAATGCCTCGTAGCTAGTCAATTCCTCAAAACAAATGTGTGAAATCTCTGTGAATCATCATTTTCACCAATGAACCTTGCGGTTCATTAGCCAGAAGCTTTTTACTGTCATTAAAATATGACACAAGATTAATATTTTTCTCTCTTAAAAATCTATTGCACATATCGTCATCATACAGCTTTTTTTGTACATATCGTCATCATACAGCTGTTTTTAAACAGACTGATTATGATTAGTTTCACTTTCAATGGAAGAGGAGAATGGCGCCGATGAAGGAGAAATATGATCTGTAGCTGTTACAACTTACAAGCTCAGCCTGCTACTTTATCTTTATCATGCTTTGATTCTTCTTTAGCTCTTTTCTTCTTTGGCCTGTTTTATATTGGTAGCTTAGTCCTTTTCCATAGTGGCTAGGGAGTAATTTGCTCTCACAACATTAATTTCACTTGTGAATGCAAGTGCATAAGAAAAGTTGCAAACTTTAAGAGACCAGCCACGAGAGTCCAGAATCTACAAGGTTTTTAGCTGTTACTCGACAATTAGCTATAAACAAATACGAATCAACATTTGCTTTCCTTTGGTTACTGATATTCCGAAGCATTTTAATGGAAATAACTTTTCTTTTTTTTTGGTAATTCTCCTGGTATCAGACGTCACAAGGACAACCGACTAAATCCAGAGTCAAGCCTATTTAGGACCCTTTCAGGCGGCTCAGTTCTCTCTCACGAGAATTTAAGATGACTCCATATCCAAAACTCAAACTTGGACTTTGGCTAAGGATGGACAGCCCCTTATCACTCCCCCACAGCCGTCATGGGTAATGCAAACAACCTTTTTTTTTGGTACTTTGGAGAGAGACTAAGTCCTCAAGCACGCAACTGATCTAGCATCATATTCAAGGATTGCAATACGCAGCAGAAATTAAAATTGTAATCACATATTGATCTATTGCATTTAATAATCATACTCATAATCAGAATAGGTAAACGATAAATACCTGAAATTTGT
>JANVCL010000003.1:13213418-13225984 GCA_026546855.1 Erythroxylum incrassatum | reverse complement strand
GGCGTCCCAATGTATACCCTGCGATAAGATGGCGCTACAAAGCAAATGTTTTCGTTCCTCCAGTTCAACATTTCTTCCAAATTGGATTCTTAATGCTCTTGTCTTGAAGATTTTATAAATTTCAAAGTTATCCATGTGTTTTTGAATAAACCATCTATATTTTTAAATGATAATTGATTTTGGTTAATTCCATTTTAAATGTTTTCACGAGAGGCAAGTGAGGCTACGCTGAGAGATTAGCACTATGCATTTTTAAACCTTGAGATTGCTTAATTGAAATACTAACCTTGTTGGAAGGATATTTGGGCTTGAATTCTTTCATTTCTGCGTATATTTGCTTAATTTCATACCTCTCTAGAACTTGTTTTAATTCTTAATCAAAGCTTGATGAACTAGAATTTTGTTAATATGATAGAGGTATTCTTTTCACAACCCTTACTACCTAAACACAAACCTTAAATACTTAACCATTGCTAGCCCCTTTGAGCCATCTTTTTGAGTACATGTATATTTCCACAACTGTTGTAAATATTTGATCTCTAGTTAAAAATTTTATAAAAAAAAGGTTCAAAAAACTTTCTCAAAAGAGAATAGTTATTGAGAAAAGCCAAGGAAGAAAAGAAAGTAAAATAATAATAATAATAATAAGGCTTTCTTAAAAAAGAAAGAAAGAAAAACTTCAGAAGGCTTTCTAAAAAAACGTTTTCTTTCCCATCTTTGATGCCTGTTCAAATGGAAAATAATTGTTATGCATGTTAATCATCTTTTTTCTATTCAATCCGTTTCGTTTAACCTTCCTTACATTATAACCCTAAAAGTCCTCTTGATTTTTGAAATTATAGTTCTTGTGGTGGAGAGGTAGAATTATTACAAGTTTATGGTAGAGAATAGACTAAGCAGATTTTAGAGTGAAATAATCCCAAGACAAGTGAGTTGAGAGTTAAACACCATCCCTTGAGAGAAATCTCTTTTGCTCGATCTCTTGGATTAAATACTTATAGTGTTTATTTTCTCAGCACTCTTTCAGTCTGCTTGGGTTGATTTCTGAGAAAGTGATTTAACTAAATTTCTGCTCTCATTTTTTAAGCATTGTCGGTGTTTTCTTTTACACTTGTTTCTCTTTGACTTTTATAATCTTTGTCCAGGAGTACAAAGGTCTAAATGTAGGGGAATTTAATCGAACCCAAGTTTTCTATATTATGAGGTGACAATTTCATGGTTTTTGTTATACTTTTTAGCTCTTATTATCGAATATTGTGCTTAATTTAGTTTATAAGTGCTTGTTTTGAATTAATGTAGTTCGAAGGTAATATTATCACAAATAGTTAGTAATTGCACTCAATTGATTTTTAGGACAATTGATATTGCAAATTATTATTTTTCATTGCAGGAAACTCAAGAAGTACAGTCAAGAGAGAAAACCAAGAAAGTCAAGAACACAGGTCAACACCACCAATAGGCAAAGTTCGACACAGTGAGGATGACCTTTCGTTGTAGCGAAACTAGAGAATTCAAGGAGAAACCTTTCAAGAAGAATTTGCCGAGGCAAAGACCTGACGTCGCCGCGGCAAAATCACAAAAATTCCAGCAAAACCTTTTGGGAAAATTTTGCCATAACGAAAACCTGATGTCACCGCGGCGAAGTCACAATAACTTGCCTGGAATATCTTTCAGGAAAAGTTAGCCATGGCGAAGCAGTCAAATCAGTACCAGACTTGAACCATTTTCAAAAAATTCACTAACTATACACACCCAACCACACAACCTGTTTTGGAAAAAAACCTATTTTATGATAAGTTACAAAACACAAAAGAGAGAGTTGACACAACATCATCCTCTCGATCATGATCTTACACCATCGTCTTTTCTCATCTCTCTCTCTCATTTTTCCTGCCCTTTCACTATCAACCTCCACCATGGGTTCCTCGGATTCCTTCTCAGTTGTGAAGCTTCCGAGAGCTATGCGTGGCTAGGCATTTTTCTTCCTCTTGAAGATGCAGCAATGGCTAGAGCCATGAGCTTAAGAGGGGATTAGTTAATCCATGTTCAGCTATGAGTTATAAATTCCTAGGTTTAGGATTTGTGATCTGTAGTTGAACATACTTTATTATATTTTATTCAAATGTTGGATATTCATTGTGTAGTTGGATTAGTTGATTTAGAACTTTAAACTTAAATATATGAAGTCTCATATATGTCTACTTGTGATCTTGTTGATTCTCTATTATCTTGCATGGTTGTGTTTGATAGTAAGTTTACACTAGATTTCATTTGACCCATTACATTGGCAACTCCTCCTACATACACTAAGAGCGCTTAACGGGATCTTGAGAAATGAAATCCCATTGATCAAGATCCTGGACTTAAAGAGTCCTTTAAGGTTTTCATTTTTAAGCTTAATGATCTCTACTCCATAAAAAAATCAACTTTGAACTATGATGGCCAAAGCACATTTTCAAGAGGATTCTATCACTTGTTTTAATCCTTCCGTTTTCTATTCCCAAAAATCTACAAAATACATTTTACATACTTTTTACAATTCATTTTAGTTCAATTAATGTTTTCAAAGATCAAACCTCCCTTTTCCCAATTAGTTTGCACAACTTGACATATAGGTTAACTTAGGTCCATTCATTTAGGTTCCAATTAAGTGAAACGGCTTGAGGTTGCGCCCTATGTTGCAATCCTTGGATAATTTTTTATTTGACCTCTAAGGGTAAGAACTAAGGTTCGAATTAAGGAGCAATATATCAGATACCTTTTAGCACGCAGTCATATGGATGGTTGTAAATCTGTACCTACTCTAGTGGCACCTCGTTTATCGTTAGGTACTGATGGAC
Organism: Erythroxylum incrassatum; assembly: GCA_026546855.1. Taxonomy (NCBI): domain Eukaryota; kingdom Viridiplantae; phylum Streptophyta; class Magnoliopsida; order Malpighiales; family Erythroxylaceae; genus Erythroxylum; species Erythroxylum incrassatum. Next base: position 13,223,144 of record JANVCL010000003.1, on the reverse strand, counting down.
TACTATTCTCTGACTCTACTTTATGCCGCAGTGTTATGAGTGCTTTAGTACACTACTATTAATCGATCAAAAATTTCATTCCCTATGAACAAAGTTTGTCAGTTTATGCATCAACCTATAAAGACTCATTGGCAAGTTGTGAAACAAATTCTTCATTATTTAAAAGGTGCCATCCACCTTAGACTCACTATTCGTCCATTCACTCCACCAAGCATTATTATTTATTTTCATGCAGACTGGGCTAGTGATTGTATTGATCGTCGCTCAACTTATGGATTTTGTTTTTATTTTGGTGGTAACCTGATTAGTTGCGTTTATAGAAAACAAAAGGTGGTCGTGAGATAAAGTACAAAAGTCGAATATCAAGCTTTAGCCATCGTTGCGGTAGAAGGCATATGGCTTTAACATTTATTTTGTGAGTTTCAAGTCTCTCTTCCTACAGCTCCTATCTTATTTTATGATAATCTCTCTGCTACCTATCCCACATCAAACCCAATTTTCCATCGAAAATCAAAGCATATATAAGTTGATTTTCATTTTGTGTGAGAGAAGGTGGTACATGGTGATTTTAGAGATTGTCATATATCTTCTTATACTTAGATTGTCGATATTCTTACTAAGGGCCCTTCCTTTGAACTCGTTTCTTAGTTTGCGGTCCAAGCTCATCGTGGCTCCTCCTCTATTGGGCTTGCAGGGGCGTATTAAGACCACCACATCAACTGATAAACTTAATTTTGTTGATACACGTGATAAGGGTTATCTTATTATATGATAAAATCTTTCACCTTATTGTAATCTACTAACTTGTAATCATCTAGAATGTTCTATTTACAACAATAAATACTAACACAAAGTGTTCTTTAGAGGGTTTGATAGAAGACTTCAAGATCTACAACTTTCATAAAGACTTGAAGACAAATTCTATTATATAAAGGGTACAAAATGGAATAGAACATAGAAGATGAAAAGTAACTAAGACAATGGGTATGAACAGTAGCTAAGACGATGAATAGTAACTAAGATGAAGTAGAGGTCAAACTAAGATAAAGTAAAAGTCAATCTAAGACAAATGAATAGTGACTAAGATAAAGCAGAGGTCAAACTAAGATGAAGCAAAAGTCAAACTAAGACGATGAACAGAAACTAAGACGAAGCAGAGGTTAAACTAAGAAGAAGCAAAAGTCAAATTAAGATGATGAACAGTAACTAAGACGAAGCAAAAGTCAAACTAAGATGATGAATAGTAACTAAGACGAAGTAAACTAAGACGAAGCAAAACTAAGACGAAACGTCTTACAGAAGTTCAAACTAAGATGAAGCAAAAGTTAAGCTAAGATTAGTTTAAATCACTTTCTAAACTATCCAGAACATCTCCCCTCAAAAGGACCATAACTTTTGACTTAGGTGTCCAAAAATTTCATGCTATATATCGTTGGAAAGATAAAAGAAAGACCTACAACTTTCTAGAAGATAACTTTGCTTAAATCAGCCTAGGTCAACCTAGAATTTTCCCTAAAGTCAGTACACGAATTTTCCCCTTATGAAACCTTGAGAATCAGGAGAGAAAACAAAATCATATATCATTAGCATCCAAAGATTGTAGTTTTACAAAGCTTTAGTGGAAATTTCAAGCCCTCAATACATCAATGCTTCAAAAATCTCAAAATTCAAAAGATATTTGAACAATGAAATACTCAAAATGCAACTAAAGCCTTGGTTTCAAGATTAGCTTAAAATACAACAACATTTCAAAAGTGGAGTGATGCCCTTGGCCTTTGACTACTCAATCTCTTGCTCTTCACCTGTTTGTAGGGAAGGAAAGTGAGGGTGAGCTTGAAGCTCGTGGGTAACAATTTTACAGTTTGCAACAAACAAAGACATTTTTAATATATTTCCAATGCAGAAATTTACATGCATGCAAAATCATGAATGCATTACTCTTATCAACTTATCATTAATTCTTGAGGGGCTCCTTAAGGGAGCTCCATGCCACTAGCGGGTAGGTGGGAGAAGCCTATATTTGGGTCAACGTGCTCATGACAATTCTTGAGGGACTACAACAAACCCACATAACACATAGATTTAAAAACCTTGTAAGCATAATGCCCAAAAAGGCACATTCTCTTGAAAACTTGCTTTTCATAAGATTGTTATATCTTAAAAACCATTTCCAAAAGTATAGTTTCATAATCATGCATCATTTCAAAGAATCATTTTAATAAAAACAACTTTCCATGTATCATCCCACAAATAATGTATAAGCATGTAGGAAAATCTTACAGCACTTAACAACATTAAATGCACATGAATGAGGTGGTTGCAAAATTAATTACTATCATTTATTGATAGAAAAATTTTGTTAGCTTATCGCCTAACTATAAAAATGAAACCCACCTTGAAGTCCTGGACTATGGCTTGTTCAAATATGTCTTTCCTCTTGCTCCTCTTGTCCTTCTTGATTTTCTTCAACATTGACAAAAACCCCAAATCAAAAGGATTCAAATTGGAAAATAAAAAGAACCACATGCATCAAATTGATCCTAGAATACTTATACCCATACCTTTCCTAAGTTCTTTGAACCAAAAACCTTTCAAAACTCCAAAAGATTAAAAATCCACTTTCCTTAAATCTTCACCAAACAATGATTTTCTTGGCTCTAATGGAAGTTCTAATCTTGCTCTTCCTTTTCCCTTCTTGATCACTCTCAAAATCCCTCTTGAAAGTTAAGAAAAATCAAAACCTAGCTTGCTTTTCTTTCTTTCCCTAAACTCACAAAACTCTCACCCTTCTTTCTTCAATTTAGTTTTTCTCTCTCTTCCAAAAGCAAGACACCCCATTTTCTTCTCTTTTACACCATTAATGATTGCATAAAGTCCCTTTTGGCCCTTACTTTAATGCCTTATGGTTTTTAAACTCAAGTGACTTGCCAAAATTGGCCTTACATTCTCCCACTACTTTAATAGTTCAAAACCCTTAGCCCATGTCATATTAACATCCTAATCAATTCCAACATGATAAGTCTAGCAAGTCCCCAAAATACATCTAATTAGGCTTATAATATAAAAAAAATTCAGGGGCCAACATTTCTCTCCCTCTTAAGAAAATTTCATCCTCGAAATTCTTACCTGACTCGTTGAAAAGGTGTAGATAATTTTTCCTCATGGCTTACAAGTGCTCCCATGTGGCTTCTTCAATAAAGTTATCTCTTCACAAGACTTTGACCAATTGAACCGTCTTGTTCTTAAGGATCTTTTCCTTGGTGTCTAAGATCTCTACTGGAATCTCCTCATAACTTAGATAATCCCTTAATTGAACCTAAGTGGTCTGAATGATGTGTGATGGATCCGATCTGTACCTCCTCAATATGGACACTTGAAAGACGTTATGTATCTGTGACAATTCTGGTGGTAGTGCCAACCTATAGGCTAGCGGTCCAATTCTCTCTACGATCTCATATGGGCCCACATATCTTGGACTCAACTTGCCCTTCTTGCCAAACCTCATGACTCCTTTTGCAACATCCCGTCCCCATATCAAGGTTTAGGACCCGAACTTTTAGTATTTGTGAGCTCAAAGATAAATTAAGACAAAGCATTTTCTTGCTCATGCCTCATATTAACATATATGCACATAAATACATAATGTTTTCACATAAAAAGTGGTATATGCATTCATTGACAATTTCTGGGTATAAATGGTATTAAATGTGATTTTTTTGAAAATGAGGAGTAGAAGGAGTAGAAAGGGTGATCTTGGTATGAGTTGTGATAAGGAAAGTTTTAAAAACAAGATTGGTGGTGATTTGGAAAATATTGACTGAGTATGTTTAAGTCTTTTCGCCACAACGTTTTCTCTAGTTATCCAAACGAGATGATTCTTAATTTAGATTAAACTATAGATATATGGCTACATTTTTTATGAAGACATCAAATTTCAGTTCGATCTCTAAGAGTCTTAAAATTTGTCATGAAGTGAAGAATTGGGTGCAGTGTTGGTGTATGAACGAAAAATTTGTCTTTGGACTTTAGGGGCAAATTTGAGATTGATATAAATATATTTGAGCAAAGTTGCCTTCTAGAAAGTTATATATTTTTTCTTTTATATTTCCAACGGTATATTATATGAAAAATTTGGACATCGGAGTCAAAAGTTATGATCTTTGCAAGTGGAGACATTCTGGAGCAAAAGTAAGACGAACTTACTGTTCATCGTCTTAGTTTGATTTTTCGCGTCTCAGTTTGAACATCTCATTTTGCTTTTGTCTCAGTATGACATCAGCGATTCGTCTCATGATGTCATCATCATCTTAGTTTGACCCTCTCATTTTGCTTTGTCTCAGTATGACGTCAGCAATTCGTCTCATGACATCAGCATCATCTCATTTTGGCCAAAACATATTCTAGCCCAAATTTTATCCTCTAGATGACAGAATTGGTCTCTAAGGTCTTCATGAGAGTTGTAGATATTGAATTCCTCTTTCCAAAAAGCTAAAGAACACTTTGATCCAATATCTGTACCGAAAGTTATGCTCATTTTTCCAATTCATCTGATCATTGTTCATCTAATTCGTCTGATCACTATTCATCTTCTAACTTCTATTCTATTTTTGAGCCTTTAGATGATAGAATTGGCCTTTGAGGTCTTCATTAAAGTTGTAGAGCTTGATGTCTTCTTTCAAATGGTCCAAAAATGAAATCAATCCGATATCTGTAGTGAAAGTTACAATAATTTTCCCAACCTTGTATTGTCTGATGACGTCACTTCATCTCAAAAATAATGTCATATCGTCTGATCCATTTTTGACCCCATAGATGAAAGAATTTGCCTTCGACTTCTTCATATCTGTAGAGAAAGTTATGGTGACTTTCCCGACCTTGTTTCGTCTGATGACGTCACTTCATCTTAAAAATGACGACATATCGTCTGATCCATTTTCGACCCTTTGGATGAAAGAATTTGCCTTTGGTTTCTTCATGAATGTCGTAGATCCAGAGGTCTTCTTTCCAATGGTTTAAAAACAAAAGCAATCCGATATTTCTTGTGAAACTTATGGAAATCGCACCAGATCAGGTTCATTATGATTGAGGTCAAAAACATGGTGGCTTCTTTTGGCCATAACTTCCTCTCTAGACCTCCAAATGACTTGATTCTTGAACCATTGGATTCGTAAGACTTTACTCTATATCTCCACCAAAAATCGAAGCTATTTGAACTAAATTAAGAAAGATTGAGTAGAAAAGGTAGGACGGGTACAGTGAGTGTGCTCTTAAGAAATATGAACTGGTGTTATTCCACTGAACATACTTCAGTATTTTGATGATCTTTGGAGTTCTACTAATCCAAATGAGATGATTTCTGATTTGTGGTAAACTAGAGATATAGAGCTACAAATTATTAGAAGGAAGTGTTTAGAACAAAATGTTCAAGGTTGTTTTTGGTAAGACACTTAAGTTAAAAGAACATAAGCTTATAAGGAAGGATAAGATGGACTTTTTGGACTCATTAAGGGCATAATTGGAAAAAGAAGTGTTGTCTTGCCTATAAATAAAGGGGAAAATGTGAATGGGAAGATTCTAGAGGAACAAAATGTGTGGATGAGAAAAAAGATAAGAGAGAGAAAAATGAGAAAGAATGAAAGTGAGAAAGAAGAGAAAACAAGCTAGGGTTTTAATTTGCTTAGCCTTCAAGAGAAATTTTGAAGCTGTTTAAGAAGAGAATAAGGAAGAGAAAGAAAAGACCTTCCATTTGAGCTAAAGATCTAGTCATTTGATGAAGAAAGGTAAGATCTTTTTGACTCTTTTGGACTTTTAGAAGGATTCTAGTTTATGGAGTTTAGAAAATGTTTGGGTTTAAATGTTCTGGAATCAATTTCAGTGATTTAGCATTTTGGAATTTCTAAGTGAATTCCTATTGAATGAGATTTGGTTTGTTTTAGGAAACCAAGAGAATCCTACCCAATAACAAAGGGAAAGATAATTGTGGCTTAGAGTTTAGCAAGGAAATCAAGGTGGGTACATGTTTATAATAGAGTAAATAAGTTATTACTATTTTCAAAAGGTGGGTACATGATTTGAGTTATGATTTTCAAACGGAAAAGACTATGAAAGTGGCATTTTTAAAACAAGATGCATGTTTCTAAAAGCATGTTTACAAGAATGATTTTTCAAGGTATACGTTAAGTATATGAAAAAGCAAGTTTTCAAGAAAAGTGACATTTTGGGCAACAAATTTACAAGAATCTGAAATATATGTGTTATGTGGGTTTGTGGTGGTCCCTTAAGAATTGTCACATGCACGTTAACCCAATTTAAAGGCTTCTCCCATTTGCCCACTATTGGCATGGAGCTCCTTCATGTACTCCCATACGTTCATGACTACATAATACCATTAAGTAGAAATGTGTAGTACGTTCTATTTTTGGATCCATCCAAACCATTCTGATGTGCTTATGTGCTCATGATATGATTCAACAAGTGTGATGCATTCATGTTTTCGTGACTTATGGATTTTGGCTAAAAGCCTAAGAATCAAGTGATTATGAACTCAAAAAAAATATTTTCAAGGTTTTTTCTTACTTTTTATTATAAACTATTACCCACGAGATTTCAAGCTCACCCCCTCTCTGTCCCATCCTCAGGTAATAGCTAGGAGATCAAGCAATCAGGAGCCTAAACAAATTGTTTCTTTTTCTATTTTGTAGTTCTTATAACCTTAGTAATTTGAGATTTCGGACTATGTTGTATTGTGGCTTGAGAGGCCATTTTAGCTTTGTAAAACTCTTGTTGAGGGTATGGAGATGGGAATGAAGAAATTAGTTGTAGGTATTGTATTAAAAAGTGATGAAAAAAATTTTGAGAGTCTTTTGATTTTCCGTAAGAAGAGGAATCAATGATTTTCATGGAAATTCCATAGGTTTATGCTCACTTTCATGATCCAAAGATGGATTACAGAATCAGTGCCCAACATGAGTGGTATCAGAGCAAAGAGAGATTACAAGGAACCGCGCTCAAGAAAATGAATAGATGATAATTATTGTAATCTGAAGAGGTTGGGTTCCAGAAACGGGATCCAACATTGATTGGTATCAGAGCCCAGTAATAGGATCTTACATGGGCAACCTTCGAATATGAGTCAATCGCATGCGCGATTGTTAAGAGTTAAGGCTAATAGAATTAGTGAGAAGGATAGTGTATTGATAGAGTGTATGGTAAGGAAAGTTTGTGGATATTTAGCAATAAGAAATATGGCGTAATCCTACACAGGTTCTGTATTTGTCGTTATATCAGCGAATAGGGTGATGAAATCCTTTTGTGGATATGCATCTGAATTAATATGTATCAGAAAAAGGTTTTCCTGTTGGATCCCATTTTCAGAATCCAAATCTTAACAAAATACCATCATACTTGAGCGTGGTTCCTTGTAATCTCTTCTTACTCTGATACCAAACGTGCTGGGCCTCGTTTACCATAAAACGTGTGCGTATTATTGCTTGTTATACAAACTTGAGCATAATCCAAATCAAATCATAAAGCTTAAAGTCTCATACCATTTCAAAGTTCCTCTTCCATAACACATCGCATATATAAATATGTATGTAACAACAAATCATAATCAAAATAACCATCTCAAATCAATAACTCCCTCAAATATACTTAATTTCAACTTAACCTTATCTATACATAAACTCATATTTCCACTCATCATCATCCATACATAATTCATAATTCCTTAACATCAAAAGATAATCATTCTTTACAAGGCTAATATGACATTTCAACCATAATACATCAATGCCTCAAAATCCCAAAATACATAAGACACTTGAACTAATAATACTTGAAACACAACTAAAACCCCATGGTTACAAAATCTAGCTTAAAATACAAAAATATGCAACTTGGACTGATGCCTTGAATCTTAGTCACTCGGTCTCTTGCTTAACACCTGAAAATGGGGACAGAAAGGGAGGTGAGCTTAAAAGCTCGTGGGTAACAAGTTTATAATTGAAAAACAAGCAAAAATAGTTTTCAAAACTCGTTGCCATGGTACATTTTTGAAACCATAGTAATTTCATATTTAAAAATCATGAAACACTTATTTCATAAAATCCCCAATTTTTCAAACAATTCACAATAGAACAAATCATGTATGCGTCACTCTTGTCAGACATATCATGAGCACATAAGCACATCAAAATGGTTTGGGTGGGTCCAAAATAGAACGTACTACACTTTTCCCCTAAGGGTCCTGTGTAGCCGTGAACATAACGTACTATCGTAATCTCATTTGATGGTCTTGTGTAGCCGTGAACTTATTAGAGTCCATAAAGGAGCTCCATGCCACTAGCGGACAGGTCAACGTGCACGTGACTTAACTTAAGGGACCACTACAAACCCATATAACATGTGTTTCATGACTTGCAAAACATATTGCCTAAAAAGGCACTTTTCAAAAACTTGGTTTTTCTTAACATTTCGCCACAAAGGCATATTTCAAAAACACAATTGTTCATGAACATGAAATATCTCACATTTCATCAACCAAATTAACATATCAAACATATAGCAATTTCTCAAATCATTTAAACCAATAATGCAACAATTATGAAGCAATTTGAAATCATTTTATTCTCTTGCTTTAAAAGGAAACATTTATGGCTCATTAATTCTATTATAAACATGAAACCCACCTTAGAAATCCTTGCTCAAAGGTGCCTCACCCTTTGCTCCTCTTGCCTTCCTTGATTTCCTTTAACAATAGGCAAAAATTCTGTTCAATAGGAATTCCAATTTATGATCAAGTAAGTGAAGCAATTTGATAATACTTTCTTCTAGAAAAATGTTCCCCATTGTCTTAAAGTTTCTAATGACTCAAAAATAATTCAATTTGATTTAGTACCCTAAAAGTTATAGCCAAAATATTTTCAAACTATTCTTATACTGAAACAACATTCTATGCTCAACTTCCATCCAAAAATTGAAATTCCTAGAAACATAATTACAACTTCATTTCTTCATAAAACCTGTATCACTATGTCTCTAATTTACAAGGAATAAAAAATCACCTCATTTCGACATCTACAACAAACGTTATACCCAAAATACTAAAGCATGTCAGTGCTGGAAAATGGCCTCTCGCCGCGACGAGAATGCTGGAGTACGTCGCGACATGGACATAGCACGTCGCGAGTTCAAAATCCTCCAGAAAACCTATTTTCTTGGCATTTTTCACCTATACACTTCCCAAATTTCAATAATAAGCTACCTTAACCTTAAATCATCTCTTATACTTCATTTTCAAGCTCATTCCAACCCAATATCATTAACAAAATATCAAAATCTATCTTTGATCATTAACACTTGATGTTATTCCGCAAGTTTATGGGTCTCAAATAGTACAGTATAATATCATCCCACAGGGAGTAATTGTGTAATTACTAGGCTTGGATCACTCAATTAATTGGACTAAGCAATTGTGTAAAAATGGGGAATTAAAATAAGATATTTAACTAGCAAAAATAACAAAATCAAAGCTAAAGAAAAATGTGAAAATCTCTAAGGGTTTAATTCGAATGGAATGGGGTAAGCTTCAAGGATGGTTCCACTTTTAGCACTTTTTATGGACTTTACCTGGATTAATTTATTTGGGGAATTTTGGTTGATAGAAGGTTGAGCCTAGAGTTTCTTAGATCCTTTTTCAAGGTATCAAAGGAGTATTACGCAATA
>JANVCL010000003.1:13157770-13176939 GCA_026546855.1 Erythroxylum incrassatum | reverse complement strand
GGTAGACAATCGAGACCCCTATTTTGTTGCCTATCAAAACTTTTTTTGGGAAAAGAGCTCATAGTCTTCAATGGGCACCCACCATACCCTCTTGGATGGCTATTTGAAATGATCTATTGTCTGTCTAATTCATTATATGCAGCTCTTAACTGACAAACTGAAAGAAATATAGAGACATTTCATTTTGTATATATAAGTAAAATTTTGAATATGTTTGAACTCACATGAGGAAGTGCAGAGTAGACGTAATGCGAGTTTTACTTTGGTATCTTTACTGTTAACTGATGAAACAAAAAGGAAAGAGGAGAGGAAATTTACTTTTCGTATATTGCTGGTAAACAAACTGTACAAATTGCATACATATACATGCTGAGCTAACGAATTCTATTGCGATTATTTACAAAGGTGTTGCGTGGGTGTCCTAACTATTGAGGTTTGTTAGAGCTATGTACAGATTTTATTAGGAAGGGAGTTATCTGATGTGATGTAAATTAATTAGCTCCTGGCGTTTACGTACTACCAACATCCCCTCCTCAATTTGGGAAGTCTACGAGACCCAACTTGGCACTAGCGATACGAATGGTTTCTGCGGAGAGAGCCTTGGTAAAACTGTCAGCCAATTGTTGTTTTGAAGGAACGTGAGAAGTAACGATGAAGCCTTCCTTAATAGCGTTCCATACGAGATGACAGTCGATTTCTAGATGCTTGATATGCTCGAGAAAGATGGGATTTTCAGATATATGAATGGCTTCTTCTTCTTTCACAATTCAAAGTATATGGAGATGTAGACTTTACCTGTAAATGTCGTAACAAATGGGAAAGCCACCGAAGTTCACAAACTATGCTAAACATGCTTCTGTATTCAGCTTCTACGAATGAACGACTAATGGTGGATTGTTTTTTAGTCTTCTATGAAACCAGTGACCGTCCTAAAAATATACAATAGCCAGTAAGTGATTTGTGGGAGAATAGATAACCGGCCCAGTCGGAATCAAAAAAAGCTTGCAACGAAATAGTATCTTGAACAGGATAAAAAAAGATGACAATGTCGTGTGCCATTAGTATATCGTAAAACATGTACGAGTGCATCCCAATGTGATTGCCTTGGTTTAGTGTTAAACTGACTGAGATACTGAATCGCAAAAGATAAATCAGGACGAGTAAAACTCAGATAAAGCAACTAACCCACCAAACGTTCGTATTTTTCAGGATTTGGTAAAATAGCCCCCTCGTTGCATGATAACTTAGTACCTAGTGGGATTGGGGTTGAGGTAGGTTGTAGTTCCTCTAAACCAGCATCACGTAAAATATCAAAAATGTACTTAGATTGAGATAAGTAAATACATTCAGTAGAACGAGCAACCTCAACACCCCCAAAAAATTTCACGTATCTGAATTCTTTAATAGTGAAGTTGCTATCCAGATATGCTTTAACACCAATAATTTCATACTCATCAAGAACTAAGACTAGCAAATCATCCACATAGATAATAATTGCAAGAAAGGACAAACCAATACCTTTGGTGAATAGACAATAATTGGATGTTGCTTGAACAAACCCATAGTCAATAAGCGTTTGAGAGAGAGCTTTGCTCCATTGTCTGCCAGCCTATTTTAGGCCATGGAGAGATTTCCGCAGGCGATATACTTGACCATCCTGTAGTTTATCATAACCTTTAGGAGGCCAAAGATATAATTCTTTGTCGACGTAACCGTGTAAATAAACGCTATTGACATCGATATGATGGAGTGGCCAACAATTAGCAGCAGCGATAGCAAAGAATAATCTGATTGTTGTAACCTTAGCCATCAGTGAAAAACATCGGAATAATCAATTTTGGCGCGTTGGTGGAAACCCTTAACAACAAATCTTGCTTTCCGCTATTCTATTGAGCCATCTGGGTTGCGTTTAATCTTGTATACATATTTTGTATCCAACAGACGTTTCCCTCCCGGTAGATCAAAGGTTACACAAGTTTCATTTTCCTCCAAAGCCACTAATTCTGCTCGCATTGGACCAATCCATAACTGGTCATTTCGAGCAGCTTCATATGACAGTGGTTTATAATCACTAGAAACATTGGCCATAAATGACATGTAAGTGGGAGAAAAAATAGGAAATGTAGGTGAGGGAATGTCGAGTGTACCTGAGGACAGTGACGAGCCATTGATATCAGTAGTCAAAGTGTCAGCGGTGGCAAAGGAGGCATAGTGGTCAAGGTATGTGGGTCTGGTGCGTATACATGTACTGGTGTGTGGGATAAATGAAAAAGAAGGTAATGCAGGAGGGTGGGTGGGGATAGAAATGTGTGTATCAGGTAGGTTAATGGTAGGTGTTAGATCGGGTGTGGGTGAAAGGAGTGGAGGTGTAGTGGGCCTTGTAGGATTAAGAAGGTTATGTGTTGTTGAGGTAAGGAAAACAGGTTGAGGACAAAAAATAGGTTGATATGTGGGATGATTTGGATGTTTGGCTTGAGGTGAAGTAGATGTATTTTGGTATGGAAATAAGTGTTCATGAAATGTGACATCTATTGAAATAATTGTTCTTTTTTAATCTAACTCAAATAATTTGTATCCCTTTTGACTAGACACGTATCCAAAAGGATATACATTTTGATGCATGTGGTTCAAGTTTGTCTTTAAAACATTTAGTGTTTGTTGAAAAACAAAGGCATCCAAATGTGCGTAAATGGTCGTAATTTGGTTTTTTTAAAGTAGATTTTTTCAATTGGAGTCATCTATACGAGTATTTTTGTAGGTAAGTGATTGATTAAAAAGTTGGTCGTTAGGAGAGCTTCCCCCCAAAACATTGTAGGTAATTTGTCTTGAAAAATGAGTCCTCGGGTAATTTGCAAAAGATGTTTGTGCTTACGTTCCACAATACCATTTTGTTGTGGTGTGTAGACTCAAGATTTTTGGTGAAATGATGCCTTTCTCATAAAACAAATTTTGGCAAGATTGGTTTGTGAATTCGGTTCCATTATCGATTCTTATGCATGAAGGTTTCAATGAGAATTGGTTTCAATTATTTTGATAAAAATTTTGAGTGCTTTGTGAACATGGGCCTTACTATTGAGTACGTAAGTCCATGTAGCATGTGAAAAATCATCAATTATGGTAAGGAAAAATCTTGATCCATCGATGTTCAGAGTATTGTATGGGCCCCAAACATTGACATGCAATAGTTCAAAGGATTTTGTAGCTATTATTTCGTGCCTTAAAAAAGAATTTTCTTTCTTGTTTTGCAAGAGAAAAATATCACATCAAAATTTAGTAGGAGTTTTTGAAATAGAAATTGGTAAATGCAAAAGTTTACTTGGTGATATGTGTCCTAATCGATGATGCCACAAAGTATAATCATCGGATACAAAATTAACAAATGATTTATTTACATTAAACATGAGAGACAGACATTTTAAGCTAGTGGTAAAATTTTGGGTAGTAAGACGGTAAATGCCTCTTTCCGCTTCGACTATCACTATAATATCGTCACTCCATAGGTCCTGTAAAAAAACTTTGATGTCAACAGAAATGGTTATCAATTTATTTTCGGTGGCAATTTTGTGTACTGACATCAGATTTTGGTTAAAAGTTGGTACATATAGGGCATTTGAAAGAGTTAGTTTTGGGTGCAGATTTATTTTCCCAACAGCAGTAACATTTCTATAAGAACCATCAACTAGGATTACTGGTTTGGTGTGTCATGTTGTGAGATTTTCTAATAAGCTAGGTTTCGAGTACATGTGCTTAGAGGCCCTGGAATCTACTATCCATGAATCACTGTCATATTTTTCGCTACTACAAAATGAACCGTCAAAGGTAGAGGAGTTACCTGCACAACTGTTGTAAGCTATATAATGTGCTTTAGTGACTTGTTTACCTTTGATGATTCGCATAAGTTTCTTTACTTGTTTTGCGAATGTGGCAACATCCATTTGATTCTCCTATATTTCTTGTCCTCCATTAATTGGGCAGTCCAACGCTGTTGCTCCCGCAAATATACCCTTTCCTTTTTTGCGTTGAAATTCTTTATACCATTTCGGTATCCTGTTCAGTTTGAAACATGTTTCCCTAAGATATCCGATTTCATGACAGTAGCTGCACACCTTTTCTTCTTTTTTTACAAAACCTTTTTTGTTTTCACCATCTTTACTCCAATTCTACCGTTTACCACTTGTTGGACCACTGTGTACAGCAAGAGTTGCTAACAGAGCAATATTCATATTATTCACACCTTTTGACATACTGTTAATGTTCCTTTGTTTTTCAACGGTAACAATCATGGAGAATACCTTACTAACAGATGGTAATGGTTCCAACAACATAATTTGACTGATTACGGTGGAAAACTCTTTCGTTAAATCCATCATAAAATCCATCAATTTATTTGTATTTGCTACTTCCCTATTATGTTTCGAAACATCACACACATTTCATCATGGGCATTAGACTATCCACATCATTCCATAACTTTTTCAATTTTGAAAAATATTAAGTTACGGTGACGTTACCTTGTCGCAAGTTGTTGGCTTCCTGCGTTAACTAGTACAGGTGAGGACCACTGCTCTCACTGTATCAACTTCCAAACTCTTCCCACAGATCTCGTGTAGTTGTTAATACCATGAATGAATTGCAAATTTCTTTGATTGTAGCATTTAAGAGCCAAGTAATTACCATGTTGTCAACAATGATCCATTTCTTCATCAGAGTGATGTTTCCTTTTGGTTTTTTGGTTTCTTTGTTCATGAATCATAATTTGTTCTTGGCATTATGAGAAATGGTCATTGATCTGCTCCAACTCAGATAATTGTTCCTGTCAAGAGCATTTGTTACCATGACTGTTCCCGGATTATCGGCTGGTGAGAGGGTAAGATTGTCTAGTTAATCTTGGTATTCATCACTTATTTGACTATCATCTTCTATGGTTGATTTGAGCTTTTATTTAGAGATTAAGTGTTTGTAAATGTATGAATCATTGCTTTGATATCATGCGAGTTTTGCTTTGGTATATTGCTGTCAAAAAGGAAAGAGATGAGCGAATAAACTTTTCGTATATTACTGCCAACCACACTGTACAAACCACATATATATACATGCTGAGCTAACGAATTCTGTTGCGATTATTTACAGAGTTGTTGCGTGAGTGTCCTAGCTATCGGGGTTTGTTAGAGCTATGTAAAGAGTTTGTTAGAAAGAGAGTTATTTGATGTGGTGTAAATTAATTAGCTCCTGATATTTAAGAGAGTTATCTGATGTGATGTAAATTAATTAGCTCTTGGTGTTTAGATACTACCAACATGTAATAACACGAAAATATACATATATAAGTAAAATTTTGAATATGTTTGAGCTCACGCGAGGAAGTGCAGAGTAGATGTAATAACACGAAAAAGTTGGGTTACTTTCAGTCAAAAGTACCATTAATAGAAGGATAGGAGGAGACCACAAGCTAGCATGGCATAGGCTTAATGACTGTTCCTTCCACCACTATCAATGGTTAAAATTAAAGATCTGAAGTATCTAAAGAATTGAAGCGGATTCTAGGACTCTCAGCTAAACCGTGGGATATTGACGGAGAACAGGTCATAGAAGGATCGGTGACTTGTCATTCATCATCTCTTTATACACGCAACCTTCCTTCGCATACATAAATCGACGTGATGATAAATCTAACAAATTAAATTATTATGTTTTCGTTAATTAGTAACTGCTTTTGGTGTAATGCACATGACTTTCCCTCTCGTCCCCGTATCGTAGGGTTTGGATAACTTTCTACATTATTGATCTACAAAGGAGGCTTCTATGATGACCTGACCACATCCCAATTTCTATTTTTTTTTTACTATTTAAGGTGATTAGGGGTTACCATTTTAATAAAATGACATTAGATTTTTATTTTTGGATTTTTTTTGAAAGATAAAACTAAACATATACATTACGACTAAGGGAAAACCGTATGTGTGCTTACATTCACGTGGTAAGTTCCAATACGTAAACTTTTTAAGGTAAAGGTAATGCTGGGATTATGTATATTTTGCAACTGGTCCATAAACACAGAGAAAGTTCACCACTTTCTGGCCATATCAAAACCCTGTTTAACGATTTGGGAAGCTATATATTTGAAAGATTAATTTATCTGCATTTAGCAACCCTATGCTTTATATTCAATAGGTTGGCATCGATCTCTCTTACCTGTTTCTTTTGGTTGATACTTTTCAGTCTTTTTCAATCCACGCATGTAATTCACATCTTCACAAGTGTTATGATTATGAGGCCTTTAATTAATGATGTTATTACGACCAGAAAGTGACTCGAACCGCCGGCGTTTAAACCATTTCCATTTTGTACCGACAAAATTGGGTTTAAGTCAAGAACAACGACACCTTGAATGGAGTCAGTCCATGAAACAATCTATCACTCTCTGGAAATAAACCACAACCTCTCAAATTAAAAGCTCAGATTGTTTTGTTTCAAGAATAATAAAGCAGAGAACTCGTTAGTCTCTGTGGCTAATGTGTGCTGTTTACCAACTACTAGATGATATAGTTGTTAAGCTACCATTAGAATTCCGTTTACTGGCATGATAAAAGGTAAAATAAAAAGGAGCACATGTTTCTTTATCTTTTTGGTAAGTGAAAGGCAATTGTTTTTCACAATTCGTTTGCAATTGTCCTTTTTGTTTTTCTTGGTATTTCATTTGGAAGTTTAGTATGCTCTTAGATGCTAGTAAGTTGTGCCAAGCCAGTCGAAACGTTGATTAAAGCTATACTAATAACTTTATAATTGTATACAAAATTCATTTCGAGTTGAATGCATTGAAAATCAGATACATAATTTCTGATATTTGTCGGTGGAGTGAGTAATTAACTGATGGAAAAGTTGAAAGAAGTGTGAAATGACATTTAAGATGTTGGAAACTCGAAATCACGCCAAGGTCTCAAATCTTCCAGGCAGGCCATGGCCGAGATGGATCTTGCAAATTTCATTGTCCGAAATTGGCCCCACGGAAGTCATAAACTGATTGTGGAATTTTATTAAACTCAATATTAAACTGTTGGTAGTTTTATACGCACCAACTGATTGTGGAATTTTATTAAACTCAATTCTCAATATGAAATTGTTGGTAGTTTTATACGCACCAACTGATTGTGGAATTTTATTAACTCAATTCTCAATATGAAGCTGTTGGTAGCTTTATCCGCACCAACTTCCCATACGTCACTTGTCTAGCTTGAACAAGTTTTGGTGATCATTGTTTTGCCCACATGAATTTTCACTATATATAGTTATAATCTTGATGTAAATTAATACAATATAACCCAGTTTGAGAGCGCAAACAGGTATTGAGTTTAAGAAAGGATTAATTGGTAAGTAATAAAAAGTAAGTAATTGGTTGTTGATTATCGTTATAAGGATAATAGTTTGATATATCACTTTTTGAAAATCTTCCGAACCTTCCATTTAGTGGAGGAATGAAACTCATTTTTTAGTAGTAACTTTTTTTCTAAAATATTTTTATTGTTAATTAATTAAATACAATTAATTAATTAACTAATTAATATAATATAAGTAATTACATTATAATTAATCACAATATAATTAATTAAAATAAAATGATTAATTGTATATTATTTTAATTAACTATATTGTAATTAATTAATTAAAATAATATAATTAATTAAAATATAATTAATTACATTACAATTATACAATATTTTAATTAATTAATATATTGTAATCAATTAGTTACAATAAAATTGATTAAAATATAATAAATTAAAAAAATAAAATATAATAAATTTTTATTTTTCAATATTTTTTACAAACCAACCATTATCAATGGTAATGATAATCATTCTTTCCTCTTAACCAACTATCATAATTCTAATGATAATATTCCTTTTCATTCTTCACTATATTCATTATCATTCTTATTATCATTTTTCATGCAGACAACCGCCCCTCAGTTTCATAGTTAAGAGACAAATGTCAATCGCAATAGGCAACCGATGGTCATGAAGAGTACAAATTATAATTTTTTTAAAAATTATTCTCATAATTTTCATTTAAAATAACATAAAATATCTGCAGAATAAATATTATTAATATAATAATTAATTTAAGTTAAATTTGATCTAAAAACTGAGTTAATTTTTAACAATGAAGAAATTTTTATAGAAAACTAAAAATTATAACTTTTTAAAAATTGCTTAAAAGTAAATAAAGTTTTATTTATTTTACTCGTTATGTTTTACTCTTGAATTATGTGGTCTATGAATATTTCTATACCCTCTCACTTGCTTAACACAATGGACTCATTTTTAGAATTACAGATTTAATGGTTTCTGTCCCCCATACCTAATGAAGTAAAGCATGCTTCCTGTTATATTAATCGTGTTAAACAACACTAATCATGTGATAAACGGGATCACAAACCCTGATCTTTTGTTTTGTTTTTCTTTTTTATAAACGCCAATTTAAAGGCCCCGGAATCACCGACCAAGTCAGGTGTATGGCTCTAAGCAGAAACGAAACACCTTTTCTTTTTATTTTTTTGTCCTTTACGCGTACAAGTTCGCAACCAAAACGTAAATAATCCAACTTTAGATGTTGACTCCTACAAGTCCATCTACTTAGAAACGTGTCACTTCACAGGCAGAATATACCAAAAACTGAAGTATTGGGAATTCCGCGTACCGGTAAATCTGCTGCGAAATCAATGCAAAACTGACCCTGAAAAGACCAAAGGTAAATAATAAATTATTCCATACACCCCATTTCTCTTAGAAAACTTAGCTTTCTTTCTCACCAGTCCCGGCAATTTGGTCTCTCTCTCACGCATAATCACAGATGCCTGTTTTTGTGTCCATAAACCTCGCTTTCTACAAGTGGAGAGTCCACTATCTTCAATGAATCCTCACATCTTCTTATTTGTTTGCCCGTTATGTCACTGTGTTAACTTTGCTTAGAAATGAAAAAACCTCGGAGGCTAATTCAGCTGATGGATACTGGGAAAGTTTTTGCAACCGAAACCCACTTCGGTCTGGTTAATAGAAATTTTGTTTATGGGAATGTGCACAGAGTCGTTAGTTGCTTCTGGGTTTTAGTTTGCAACTACATCTTTTACGTTTTCGGGTGGTTGTTCAGACTTGTCTTCAGGTATGCTTGAATTTTCTTGCCTGCTTCTGTTCTTGGGATATTTGTGCTGCACCTATTACATGGATTGTTTCTATTTCTGGCAGAAATCAATCCAATAAACGTTCTGAGAAGAATGATTTCTGTTCCGGTATGGTCTGTCATCGAAAGAACAATCATCAAACTGGTTCGAATTCGTCTCATGATTCAGGAATTGATAAAAGCGAAGGGAAAACAGAAGATAATCTTCTTGTGGAGGCTGCTTCATCGGCCAGTAGTAACAAGTATGAGTTCTTGTCTGGGAAAGGTATCAGTGGATTTATTGAAGAAGCGAAAACTGTGAGCTTTACCATTCATGAAGTCAACGTCAATTCTAATGATGACACCAAGCAAGATCCTTCGGTAATTGAGAGGTCTTGCTTTACCGGTGAGGATATGGAGGAACTTGAATTGGAAAAGGAGGCTTCGGTGGAGTTCGAGAAGAGTTTTGTGGTTGAAAAGTTACTGGAGCCAGAAGTAGAACAAGGCTTCATGGAAGAGGGAAGTTCGGAGGAGAAAGGAATAGTTGTGGACCATAAGACACCCGTCGAGGCTTTTGAAGAGCGTGAATTGATAGCTGAGGTCTTTGATGCAGAGAAAGTAGAGAACGGTGTTAAAGGCTGGGTAATTGAGAAGGTTTGTGGCGCACAGAAAACAGAGGATTGTTCTAAAAATCTGATCGCTGAAGACGTTTGCGAAAAGGAAGAAGAATTGGAGATAGTCACCGACGAAAGGAGGTATAACATGCAGGAGATCGCTGGCCTAATGAATAAATTAGAGGATCATCATAATTCATCAGATGAATCTCAATTGCCATATGACGAAAAACAGGAGTCTCTCTCCGCAGATAGCGAGTCCTCTGGGGGCAACACAAAAGTCGATTCTTTTACTTCCAAGTTTTTTGCTTATGGAGATGCTAGCAAAGGACTAGTGCCTGGAAATCAAAGTCCTGTTAAAATTCATGAGCACAAGCTCGAATATGACGGAGACACAGAAACCGAGGACAAGTTCACTGATTCCGATGAAGAATATATTGAACTAGAACCCCAGAGACAGAAATCAAGCTCGTCGTTCGAGGAAGCGCAATTTGAGGATCATCTTGAACAAGAAGCTGGAAAAGCAGAACCTGAGACGAAGCGTCTGGAAACCTGGGAAGTACCTAGCTTGCAAGAAAAAGAACGCAACTCCTCTAACGTGCAGGATAGTGCAGATTTCTCATTAGAGCACGACGACTTAATAGAACAGCTTAAGATGGAACTAAGAAATGCAAGAAAAGCTGGTCTTCCTACAATTGTAGAAGAATCAGAGACGGGGGAATTGGAGAGTCCAAAGCCCATGCCAGAGCTTAAGCCACTCAAGATTGAAGACAGGATTGATCACATGGAAGAGTTTCAAAAGGTTTATAAGGGTTACTTAGAAAAGATGAAAAAATTGGACATCTTAAACTTTCAGACCATGCACACCACTGGTGAGTTTCATTAAACCACTGGCTCTCGTAGTTAAATCTCTATTTTCTACAGTTCTTGCTCCTGATTGACCTTTTTAAATTCATTATGCGTGAATTTTTATTTTATTAAATAGGATTTTCCGTCACCTTATCATTAGCCGAATAACCTAATTCTATGTTCAACTTAAAGAACATTAGCAAGTTAAAACTACTTAATTATATAATTATTGGTTGGATATGTCCCACCTGATAATGTTTCTTTCTAACTCGGAAGAAGATCTTTTAAGAGAATTGGATTGCTTCGTCAGTCTCCATCTTCTTTATTCCCATTCCAATTTCCCATACATACTAATTTTACACCAATAATGTTCCTGAAAAGCTTGCAATGTCTTTTTGCCACTCCCGAAATTCTAGATGCTTCAATTAGGTGGAATTCCATATCCTGGCCCTTCTTGCCATTAAAGCTTGTCTTTCTATGTACCTTAGATCCACCAACTTACTTTCAATTTATGAAATCTCCTCTTACTCTGTTTCTTTTTCTTCAGTTCTCAATATATCATAATATCATAAACTATGTTTTAGGCCTCAAATTGAACTCTTGATCTTGAATATACTAACCTCGACTTTTTCCTTTTTTTATATAATTATATTTTCAACTTATAGAATCCACGTTGTTGTATAATAAATATATTTTACTGATACAATTATTTCATATGAATAAACATATTTTTTAGTTATTTAAAAAATTAATAAAAGTAATACTGTTAAACTGTTCATCATCCCCGTTATCATTGATGCGTATCCTCATTCTACAGATTAACACAGGAAAAGTAAAAGCTAGAAATTTATGCACAAATTAGCAGTCCATTTCTCTTTAATGACCTGTTTACGTGCTTTGCCTTGTTCAACTTGAAGGTTTATTTCAGCTGAAAGACGCAATTCAGTCATATACACTTCGAAAGTTTTCAATTCCAGCCAAAACATCGGGTATTCTACAGAACTTGTTGTCATGCAAGCCAGGAACTGCTGTTGTTGACCCAACAAAGAAGGTCGTTGCAGACATGTACAGGGAATTTGAGATGGTATATGTTGGACAGACTTGCCTATCCTGGGAGATTCTCCTCTGGCAATACTGTAAAGTCCAAGAGATGCAAATTCATGAATCTCAAGACCTTCATCGATACAATCAAGTAGCCGATGAATTCCAGTTATTTCAGGTACTTGTGCAAAGGTTTATAGAGAATGAGCCATTTCAAGGTCCCAGGGTTCAGAATTATGTCAAGAATCGATGCGTTCTTCGCAGTCTTCTCCAAGTTCCTGTCATTAAAGGTAAATTAGTTTAACAAATTACCAAGAACCTTGAAGTGATTATGGACTATACTAAACGATGTCATTGCATTGCAGATGACAATTCTAGTGGTAAGGGGGAGAGAGGAGATGAAGAATATGCAATTACAAGTGAAACGCTAATCAAAATCATCGAGGAGTCCATCAGGGTGTTCTGGAAATTTCTTCGTGCCGATAAGGATGAAAGTATTATGGCCTTACATGGTCGTCAGTATTTTCAGGACGATGTAAATTCGGAGCTTTTGATGGAAGTCCAAGTCAATCTTCAAAAGGTTTAATCTTGAGAGAACTCACCCCTGCACATTCTACCCTAAATGTTTGACATGCTAATAATCTGTTCCATGCTTGCAGAAAGAGAGAAAACTTAAAGACCTACTGAGGATTGGAAACTGCATAGTCAGAAAGTTCCAAAAGCATGAACAAGACCCACTGCATCAGAGTTTGCTAGTTGCGCGGGTCAATCTGAAATTGGTTTCAAGGGTCCTGAGCATGTCCAAACTATCAACAGATCAACTAATATGGTGCCATGAGAAACTAGAGAAAGTAAATTTTCGTAATAGGAAAGCTTTTGTAGAACAGTCGTGCTTGCTGTTCCCATGCTGAGATGGTGATTATTGCCACCATCTTCTTAGAATTTGTCAGATACATACTTCTTCAGCGGATTCTTTTGTATCTGCAGCTGTACATAAAAGTTTATCATCTTTGACACCTGCTAGCCAGCCGCAGATGTAAATTATTCATCCCTTGTACACTTCTATAAAGACATATATACTTCAAACTTTAGCTTTTGCCTTTGTTTTTGGGATCGGTTACTTTTCATTACCTGAGATGCCAAATTCGACTGGAGCACAACGTGTGCTTTTAAAAATTTGCTGGAACGAAAGTCCAATGCCTTTTCTTAAAATTATGTTTTTATTAAAAATACTTTCTTAAAACATAGCACGTAATTCTATTAAAAAGTTGTGTCTGGATTTATGGTACCCAATATTGATCAATTAGGGAATAGAAGGGGAACATTATTATTTAAAACAATAATTTTAGATATAATTACTAGGATTTAGTTAACATAATTATACTTATCAAATATAATAATGAAAATGACATAAGTGGCAAATTCAATTGGAAGGGATTCAAAATTCATATATTTTGTAATATTTCTCTTATGAAGAAATTGACTGCTTACTGCAAATTAATTATATAATTACTGTTTGTATGCTTTGGCATTTTTATCCATCTCCTGTAGTTAATGTTTTGATAAGTTTAGTTTTATTTGTATTTACGATAAAATAACTAATAAACATTTAATTCTCTCAACTAAAATTTGAGAAATTATATTAAAATAGAGTTAAAGATATACAATTACTTAGTGCCTGTTTCAATTAGCTTTTGGGAGTTCAATAAGTACTTTTTTCCATTACAAAAGTCTTTTTTTTAAAACATGAGTGTTTTGCTGTAAAATAAAAAAACACGTTCTTTAATAGTTATGACTTTTTTAGCAGTCAAAACACATTAAAAAAGTACTTTTTCAGATAAATTTTTCATATCAATTAATGAGTCAATTTTTAGTCCTTTTTGTCCTTAAGTTTTACACATAATTCTCACAATACCCACAAACCCATCTATATAAGGAGAATAAAATTTTCAACTTCAAAAAATAAATTTAAAAATCAATAATATCTTTTTCAATAAAATGCAAGAAAAATTTAACTTTATTTTAATATAAAGGTAATTATTTATGTACTTATTATATGATTCGGTTATAGAAAAAAAGTAATAGTTTTCATTTTTAAAATGCTCAATTTAATCCAGGTTCTGAAAATATATATAGTCAAATATCATGTTGAAGACTTGAAGTCTTAAGATCCCAGGCTTTCTGCATTGTGGGGTTTTAGATCCCAAAATCCATTAGACGGAAAAATCTTTATCACCCAACTAAGTTTCAGGCCCAAAACAAGTCCAATCAACAGTTTGGGCCCACATAACGTCATCACCATCTCAGCCGTTGTTTTAAACACATTTCTAACCGTAAGATCTAGGGCATCATTTATGCCCGCCACCATTTATAATCTCTTTCTATCACATCCGTGCCTTCGGTCTCATAAACCCTAGAGAGAGAGAGAGAGAGAGTGGAAAAATGGTTCAGCGACTGACTTATCGCAAGCGGCATAGCTATGCCACCAGATCGAACCAGCACCGCATCGTCAAAACCCCCGGTAAAGCCCCTAACTTCTCTGCTTATATGTTTTGATCTACCATCTTCCAGCTTGTTCTTTTATGTTATTTCTTTAGAAAAATTTCTGATCTCGAAGTTTCCTGCTAATGGTATTGTTTTTGGTTTGAATTTATGATTCTCTGATGTCTGTTTATGGTATTCATGGTGGATGCATATGGTTTTTTTTTTTTAAATAGGAGGTAAGCTGGTATACCAGACTACTAAGAAGAGAGCAAGTGGTCCCAAGTGTCCTGTTACAGGGAAGAGGATTCAAGGGGTATGCTTCATTTTATTTGTTCTGTTTGATTAAATGTTTCTGTTTCTTTAACGGATATTGAATGATTGCTTTAACATAGCTTTATAGAGTAAGCTTGATGTTGGGTATACACTGATAACAGCATTAGTAGCATTAAGAAATGATGAACCAAGTAAATTGGTTGCTCAAATTTAAAAACCAATTCCTGGAGCAATGTCCTCGTTTATATCACGCAGACTAATGTGCAAATTGCTTATACTCGTAGATTTACTACAAACAATTTTGGCCCCATCTGTAGTGTGGAAGTCAGTTGAAGTTAATCTGGTTTTTAAACGATGGAATTGAACTTTTGTACATTTGAAGGTCTATATGATTTCTGATTTTGATTATTTCAAGCAATTGGGAATTATGTTATTGAAAGATTAATTGTTAAGAAACTATTGCAATTAAAACCAAAAGACCTCTCTCTTTCTTCTGCAAATGTTTTTGATCTTCCAGTTTGCAACTGTGGTCTAGCCAAGTCTGTCACTTGGTTTATCTTTTCTACTAGGGGCCACCAAATTTCCTGTTATGTATCTGTTGTTTCCCCACTTAAGATAATTGGTATCTCTTTTAATCCCATGTTGCTCACATACATCTGATTCTACCTATACAATACCTGTTATGAAAATTTTATGTACAGGATGCAGTTTAAGTAGTATTAATCATATGAAGAATCTGTAACGTTGAATCATTACTGCTTGCGCCTTTCAACTACAGTTGGAAGCCATTGGGTAAAGAATGTGATTGGTATGATTTGGAATTCAGTTGGCTGGATTATTTGTTATGTAGCCAAAGATCTATGGAGCTATGAATATTATCTGACTTTGCAATCATAATGTTTTTCTATCAACAGATCCCCCACTTGAGACCCGCTGAATATAAAAGATCTGGGTTGTCAAGAAACCGGAGGACTGTGAACCGGGCTTATGGTGGAGTATTGTCTGGTAGTGCAGTAAGAGAAAGGTGTGTTCTAACATATGCAATTCTGTGCATGTCCATTTTGTAGTCCTTGCTTGAAGCATGTATAATACTAATGCAACATGTTTTGATTTTGTAGGATTATCCGAGCCTTTTTGGTTGAAGAGCAAAAGATTGTGAAAAAGGTGTTGAAAATTCAGAAGGCAAAGGAAAAGCAGGCTTCAAAGAGTTAGAATGGAAGAAGCCTTTGGATTTGGAAACAGATGATAGTGAATTAAAGAAGTGAAATTAGGTTTTTCCATTTTGAATCTGTATCCTGCATTTGGTTGTTGGAAATTGGTGCCATGTTGTCTATTAATCCTTTTTGATTATTGATCTTCTATTTGATTGTGCTCCAGTTTTGTTGACTTTCTAAAATATCAATGTCCTTGCAAACATTATACCGGTGGAGTTGCTAAATTCATGTTTGTTTATGCTGAATTAAATATCCTCTCTGATGTGTGAGTACTGTTTTGCCCGGTATCGTATTTGGAAATGTGATTATTTGGTATATTACGGATGTTAACCTAGCTCGGTGTTTTAATTCTGGCATACGTAAGAAAATCAGTTTACAACTTCACATAGATTATTCATTTGCTCTTTTTATGGGAAACAGTCGAGCGAGATTGGCATCAAGCATTAACAACTTCGTTGTTCTTCTTGAATAGCTTGCTTTAGGATAGGTGTAAGCTCTTTAGCTGTGTAAAGGAGTAGGTGCGACTTGCGAATAGGTTTTAAGTGTTAGCCCTTTAGCCGTGCAAAGAAGGAGCTGCGGCTTACGGATAAATTAGATAATATAAGGCTGATGTTTAATTCCTTAAAAAGTAATGAATTATACTATATAGACTTCACTTCAGAAGGCTTTTAACCAAGATAGTAGTTAGTGTATGCGTGCACTTGCTTTAAGCTCGTTAGTTAGTGAGCGTTTGCACATGACTAGCACGGGTTTATTTTGCCCTTTTGTTCCTACTTTTAGATGCAGAAACTTGCCGGACGTTAACAATTATCGGCTGTGAGATTTTGGGATTCTGATTTGCTAGGACCGTAACGCTCCCCGGAGGGAGTCCCTTAAACAAAAGAATACCGATGTCCGTCATGGCTGTAGAAAGTGGCACTTTGAAGCACACACTGACACAAGTCAGGATTTCAAATGAAAAGATCCTAATTCAAGTGTACGATACGAAAGACTTAAATATTTAATAGGTTGCTCAAATAAATTTTCTCAAGTTTCTTCACCATTTCAAACATCTGAGATGAATACCGAAAGTGTTATGCCAATGGCGACGACAGACATCACAACAACTATGATCTGTAGCCATGATCTTTGTCAGGTGCCAGTATACTATCAGAAGATGGGAATCAATTTTTTAGGTTCGTAGGTTCATAGTCTTCCGAATCAAGCCCTTGAAGCCTGGAAAAATAGTGAAGCATCTATAATTCTGCCTACGGGCTTGTCATGGGGAGGAAGAATGTCCTTCATTAAAGGGCAGTCACTTGGTGCATTTACCCATGAGAGAAACGTTGGGTACTTTTCGAAAGCTCTAAAGCTGCGCATTTGGACCGACTGTGATGTCAAGTAACCTCAGGTCTCCACTTCTCCCACTAAAAGCTGAAGCTAAATCCTTCTTCATGCAAACATTCTTCAAACACGCCAAGCAGCTCGTTGAACTCTTCAATGGCATTTGCTCTTTCTTTGCCTGTGGTAGACATGATATTAACTGAACTTGGTAGGACCTGACATCAATCAGAAAACCGTATTAGCGTTAATACGGTTTTCTAGTTAGCTTGGAGACAGTGAAAGGGGGCACCTTGTTCTCATAGTAGCCTGCCCAGAACCGAACTTTGGCTCTTTCAAGAGTCTCGGAGCATGGTTCCAGCAATCGTCAATGTATTCGAGAATCACAAGAGACTCTGATATGGGATTTTAGGTTTTATATGTAGTATGCTGCTGGTCGGCAAGTCAATAAAAAACAAGTAGGGAATCAAATCGGATGAGCAAGCATATATAACTGAATATTGATTCTTGTATTCGACAAATTTGGAAAAAATTCTTGTTTAGAATTATAAAAAATGTTTAAAATTTTCAAAAGAAAAATTTGGAGCTGACTTACACTAAAAAAATAATAGTAATTTTTATGTGTTAAAATTGATCAATAAAATCAAAATGATTTATATTCAATCTTTTTATTAGTCCTTATCCTTTTGCTCGACTTGGAAATAACCAAATCCTCCCAATCGCCTTGCCTCCAAACATTTTATTCATTTAAAACTAAATTTTCTCTTCGTTTACATCTTCAACTACATCTCTTTGTCTACTATTACTTCACTCTTCATCTGGTCGGGGTTATTCTCTTTGTCTACTATTGTTTTATATATCTATTGGTCAAGTCTCCTTTTTCTCAATTTTCTTACTCCTAATGCATAAATTTGTTTCGAAGAATGATTGCAAATTGTTGGTTGTTCCTATCTGGTTCATCTCAATAGTATTGTATTTTCTCCTATATGTTATACGATTATTAATTGCTTGGTGAATGCTGAATCTACTTTTAAATTGATTGCCCTTGCCCTAACCCATTTAAGACTGATCAATGTTGTTTTTGCTTTTAATTATTTTTATTTTAGAGATTAAACTAATGGCAATAAAGTGAAATATGTTTAGAAGATTAAGCAAATAAAGCTGCCATTTATGCCAACTTTAGAAGGGAGAGCTATATCGTACTTATTTATATCAACCCTTGAGGTGCGTATAGGAATTGCCTTTGGAAGTGGTGGGAGCCAGTCACTTCCAGCAATAAAGTTGCCCGATATGTCTTTTGGATGATATTTTTCTTAGCTAATATTGTCTTACTCTACTTCACTTTGGTAGAGTGTGTTTCATTGATCATAAACAAAACATGTATAAAATTATGAGCTACAATTGTGCTTGGATTGTCTCTTGACTTACTTTCCATTATCCCTTGAATTTGGATCGTATTTGTACAGTTTTGTTATTTGATTCCTTTATACTGTCAAGGAAGCTATTACTACTTCTATTGATTGTAAAGTCTATATTTTGGCGTTGAATATTACGGGTGAGGGTCTAAGAGTATGAAATTGAACCTTGCAGAAATGAATTATAAAAAAACAGCTAGAGTTGGAAAAGTTATGAAAGATATAAGTGTTATGTTTCTTGTAATGTAGGTTAATATGTTAGTGTTTCCATTTTTGCAGTCTTTTTTATTTTTTAGTCAGTTTTTCATCTCAATTATATTAATTTTAACACATGTAATATTCACCTCACCACCTTTAGGTCAACAACTACATTAAGTAAAAAGACAACTTCCATATTAAATCAATGTTCATAGCATATGATAAGATCAAATTTTGTCCATATGCTACTATGCTTCCATTGTTATTCACACAACATTTTTTCCTAACGTCAACCAACAAGTATCTTTGTATTTTATAATGGTGAGTTACACATAGCTTAAATAATGTGTAAGTTTGAAACTATCTTTGTTTACAGTTAGTTGGATTTTTAACTAAATACTTCATAATGTCTTTTGGTCTATTTGTTGGTCTTTCTTATTATTTAACAAATCCTATAATTTAGTTTTAGTTTTGGCATGGTGGGACCTTCAATTATATGCTAAACATGAATGCATCAATAAACACATCCAACAACCCAGATCCATTCTATTTAGAGCATCACAAGATTAAAGAACACATACCTCCAACACTTGGCATTTGGGTTT
>JANVCL010000003.1:13099397-13155302 GCA_026546855.1 Erythroxylum incrassatum | reverse complement strand
TAAGGAATTAAATAATAATAATAATAACTTTTATAAAAGTGCGAAATAAATGTAATAATAATATTTAGCAGTAATTAATATAATAATAATAATAATAATAATAATAATTGTTGCATATGCAAAAATTTCATAAATACAAAAAGTTAATAATTCTAATTTTCTTATAATTTGTTATTTTACAAATTATTGCCACAATTATTATAAGTTGTGCTAATTTTATATTTCTTATTATTATTCACCATTAGATTATTTTTATATTTTATTATGGTTCTTTAATTATTCTATTTAATTTAATTATGATATATGCATTTAGTCATAATAAGGAATTTAATAATAATAATAAATATACTAATATTAATAATAAATATAATAACAAAATTTAATAAGTTTTATAATAATAAGTACATATCCTCAAGTCAGAAATTAAAAATAAAATTAATTAAAAATTATAAGGAATATAAACTTTCATCGAATAATAAAGATAATAATAATAAGAAGATAATTATTAATTATAACAACATTCATAATAATAATAATAATTAAAATAATTAATATATTTAATAATCATAATGAATATTGTAATAATAATAATAATACTATTACTAATTATAATTATAATAATAAATATAACAAAAAGATTAATAAATTTATTAAATAGGAATTTAATGATAATAACAATATTTTTAATAATTACTCTGAAATAAATTTAATAATAATCACTATTTTAATTATAATATTTAACAGTATTTACAATAATGGAAATAACAATAATTCATAAATAATAACAATAATAATAATAATAATAATAAGAACAGAAGAACAAAATTTTGGCTTTGGAACAATAAAGCTGGCTCGTGTTTGACTTCAAAACGGCGTCTATGGGTGAGTCTCACAGGCGTCTGTCCTCTATCCATTGGGTCTATCAAATTTTTATGAAAAAACGACGCAATTTAACCATTAGATATAATAAAATACGGTAGTATTAGATAGAGAATCTGCACTCTATTTCCTGCGTAATAAACGTGCAGCTGCCAAATTAACTCCAGCCTGGACTCCTTATTGTCTTGGTTTTTTAGCCCCACGTGAATGTCCTCAAGTGTAACACTTAGCTGTGGAACAGCTCGTCGATACGTGATCACTTTCAAATGGCGAAGAATCGCACACCAAGTTTGGCTTCCAAGCGTCAATATTGCTCATATTCATCGGTGAGCTGAAGGGAAAGCCGATGCTACGACCAATCTCCCACTGACTTTCCATATTTTCCATATTTGGATTCTTCAACGACACATCTTCATCTCCATTATTACTCACGCTTACTTGCATTTCTTGTGGTAAAGTAGCTAACGAGAAGCCGTTATTGCAATGGTCCTGTGATCCATCGAAAACTATGGTTTCACTTACCTTTCCATATCCTCCAAGCATCGAGGAAGACATGTTTAACAAGAGAGATGAAACATCCACCGTATGTTTTATAGGGGTGAAGTTTTGGAGAGGAGAAACTAGGAAATTGCTAGGTAGGTCACTGTTCGAAATGGGAAGCTGAGAGGCTTTGCTTGGAAATGAATTCATAGGCTTGTAGGGAGAGAAATCTAAAGGGCTAAAAGTGGAAGTTTGCTCAATATGATCACGGGTATTATAGTTCAAGCGCATGCCTGAAGTTTCTGACATCATTGACATGTTCTGTGAACAGAACTGAGTGGCATTAGAGCCCTTGGAAAGTATATCAGAAGAATGTAGTTCAGGTAATGAAGAGACCCAAGAGTGAGAAATAGCTCTGTGTGCTGTGGGGCTGGTTTTCTTGAATATTCTGCATATTGCCCATGAATCCTGCAAGTTCAAGATTAGAAGAAAAACAGTTGGTATCCCATATTTACAATGATTCCAAGTTCTAAAGGTTGATTGGTTTTACGATTTTTCCTGTATAACAAGATAGGAAATCTGTAAGGCATCAAGATGTACCAAGCACAAAAAGGTTTTCACAAAACGATGTATTTTCTATTGTCAACAAAATGAATCTCCCCTTACATTTTTATGAAGTAAACATTAGTTATAAACAAAACCTTAAAAAAAAAGTATAAAACTGTAGGCGGGCCAATATGAAGATTTCGGATTAAGAGATGACGTCTCTTTAACTAAACCTTTGCTATCATACTTCCGACCTTTTTGTCAATATTAGTTTATCTGTATTTTAGTGAAGTTCAAGTAGAAAAGAAAAAGATTCAAGATACTTAACATTGGATGGAATAGTTTTATCCATGAATCTCTTTGCAGGCCCAGAGTCAGTGAGGGAAGGCAAACGAAACTCATGCATCATCCAGTCGGTTTTCATCCCTTTAGCAGCTCTACCTTTGTAGAAAACAAGGGATTTCTTCAACCCTATGCACTCTCTTCCTTCTGAGGAGTAGATAGGTCTGTCTGTTCCTGTAGCTTTCCAAAATCCTGCTCCTGTAACCCTATTAGGCCTTGCACTGTTCCTATATTTTCTATCCCTACGGCAGAAGAAATACCATTCCTTTTCCCCTGTAGTTGCCATCTCTTGTAGACCAAAGCACAAAAAAAATCACTGGTCAGCTCCAAGTACTGTAGATATTTAATCAAAACTTGGAGAAATAGATAGAAATTGCATTACAAGTACGACCATATAAGGATCAAGTGTATCTTACTTGGAAGATCCCAGGGGTCATATTTATAGATGTCTAGTTGCTTGATAAGCTCAATCGAGAGACGTCTCTGTTGGATCTTCCTCTTCAGGTAAAACCCCACAAGCTCTTCATCAGTTGGATGAAACCTAAACCCTGGTAACATAACTTCGTCTATTTTATCTACTTCGCTACTGTCATCCATTTTTCTTATCCTTCACAAAACCTAGCACAGTTTCCAGGTGAAAGGCTTTGATAGTTGTCAGTTAAAGCTTGTCTGAAGCAAGTCTCAGAAGTTAAAGCTCCAGAACCCTGAAACAAAGTAATAAACCCTAGAGACACAAGCAAACCCTACAAGGACTTACAAGAAGTGAACTCAAAGTGAGACCAAGTTTGACACTGTAAATTTTTCTCATGTTTGAACACAATATATGCTTCCTGACAAGGGGTCTGCCCCCGAAGGACCAGCCGCCTTTCCTGGTGATTTTAAAGCGAGAGTGTGTGGTTTGCGAGGATAGCTTTGGCTCAAAGTACAGAAACAAGTTAATGGCAAAGCTTTTAAAATAAATCTTAATTACTCTAACAACTACCAAGAAACATAAAGTCAAGAAATGGATTCTTAAGCTGAGACGACTCTTAACTTCTCATTACTTGTTCCTCAATGAACAACGCCATATGGTATTTAGTTTATTCCAAATTGAGGAATCTCAAAACCCACCAAATCAGCTGTTCATGGGGATACTAAATATTTTAGTGTTTAGATTTCCCATCTATATTACCATTAATCCCATGAGACAGTTCTTGCTCTATCCACTGCAAATCACAACAAAGCAAGTTTCCAAGAAACCAATTGTTTATTTCTGCTTTGGTTTGAATAATTAGATGGTAAATGGACCGGCACCAACTTCCAAGGTGAAAGCGCAAAAATATATTCAACTATAGAATTACTATGACATTAGTTTACATTAGAAATAGATTTAGTAATCTCAGAATCCGAAAATCCGGTTTCTATTCCATTCCCTCATCTTCTATTCCACTGAATTTGTCAGATTGGTATTTCATTATCTATTGTGAACCCACAAAGACTAAAGATACTATGTAGAGCAAGCGTGTGACAAGCCTAATAGCTAAAAGGGACCACCTGCCTCTACCAGGACGTGTGATCCTTTTGAGGGAATCCCTTCTATCTTTCAGAGTTGTGGCCAATGATCAAACTTACACAGTCACACTATTGACTTTCTATGTTACATATCTTCAGCTCTTAGAAATTTACAAATAAACCCTAATTTCTGTTGCAGTCATGGGTTGAATTTGCACCAGCAATCATGGGGATGAAATATGGGATTCTTACTCGGACAATATATATGAATAAAATGCAGTTTACTCTATCCTCCGTAAAATACTAGAGCTTTATCTTTGTGATCGTGGGAGTGAACTATCAATTTGCTGCAATTTATGCCTCCATTAATCCTTTTCTTTTAGGTAGCATCTATAGTTTTTTAATGAGAAAAATATAATCTGAATTTATAATCTAGCTAACTACAACATATTTTTAATCCTTTAATTTAATGGTTGTTTCTTTTTTTATTTTTCAACAATTAAATCTTTTATTAAAAATTTATTATTAATTACTTTATGTTAAATGTTTTATTAATGTTCTTAACGAGAATCTTATGTAGTATCAACGAAATTCAAATTAGACAAACAACCGAAAATAATGTATGTTCCAATTTAAACGCCATGTAGAATTTCTCTTAAGGATGTTAATAAATATATTAAAGTGGAATAATTAATAAATTTGAAGAAATAAAAGATTAAAATAAATTGAAGACAATTGAAAACTACAGTTGAGTTTTAATCGAAAAGCAGAATGTGAAGAATTGAATTTTTGTTCTCTATTAACTCACACATAAACACTTTACAAGATATTCTTATACAGACAGAATCATCTAGTCATTAGGAGTTTGTTAACAAAATCAAAATACAGTTCTAATGACTCAAGAGTCATTTTAGAAGAATATCTCGATTGGTTGACTTATTATTCGGTTGAGATTAGATAGTTTTGGATATTAAGAAACGGGACATGTTAAATATGAATTTGATGTAGATGTTAATCATCAACTTCTTTGAACCAAACCATGCGTCTCTAAACTATTCTTATTACTCCCAGTGTAGCCAATGTAATCCAGGATTAGCTAAGCTTGGTGGACTTGTTCAAACTATGTCAGGTACTGAGGCATAGTTTGTCTCGATTTATAACCAAAGATGTTTTGGAATGTGGTTTTGTAAAAATGTCAATAATTTGATTTTGTGAAGACAGATGCCGAGTTACCAATTCTCCCAGAGCTACCTTCTCTCTCACGAAATGATAATCCAACTCTATATGTTTGTTGCGAATATGAAGAACAAGATTGATTATCATGAAATAATGTACTCAAATTATCACAAAACAAAGTGGGTAGAATTCTTTGAAGAATAGCCAAATCTTGGAGGAAATATTTGAGCAAGTTAATTTGGCTTAGGCATTTGTCATGGCACGATATTCAACTTTTGTGCTTGATCGAGAAATTGTATGTAATTTCTTTGAACTCCAAGATATTACATTATCACCAAGATAAGTACAAAAACTAAAGGTAGAGCGTCTTACCATTGTGCAACTCCCCAGTCTACATCGGAAAAACCGAAAAGAACAATTGCAGTATCTGCTCAAAAATTAATACCAAAGTCTAAGGTTCCTTTTATATAACTAATAATTCTTTTGACCATTTTGAAACTAAACTCGGTATGTGTCAGGCCCGGTGAATGTCATGTATTGTAATTGACCAACAAGGCTTCTATATAATGTAGGATTTGAAAAGGGTGAATTATTGGAAGGAATTTTGAGTTTTGGAGGTAGTGGCATGGACGTGGGTTTGCAATAAAAAAGATTAGCTTTGTCTAATATGTTGTATGCAAAGCGACGTTGTAACATATGCAAGCCACTATTATCCCGTGCAATCTCAACTCCCAAGAAGTGATGAATTTCCCAAGTTTGTCATTTTAAACTCTGAATATAGAATGTTAATGAAACCATTGAGTAAGGGCGAGATTGATCCTATCACCAGCGTATCATCAACGTATATAACTAAAAAGATTGAACCTGTGATAATGGGCCTATAGGCATCCACGAAGAGGAAAGTTAGACCATACACAAACTTAAGTGAGGTTTCATCATAAAATTAATTGGCAATAGGTGGAATAGCCTACTAAACTTATATGTTAGTCTTTTTTTCTTTTTTTTCGACATAAGGCACTTACATGTGAATATTCTCAACACTCCTCCCCACATGTAAGTCCCTTTTTTTTACTTGGGCACCGTCACTTGCTCCATGCAGATTTCAAATCCTTCTCCAGTTGCTTAAATACCATGTCAAATTTACGGTGAGTCTACGGGCTCACATGAGGAGAAAAGTTAAACAACACGCAAGTTTAAGTAAGGTTCCATCTTAAAATCAATTAACAATAAGTGGAGTAGCTCACTAGACTTATATTAGTCTTCTTTTCTTTCTTTATTTGATGTAAAATATTTACATGTGAATATTCTCAACACTCTCCCTTAATCACTTTTTTACTTTGGAATGAATAACTTTGGACTGAACAACACGTCTATAAACTATCCTTATTACTCCTAGTGTAGCCAAAGTAATCCAGGCTTAGATGAACTTGATGGGCTTGCTTAATAAAGACAACAAGAATAAGCAAAGTTGAAATAATAAGTTGTGGAAGACTAAAAAGATTATCCTTAATAGAAACACAAATATAAGAAAGAATATATTTAAGTTTAATGTTGTAATTATTTTTTAGGACCAGATATAATGAACATAGGGTACATGGCAAAAGCCCCAGATGTTGAAAGGTCTCATACAACCTTTTTTTTTTTTGGCTATACGAATTTGATATGTAGAATTCGATAAAATTATAAAAAAGAACTTGTTAAGTGGGAAAAAAAACAAGCAGTCCAGTACCCTAGTGTGGACAAACTATTTGACAGCATCTGAATTAGCTAGGTTTTGTGATTATGTACAAAATAGAATAGTTAATTATATATCACAACTGGTTCCAAGTACACTATTATGTGCTTGTTTGAACACTATAAGCTCGATGACCAATAACCAATGGAGTATCCCACTGCATGCAATAAAAGAGTCAAACTTTCTGACTTCAATTAATCTGTTTCGTACCATTTCTTGAATTTAAAATTGCAACACGTAGTTAATAAGCACCCATGACATGGAAGACCTCGCTCTGTTCCAAATCAGTGACACAGATGGAAAGCACAATATTAAGAGTAGGAGCTAGGGAATCAATAAATAAATTTTATCGAGTTGTTGACAATCGAATGATAAAGTAAAAACATGAAGAGCCTAAAATTGTATAATTATAAATCGCTAGGCATAAGCAGCCTTCCTTATCTCTATTTTTGTTGAATTTAAAGCACAAGAACTTCTTACAAAACAAAAAATTAGGGCTTCTCCACCGTGTTAACAGACAGGTAGCAAGCATTATCCTAAATTATTAGTAACCATCGTAATGGAATGAAAGATAAATTTATACTTCATTTCTCTTATTTATCATGCATGCTACTCTTAATTTCAATACATAATTTAATATTAAAAATTATAATTTAAAATATTAATTAAATTTAAATATGATACATTTCTTAATCATAATAATTTAAAAAATAAAATGAAACTATTAATCTAATGATATCGAATCCGATATATTAAAATTTTTCTTGAACTTTCTTGTTTTTCTCTCCCGACAAAAGACAAATAACTTGTAAGCAGCCTTTCTTTTTGCATTTTTATAAAAAGATTATTTATGTAACTTGGATTATAATTTTTTAGTCACAAAAAATTAACCTTACTCTGAAGCTTGTCCGAATTTATTACTTCTAAAAATAAATGAATTTATAGTACATAAATACTTGGTCAAGTTTTATTAAGGGGTTTGGGAAAATAATTCTTGCCTTTTGAATTGCAAGATAATTTAGTGGTTTACTTCTTCCGTTACTTGTATTTGCTAACTATGTCTAATGGCTGGTCAGCAATAAAATTAACGGTGAAGTTTCACTGAGTCAAATGCAAACTTTGGGACTCCAAATTCAGTGAAATTCCCACAATCTAGCCCCTCTCCTCGGTTGGGACCCTTTTTGTCTGATCTTTGACCTAAGGACAAAAGCTTAAAGTAAAATAAATAAAGTAATAAACAACTATTAGAAGCAATGTTTTAAAAATCGGACCGGTGATTGAACCGAATAAGCAACTAATTTAAGGGTTAATGGTTCAACCAGAATTCAACCGTGGTTGAACCGGTGATTAATAAATATATAAATTTTTATTTTATACATTATATATAAAAGATAATTTTTAAACATATTATTAATTATTTATTTATATAATGTAAACTTAAACCTTTAAATTTCAAAATATACATTTTTTTTAAAATTCGCCAAACACAATACAAAATAAGATAACAAAGCTCGCTAGTCATAATTCATTAAAAAAATTAAAAAAGATCATTAATTATAATATTCATTTAAGTTGAAATCATCAAAATCAAGGCATTTTAAATAGACCAATCGGTTCTTTCTTTCACCAGTTCAACGGTTTTTACCGGTCCGACCGTAAAATGAACGGGTCAGTCAGTCACAAAAAATACGGGCTAAATTGGACCGTTTCATACTCCGATTTACCGATTCTCCGGTCCGATCGATCGGTTCGATCCAATTTTCAAAACACTGGTTAGAAGCCAAGGATCAACCCCTCATATCAGCCCCAGCAATCAATATCATTACTACTCTTTAATTATAACATCAACAGTCGTCATTAGATTTTACATGTATGAGTTATATTTAATTGATATGCAGAGAAGATATAATTCAAAATAATTGATAATATATTTATTAATGTTAAGCTAACAATTTTATACTTGATAAAAATAAATTTTTAATAACCTTTTTAAACTGATTACTTCGAAATTTTAAATTTTTTATAAAAAGTCATTGAATAATTAATTAATGCAATTACTTATTAGGTAGAGCTACTGTTGAAGTTAAGACATAGCTGTACGGAAATATTAGCTTCCTAGGCGTTGGAACTTGGAAAGCATCATCTTTTGTCTTTATTACTTCCCAAAATGCTAGCCTTTCGAAAATTGAGACGAACAAAGTCAACAAAAAACTTCTACGGTCCGTTTCAACTGTTAAGCTCTTCTTCATTAGCCTAAGCTATGTTGATTGTAAATAAATCTCTCTCTAGGAAAGATAGATACGTTATCTTGATTTTGCAGTATAATAATAAGCAAGCTTCTACTGTTATTTTTGTACTATAATGAGCTAAGATCGTCTACTTTAGAGAAGGGATTGTTACTATCCATCAAAACAAGCACACAGAATTCATTGAACAACTGTAGTGATAACGAAACAGAGAATCTAGCATTCGACTTGTACTCCTTGGCATTGCCACAAGTTGCCCGTCTAAAGAAGGATACCACAGCTTGCATAAGTCCAGAAGAAATCAATCAATGACGCATAACATCGTTAGTTGCAATCCTGTCAAACTGTCTTAGGACAACATTCCCTGGATAACCTTGTAGGTAAGATGCTGAATCAGCTTTACAACTTTATATAATTCTGCATCCACTCTCTTGAATGCAACACTTGTACTCTTTAACAAGCTGACGCTTGTCAGGTTGCTTGCAATACTTCCTTGAGATCATAACCTTGGAGCTGTGCACATAAACAACAGAAGAACCAACCCTATCATACTTGTAGAAACAGCAGTACTCTGTTCTTGATTTTCAAAGAAATCCAGAGTTTTATGGCTTTGGAAGCTCTAAAGCTAAGGCAACATACCTGAAGAAAGGTGAGAATCAGAATCACTCCTGAGTTCCAAAAGGCATGAATTGTTATTGGAGTTAGAAGGTTACGAGTTTGAGCGTATGAAAGTCCCAAAGCAATTCCTATAATGAGTAATAAGTTGTTTAAGTGATATGGATTTATCTATCGCACAGCAACATAGTTAAACTTACAATTTTAAACCGATCAAACTAAGACTATAGTTAGGGGTCTTCCCCTTCTCTAACATTCCATAAGAACTTCTCAACTTCTAGTGAATTGTGTTATAAGGATGTTACCTAGCACAAACAGCTGGGGAAACTCTACAGGAGTTAGATGTGCTAGAGCAAAAACTGCTGCACTGATTAGGACAGAAACTGGAGTAGGTACCCTGAGGAATTTGGTGGAGTTAACGAGATTAATGAGCAGATTTTACAAAAATTTAAAGGCACTGATCACCAATTGGAAATTTTATATAAAAAAAAAGTAAATGACTCCATCATCTTCAAATTTAAAACATCTAACAAAAATCTGCAGACCTAGTATCCAAATCAAAAATGTGATGTCTACAGAAAGATACATAAGTTCTTATATTTATGATAAGTAACAAATATCTGAGCTGTAATTATGGTTCTTATATTTATGATAAGTGACAAATATCTGAGCTGTAATTATGAAACATCCAAGAAAAAGAAAAATACCACTTTGTTAGGGACACCATGAAAAATCCTCGAAACACAGTCTCTTCTAGAAGTGGAGCAAGGACACCAGTGATGC
This sequence comes from Erythroxylum incrassatum, assembly GCA_026546855.1. NCBI lineage: Eukaryota > Viridiplantae > Streptophyta > Magnoliopsida > Malpighiales > Erythroxylaceae > Erythroxylum > Erythroxylum incrassatum. The sequence goes on along the minus strand of JANVCL010000003.1, from coordinate 13,145,009 downwards.
CTACCAAGTAAGCAGTGCTACAATTGCAATCTTTGTAGTCAGTGATTCAGTCCAACAATGCAAACACTGTAATAGACAAGTACCATGGACGAACTAAGCAGGTTCAAAAACACAATTCCCCAATTCCCCAATTACCTCACACTTGAAGATCCAATGAGTGGAAGAAGCTTAACAAGAGCATCTGTCTGTGAACATGTCAGATAACTTAATGAGATGACCTGATACGATTGAAAGTACACACTCCGATACTTAAAGAATATGCTATATACCAATTAGGTCATTTTGACATTTTGAGGTGGGGGTAGTAACTGATAAACGATCTTAGTTTCCTTTTAACAAAATAAATGGAGGTGCCTCAAATATATAGTTTCACTAAGTAGCAACCATACAGAAACATGCAGTCATATACATGTTTTTGTAGTGGTATATAAAGAGAACATAAGAAAACAGAAAGATCAGTTCTCAAAGGTGTAAAGAAAACAGAAGAAGAACAGGCCAAGCTTAAACAAATTCCCAACCTCTCTCTGAGGTGTCTCGCCATTCAATGCAGACATGGTGAATCCTGCCAATGCAATAGCAAGTATGGCTCCAAAAAGACCAATTCCGGCCCATAGAAGCCACCCTTTCTGTAGATTGAAAGGTTCTCTCAAATCTGAGATGATATTATTCGATTAAGACATATCCAAACTTAGGTAATCTCGAATTCAAAGTTCACAGAAAATCTATTAGACATTATTCTATAGTCGAAGCAATAGCTTGATGCAGATGCACAAATTCATGCTACTTAACAAGAATCTGCATTTAATTAGTATGGAACAACTCATCAAAGATAGGTACCATAACGAAACACGTCTTCTGGAAGTGGCTGGAAAGTGTTCGTAATGCTATATATCACTCCAAGTACGACCGCAGTTGTTATGCTGCCAAAAAATAACAGTTGAACATGTTAGACATATCTGAGCCTCTAAGTGGAAGACAGGTCGTTTAAGCATTTTCTAGTTATCCGTAATTCATTAGCTAGTACAAATAGTTACATCCTACACAGTTTGCAAAACAAAGTCCATCATAGGACCGAAGAGAAGTCATCCATACCTTTGGTCCAGAAAAAGTATCCCCGCCTTCTCGTCTAAACTTAACTCCTCTATATTAATCCCTAGATATGGCAAAGCCGCTGCCTCTACCAATCCTGTCAACACGAAACTGCCTGGCGAAAAAATTAATTGGCCCCGCAAACCAGTACCAGGATCCAATGCATTCAGAGATGAAACTCTAGACACTAAAACAAGGATACAATCTTCTTGGGAAGCATAAACCATCTAAGACTTCCATTAATAGGAAACAAGAAATCGGGAACAAAATCTCAAGGTAAAGAGACAAGAACCTAAATGCGCAAGCCAGAGATGTTAAAGAAGCAGTTTGCCATTGCCAAGGGGCGTCCCATCGTTTGAGTATTGGCCAATCCAATTCACTTTCCTGAATAAGTTCCTTATTATCACAAAGTCTCAATTTGAAAAACAGAAACTCAACGATCAGGAACCGGGCCTTCAAAACCAAACCTTTTCCTTCACGTTGCCTTCGGATTCCTTCCCAGCATTAAAGAAACATATTGAACGTTCCCTCTTAGAAAACCGGTACAACCTCGTACCACCAAATCTTATCAAAGAACTTGGTCTACCGAGGAGTACGGCGCGTGCCTGCTTTGACAATGTCTTGAAAGATGGTAACTTGGGAGAAGCAGGGAGACATAGCAAGGAAGACACAGGCAGAGGCCTGGAAACTGAGGTAACCATAGCTTCTTCTTGTGGTTATAGGATTGCTGCAGTAGGGAATTCGGAGTCTGTGTGAATTTTGAGCAGACAATAAACAGTTGGCTGGCGCAGTAACCTCTCGCAGTTTCAGTGGTGGAGATAAGGCTTGGAGCTGACTCCATATTTTATAGGTTGAAAGAGTCAACTTCAAGCAATGGGCTTGAAGCTAACTGCATTGCATTGCCAGCTTTAACCCATTAGCTAAATTCATGACCGTCAACCACCCTCTTCTTTAGTTAGAAATGGGCTTTTGCGACTTTCTGTCTCATTTGAGCATTCCTATTTTGTACCGTTTTTAATATTCATTTTTAAGTAACATAGTTTTTAAATTTTTAACTAAATAAAAATAATATAATTAAAGATACTAAAATTTAATAATTAGTGTTTCTAATATTATAAGTGAACAGTTTATTTTAAATTTGTGATGTATTTTAGTGAATGCTTTTGTAAGAGTAAATTTCTGTTTATATATTATTAAAACCTACTATTATTATCTTTTAATTGTACGAATATGTGAATCTTTGAATATAAATATTAACTTATAATTATGAATTTTTAATAATTTATTTATAAAGTGAATGACTCAAATCTAAATGATGAAATTGATAAGATTGGTATTACAAACTTAACGTGATCATTCTTAACTAATCATCCCTTTAGGTCACCGGAGAATTGCGTTCTCTGTTAAATGTACTTTATTATTTGAGCCAATTTTGTAGTTATGTAGTCTACAAATACTTAAATGTGTCGCTTGCATTATTAATGTGTGCGGCTAATTCTTAAACTGTAGCAAAATACTACCTCCGATTTATAATAAGTGTCGTTTTAGAGAAATGCACACTTATTAAGAAAGTTAATGAAATGTCTGATATACCCTTATTAATTACATGTTAAAGTATTTTGAAAATATAATCTGTGCAATCTGTGTAATTAAGATGTGAGAGAAATTAAAGGTTAATTTTGGAAGTAAAATTATAAACATACATACAAAGTTAAGAATGACACTTATTTTGAATAATTAAAATGTATCTAAAACGACACTTATAATAGATCGGAGGGAGCATGTATTTTGCATGTCAATATTACTATTCCTAAGGATAATATATATACTAAAATATGTTATATAATAAAAAGAAAATCAGCAATATTCATCATCGAAAGGTAACATTTTTGAGGTTGCCAAAGAGAGTCGTAAATGCTTTAAAAAAATCCAAAGAGTTGGGGGCCACCATAGGGTAAACTCCACAGTAAACGCGGCAGTGTCTATGTCAGACGAAAGGTGTGGGCAGTGGAGTCGCAGGAAAAGGAAGGAAGGAAGGAAGACAATAGCTAGAGTTATTTTTCCTTTTCCTTTTTAGTATTATTTATTACATTAATTTCCCACAATTATAGCCTACATTTGGAAAATAAAATACGTCACAAAGTCAACACCAATAGCAACATCAAATTTGAACGTTTCAAAACGATAACCTACAGCTACTCTGCAGAAAGCATTGGATGCAGTATAACTAAACTGGGTGGAGAGTGGAGACCACCTCCCACAGTCTCCATCTCTCAACCCTACAAGAAAATGTTTTAATCAAAATGCAACACGAGACACCTTTTCCGTGCCTGCCTGTCTGTCCATAATTAAAATGCACCCAACCCAATTCCAGACAAGAACAAAGAATAAAGTTAAAGACCTCATGCATCATTCAACACAACCACGTTACTGTAATAACATATTTCACCTTATCAACAATATAAACGCATAACATATAAAGTAAGAAAAATGCTTACGCATAGAAAGAAAGATTTGTCTACAGTTGCGTGGATTACGGTCGTCTCGTTGCGCTGCCAAATTAATGACCTTCTCTCTCTCTCTCTCTTTCCCCGTATCTTCCTATCTTCTTGCTCCCGCAATTCTCGGCCAATTGAGAAACTATTCGGAGACTTCCAAGGAAATGAAAACTTAAGAGAGTGGAGTGATGATGTTATACACTAGAAAGTGACATTAAACATTCCATTTTTTTTCCCCTTGGTTTTGGGTATAAATTCAAGCTTCTTCATTTTAAAGCTCTGCATTTTCGTTTTGCCCTTTAAATTTTCTTGCTGGAGTGTTCGGACCCGGGTCGGGTGGTCGGAGATGGGCTGTGTCAGCTCGAAGCAGACGGTGTCAGTGACGCCAGCGATAGACCATTCTGGTAGGTTCAACTCGGGTCGGATCAAAGTCGGGTCGGAGTTCGACAAGAGTTGTCATAAGGGTTACTGTGGGAACAACGAGGACACTAACAATAACAAGAAGAAGAAGAAGAAGAAGAAGAAGAATGGGGAACTGAGTTGCGGCAGCGAGTTGGGTGAGTCAGGGAGGGCGAGTTCCAATGGTGACTCCTTGAGCTTTAGGCTGAGGAATTTACACAAGTATATAGAGGGTGAGCAGGTGGCCGCCGGTTGGCCCGCCTGGCTCAGCGCCGTCGCCGGCGAGGCCATTCAGGGATGGATTCCTCTCAAGCAAGATGCTTATGAAAAATTGGAGAAGGTTGTTTAATACATTCTTGAAAAGCTATGACTTTTCTAAACCAATGAAAGGCCACACGTTATAACTGAAATTCAAAATTTAGAGTTTTAACAGGTTTGCTTAGAGTTTTATTTTGTTATAAATGGTTTCTATACTTTGATATGGTAAGGTATGGTGATCTTATATAGTTCGGCAAGAAATTAAAGAAAGCGCGCTTTTTTACTGGTTTGAAGGAATTAAGGGATTGATGATCCTTGTAGATTTGAACAGTCCAGAAAAAAAATCTGTTTCATTATCTTTTTGATAAGTGTAATGGTAGCAGGAATACATGATTTTATTGAATATTGAGATTAATTGGACTCTGTTGATTATTTATCACTGTATACTATTGATGCTTTGTCTGGATAATGAACTTATTTGGTTCTCTGTTTTTGCTTTTTCCATAGATAGGGCAGGGTACTTACAGTAGCGTGTTCCGAGCCCGTGAGGCTGGGACTGGAAGGATAGTTGCTCTGAAGAAGGTTCGGTTTGACAATTTTGAGCCTGAGAGTGTTCGATTTATGGCAAGAGAGATACTGATTCTTCGCAGGCTTGATCATCCCAATATTATGAAATTGGATGGATTAATAACTTCAAGATTATCCTGTAGCATTTACCTTGTCTTTGAGTATATGGAGCATGATATCACTGGACTCTTGTCTTGCCCTGATGTCAGGTTCAGTGAATCACAGGTAATATCCACTTTGCCTTTTCGGTTTCTTCTTTATAGAATTCTGAGACAACCACGTGAAAGTAGTCCTGCCATAGTGTGTAACATCCCATTTCTACATTCGCGATGAAGGTATTTCTTCTCATTGACTACATAGTGGAGGCTTATAACTTAAAAAAGCGATATGATATTGGTGATTATTTTGCTGATATGTTGTTTCATCGTCTTATTTGTTTATTCTTGTGCTTACTAAGGCTATTCTTCTACTTTGCAGATTAAGTGCTACATAAAGCAATTGTTATCTGGAATAGAGCATTGTCACTCGAAGGGTGTAATGCATAGAGATATAAAAGGATCTAACCTTCTTGTAAACAATGAAGGTATACTAAAGGTTGGAGACTTTGGGTTAGCAAATTTCTGCCCTTCAGGGCAAAAGCAACCACTGACTAGCCGTGTTGTGACTTTATGGTATCGACCTCCTGAACTCTTACTGGGTTCAACTGATTATGGAGCATCTGTGGACCTTTGGAGCGTTGGATGTGTTTTTGCTGAGCTTCTCCTAGGAAAACCCATCCTTCAAGGGAGAACAGAGGTAATCATCTAACTTAAGTTATGGTCCTATTACCTTGCTACTTCCTAGGTTATGGTCAAAATGTACTAATGGTAGATGTTACGTCGTGGAAATTACAAAAGGCCTTCTGAAAGCAACTATTGTTTCCCCATGTTCTCATACTAAAAAGGAATCAAGAGCCGTGAGGTTGTCGAAATGTTTTTTCTGCTTAATCCTATACTATAAGATTTCTGTGCTGATTAATTCTCACAGGAATTTGATTAAAGAGCCTATATTTTGAAGACTTCATGTAAAAGAATCAAATGAATTCATACTCATAACAAGGTATAGACAGGTTATGTAGCGGAATAGACCTACAAATTAAAGATGAATTTGCATGATTGCTTTCCAGTATGCATCCTATCTCACACCTTATGCTATTCTAAAAGAAGAAGCATTAGCTTTTTCTAAAAGTTATACCAATATATTACATCCTGAAGACACTGAACTAATGCCCAGTCTAAGTTACCCCATGCACTCCATTGCTAGAATTATCAGCAACGACCCCGGAGTCTGAGAAGTAGCTACAAAAGAATTAGGGGGATTCCTTAATTACAAGAAGTCAGTTGGCTGTTTTTAGCCTGGGTAACAACTAACTACAATTCTTAGGTTATGTCGAATTATAATTTGGCAAGGTTTTAGTATGTACAGCATGATTCTGGCCCTTTTTTTACTGTTAAACAGGGCCATGAGAAAGGATGCAGTGGCGGCATAATATATTGCATTCCATATAGCATTAATATTTTCACTTAATTCTTGAAATAAATGTTGATTTTATTCCATTTGAAGCTTGTGTAAAAAGAACCTCTTGTTTCTCCTTCAGGTTGAACAATTGCACAAAATTTTCAAGCTTTGTGGGTCCCCACCTGATGAATACTGGAAAAAGTCAAAACTTCCTCATGCAACTTTGTTCAAACCTCAGCAACCTTATGATAGTTGTCTTCATGAGACATTTAAAGATTTGCCAACAACTGCAGTGGACCTAATAGAAACTTTGCTTTCGGTAGAGCCATATAAACGTGGGACTGCAGCCTCTGCCCTTACTTCTGAGGTACTACTATCACCTATGAGATTTTACCGGCCATCATAGAAAATAGCCTTGACTATTGTGACAATGCAAACTCAAATTCCTTGATGAAGTTCTTTTAACCATATATTTCTAAGTTCATTTCAGTCTGTATACTGCTCCAACTCTTTATATGTGTTATCATGTTTCGTTATCCTCAAACAAGTGCATTTCAAAATCATTGCATCTACAGCTTGGCAGTTCTGCGGTATTATTTGTCTTTTGTTTGTATCACTGGGATCATCTAATTCATTTTTGTTTTCAGTATTTCACAACAAAACCTTATGCCTGTGATCCATCAAGCTTGCCAAAATACCCACCTAGTAAAGAGATTGATGCAAAAAATCGTGAGGAGGGGAAAAGGTATGTCCATGGTGCTTTAAATGACGTCTTAAAGGAGATGTTGCTGTCATGAGCACTGACGATTTTTACTTTTCATTTTTTTTGGATGTTATGGAACTCATCCACTGATCCAACCAGCGCATTTTAGGACAACGAGCACAGTTTTGGATTCAAATGTTTCCAAGATCATGTTCTGACATTTTCTTTCATGCAGAACTGCCAAATACTTTTGGGACGTATAAGCATTAGCATATTTTGCATATCTATTGTTTAACAAGTTGTCTGCTCTCACGGGTATCTCTGCTATGTAATTTGGATTATACTAACATTAGGTTGCAATCGGTTTGAAAATTGCAGGAAAAAAGTCAGTGGGAGAGTTTGTGGTGGTGAAACAAGAAAACCAATGAGGAAGCAGTCTGGAATTTCTAAATTGGTACCATCAGAGGTTCGTCTTTCACACCCCCCACACCCCCCCTCTCTCTCTCTCTCTCTCTCTCTCTCTCTATCTATCTTACATGTTTGAGGAAACTAAGTCTCTATGTTCTTTCAATCTTCTAGGATCTGGCAGCTCGAGTGCAGGGTGCTCAACTTAGTACTAATTATACCCTACGTATTCCGAAGGGAGGAGAGGGCAAGTCAGGTGGGGAGTCACGGAAATCATCACTTGATAAATTGGAGGAGATCTTCCATGTAAAGAATGCATCCCAAGGAGATGTTCCCTTCTCTGGCCCATTACAAGTTTCTACTTCAAGTGGCTTTGCATGGGCAAAGAGGCGAAAAGATGATACTTCTGCAAGATCCCACACCAGGTCCACATCAAGAGGTCATATCACTAATGGATTGGAAACCAATTTCCAGGAAAAGATTAATCTTGATACTAAGAGGCATGATAATGTGGATGGCTCATATGGATTACGTACCAATTCTAGAGGCCATGATTCATATGAGATATCAAAGCGTGGATTACAGAAACAATGGAGCCAATTTGAACGTCCTGACTCCTTTGATAATTCTGAGGAATATCATTCCCAGGAACTCTCATTGGCACTTCTTGCAAGAGAGGAGATGGATGCCAAGAGAAATAATTTGGTACGTTTATCATCAGAACACATCTAACTATAAACAAAAATAGATTAAGTTGAAAGGAAACCTTTTTACAATTTTGCAATTAAGTAAAGAACTTTGTTACATTAGTAGGCTACATGTGAATGAAAATTTGTTCTGTTACTGTTATTGGAATCGAGGAAAGAAATATGCTTATTGTCAATTTCAGTTACACAAGTGATTAGACCTATGGTTATTGGGCTATTTTTCTTAGGGAGAAAAATTAGTGGCCATCACTACTATAAATAGCAAAAAATATTATTTTTATGAAATAAAAACTTTCTTATTTAGTAAATATAGCTACTAATAGCCACCAATTGATGGCCACCTAATTGGTTCCTTGTCTTAGTTGTGGTACATTTAGAAAACCCAAGATTAAGTTCCACATTCATTTTAGTACTAAAAAGATTCTATTCATGTCAATGCATATACAAACCTTTTTTGTCCCCTGTTCTCTGTTTCCATTGAGAAGTGTTGAAATGTTTTAGAACCATATACGTTTTATGAAAGAAGACATCAAAACCTTTGGACTAGTTTTGAGGTTGCATAGGATGGGTACCCTTTAAGTATCTCTGAGATGGATGAGCAATATGGAAGCAGCATAGAATTCAAGTGGCTGTTAGATGTGGCTTGCAACGTGGTATTAGAGAAGGAAGAATGATTTTGTTTTAGCGACAACAGGAATTTTGGGGTAATAATTTGCATGATTAATTTTTTTTCTAATCAATTTTTCTTTCTTTCTTTAAGAAGCATTCGCATTTTGGCTCAAATAGACCTTTTACTTAAAGTAGGTTGTCAATGTCATCATAATCTAGATCCAGGAAGTAAATTGGTTCTATTAGGTGTTCTATATTCTTTACGCTTTCCAACATTATTTATCAAGCTAATTTAGTGGTAATGTTGGAACCGAACAGAGTTTTCAAGATCAGGGGGACAAGGTTGATTTCTCTGGACCCATACTGTCTCAATCGCATCGAGTGGATGAACTCCTAGAAAGACATGAACGCCACATTCGCCAGGCAGTTCGAAAATCATGGTATCAAAGAGGTAAGAAGATAATGACAATCTCTAATGAGAAATTTTATTGCAGACATGGGTGACATTTCTCTTCTTGACAAGTTTTTAGGAGAACCAGTTGTGTTATTTTATCAAAGAATTACATGGGGAAATGTCATCAATAGTTGGCATGATGGCTGGAAATGATTTTAGAGATTTTGGAAACTGCTGTAGGTTTAATGGGGGTGGTATGCATGCTTACCAGCATAATATATTTTCTTTAAAGTTCTTCAAGTACAATGGCCCAAGCATATCAACATATGATTCTTTTTAGTTACAGGTAGGAGACATGAGAAGTGATCGTCACTGCTTATGGTTAGTTACTCTAGGTCCAATGTCGGATTAATGTAAGTGGAGAGGTGAAAGTTGCTGCTAGAAACCAGTAATCAAGACTCATATCCTCTGGAGGGAAAGGTCAAGTCTACTTGACACAACACTAAAAGCAGGGAGTCAAGCAATCAGTTTGAGGGACATTTCTATTGCTTGGAGTGGTGATGAATGAAAATATGGAAACCACAGAGTGATGAAATTAGTTTGTGCATACCAAGTAGCGAGATAAAAGTGATAAGAATGAGTGGTCCCTGCCATGGCAGACTATCCAGCTTTTCCTACGATGATCATTGAATTGATTCTTTTCTTTTCTTTTTTTTTATGAAGCCCTCAAGCTTAAAGTAAACTTTGCCAGTGACTCCATAGTAGGCTCAGTCCTTTGGCTCTTTTTCTTTCTTGAACTTTCACTTTCACTTTTACTTTTTTAACTTTTTTTTAATTCTTTTCCTCAGCTTTGTCATATTACCTCCCTATGTATAGTGTAGGTAACGGTTAGTTATCCTAAGAAAAATATATATCTCAACTAAGTAATGGGTATTGGAAACTTCCAAATGTGTGATTCAGTTTAGTGACAATGCACAGATAACATCTTTATTCAAGAGCAGTAATATGCTTCTTCCCCCACCACTAGAGGTAATTGAAAAAGAAGGAAGCTTCTTAGGCTCGGATCAAAAGGAACCTATGAGCCCTTGTGTTGGGATAAAAAGCTTACAAGGTGGAGAATATTGTGCTGGGATAAAAGCTTACAAGGATTGGGGTAAGTGGGTAAGAAGTCCTTCCGAGGGGGGAGCAGATCTCCTGTACCCGTTGCCCAGTGCCCTCTGTGCCACAAACCATCTCAACCATTCATTGAGATGGTTTGTGGCACAGAGGGCACTGAGCAACGAGTACAGGAGATCTGAAGCATTTGAATGGTTGAGATGGTTTGTGGCATAGAGGGCACTGGGCAACGGGTACAGGAGATCTGAAGCCTTCGGAGGGGGCTTCATAGACCTTTTCATTTGTCAATTACCTGGCATATGCATCTTTGAGCCATTTCACAAGGTTTTATGTTTCTATTCAATCTATGTCTCTAACTTGTTTTGGTAAATAACTCAGTTTTATAATTGAAGTCCTCTTTGTTCACGAATGAACTTGCCAAGTCTATATATTTATTTATGAAAAGAAAGACTCTTGTTATGCACAGATAGGATTATAATAAACTTGCAAATAGTTAGTTAATGTTTTAATTTAGTTTTGTAAGTTATCTGGATTCCTTAAATTTTATTTCGAACTTATTAAAAATATATGTATTTCGAACATATTAAAAATATCTTTCTATTTTTTTAAAAATTCAAGCAATTTAATCATAAACTTAACCATTTTTCCACAATATACTGAAATTACAGTTGAATTGAAATATCATAATTATTTAGGTATTTTGTAACAGGCACCATTCATTCGGAACAGTTGTTCATAATCTTCCTGTTACAACAACGTACCCCAACTCACTAAATTCTACCAGAAAGTTTCAAAAGGGGGCAACTACTTCAACATCTTAAGACAATCAATTGCTACAAACTAAAATTACTTTTTAAGTGGGGCAGATAAAGGTGCAATTCAGCTAATTCATCATTATAACCTTTTAACAACTCCAGTACATATACAACAACACATATATACAAAAATTGCAATGTGTCTGTTGCAGTTACCGTCATCCTCGCGTCAAGTCAATATCTGTGTGAGGGTTTCTCAGATCAATTGGACGTGAACCAGGCCAGCCGCTCATTAAAGTAGGAGTAGAATTTTGGGCGGAAGAAGCACTAGCAGGGATACTTGATTTTGCAATTGCGGATTTATCACTGGACTGAGGTGTGGAATTCTTATCACTTCTAGGACGGCCCACTGGTCTATCCTTGTTCTTCGAATCACCATGCACAAAACTACAAAGTACCACCTGAATCAATCAAAATATATTCATCTCAGTTTCTATTTTAAGTCCATATATGCCTAGACTGTTAACATGCATACCCAACGGGTACATGAATACAGAAGAGAGAATCTTTTGCACGTCCAACTTTAACTAGCTAGTAAAAACACTAAAAATTCAGCAACATTATCTATATCACCTAAATGGATGAACCCTGACACAAACATTTCTAAATTAACCGACAGCTGACTTCTACCAACTTTGGGCCAGTCAGTATTACTATATCAATAACTAGATTTGTCAGATATACCAAGAACTGGATAGCTGAAGCAATCATTTTCAATAATTACAATAAGCCTGTCCAAATATTTGCCCACCGACAACCAGTCATTGAATTGGGTCATAAAAATGCTAAATTATGCAACATAACATTCCTACATTCAGAAGCCTTCGCAGCTTGACTTCTTACCAACCTATGGTATAAATTGTAAATGATTATGGCTCACCACTATCAAGGTCAATATCTAAAACAACGAGCATAGTATAGAAATTAAAAACAGCAGACTTATTGTGAATATCAAAGATTTTAAATTCTGCCAAGAGTTGTGAGCTGGTGTGCTAATGCACAATTTGAATAGACACAATACGAGTCCAAATTTAACCACCATAATGGTACCTGAATTGGGCTAGCTGCAATAAGCACTGCAATTGCACCACCAATAACATGACCATCAGCACTAGAAAGAGAAGCACTAATACCACCAGTTCGGTTACGAGGACCACCATCTTCAGCAATCAAGTAAGAACCTGATAGGCATAATATCTCAAAACGACCCTACAGTTAATTACCAAATTAGCGGCCTGTACCCAACTCAGAACTCTGATAAAGTTGAGAAGGAAAAAGCACTAATAGCTATGAGCTTCATGAACTTTATAAAGGCTCAAGGACAAAGCAGCCAGAACACTGATGTTCTAATCACTTAAGTCTTTTGCTCCAGTGAAGCAGAAACCAAAGGTAAATATTGTTCTCAAATTATGAAAATGGAACATACATATCAAAATTACATAGTGTTTTTGTTTAGGCAGCGAATACTTGATATAAACATTGTTTTTGAAATTATGGAAATATATTCATAAGAAATCCAATCGCTGAATGGTGGGGGGAAGCAATATTGCTGAGCTTTTATCTTGAAACACAGCATAATATAATTAATCTCAAATGGCAGCAAAACAAATCACACATTAGTTAACCAGAGGAAGTTTTCCTTTGCACGTAAAAGGCTCTATCCTACATGGGCACACCAAAGACCCTCAGTCATGTTCAACTCACCATTGTGTTAAACCACTATAGATTCTAGATGAGAAAAAGCACATTCTTCATAATGAATCAAAACAAAAACCAAATCATGTAGCTAGCTACTGAAACCGTCAAATCATATAGCACATTCACAATCTGACTAACACAAGCTATATTACGCCATCATCTGTTTCTTTTAAACCTAAAAATATCAAGCAAGAACCAAATAAATCATAGTTTTCATTTCACGTGCGAAAAAAATCTAAATTCCTGCCACCTATACCTGCTACAGAAATATTATAAAAGAGTGGAAAAGACAAACAGCCCAGCAATCATGTTACCGGTGTTAGCCAGGACCAATATGTGCTTTCACACGGAAGAGTTATTCCCTTACAACACAAGCCACTGTAGTGCCTCAACTCTCATAAAGGAAAATCGATCAATATCCCTAGCAAAAGAACCTCTAGGCAGATTTCAATTAAGACAGGCAATGAAGATACAACTTATACATAACAATGCCACCATTTCACTAGACTTTGTTAGATAAGGTTAACAGAAAAGATATAAATCTACAATTTGTCGGATAGAAATTCCACATCTTTCATTCAAACTTTACCAAATAAAGTTAACCAGAAGGAACAATAGCTGCAAGGATCAATTGAGGCACGTGGTGGCATATTCAACTCCATCTATAAGTCCAGTAACCTCAATAATCCATACCAAAATTTCAAGAACAAGATGAAATTCCGAGATAATGTAAAACCAACATGCTTAGATGTTTCAGCTTCATTTCTTCTCATATTTAACTCCATTATCAGTTTTCTCCATGTCATAATTGCTAAGCCAGGCCTATGATCTTTATCAAGACATTGCTTCCTTCGCTTCTAGTACTCTTTTCTGAACTTAAACAGCAAGCCTAAAGTTTTCTACAAGGGATTACATTTGTGCACATGGAATGAACGTCATCACAAAAAAGCATCCTGATGACTAACAAATTCAGCATTCTCTTCTACATCTCCCATAGTCTCCTAAGCAACATAAGGGCCACTCACCAATATATGCTACATATACTAAGCTAAAAGCGGGCAGGGTGAAAATATGCACTATAAATATCCACAGGCAAAGAAACGCCAATCATAAATCTACTAATGAATCCAAAACTTGAGATCAGAAAATTTTCCATGAAATACCTTCAGGAGAGAGGGAAAGCATACATGAACTTTGGGTCTTAATTCAGTAAAATGTACAAGAAAAGACATTATTGAATGACTGAAGTCTCAAGGAGAAAATCAAATCTATTTCATTAACCTCATATGTGATATTGGGCCCTGAAGATGCTGGCTGCCGCAGTGTTACCGAGGAAACGGTTCCAGTTCCAGACAAGATGCAAACAGCCCTTGGCCTCTGTTGGGCAAACGACAATATCTTTGCAACAATGTCCTGCATAACAGAATAGAAATAGTTTCAGACTAAGAGGTCATCGGACAATTATTCAAGCACCTATGTGCAATGCATACTTGCAGAATGTATGTGGCATTAATGAATCTGTGAGACAAGTAAATATGCCTTCTTTATTTTCTGATTAAAAAAAGTAGATAATTTTGAATTATTTAAATATTGAGAGCGCATAACAGACAGACCATAACATCCTAAGACTTAAATCTAGGGTAGTCAAGGCACAATTGGATGAGGAAATGTCCTTTTCTAAGGGAGCTACATCTAATCAAAGTATTTGGAATGAATTTGAACTCATGAAACATAAAATCAAACTTTTATCCTCATTATGCACAGGAAAGTGAAATTGTGAGAGATAATGCATACCTCTCCTACTCCAATCTGGATAACATGTGGTGCAAAAGCTAGGCCAGCAGAATTGTTCATCCATTCACCTTAAAATAAATCAACAAATGTTTGAGAATATATGAAAAACTTTCAGATTCTTTCAAGTTTAAATAAATAGCGTCATCCATTCCAAGATTTACTAAGTGAATAAAGCTGCTTCATATATAAGTATTAACAGACATAATTTCAGAAGTTCTCCTCCCCATTCCTTGGCAACTGTGAACCCTCACAGTAAAGCATAGATGACAGAACAAGTAAGAGGCATAGTACATCGAATTGCCAGCTTGAGGTCTGAAGCATGATTTCTTACTTGCACATTATAAAGTCTACAGTAACCAAAGAATATTTGAATATCACTCCAGTATTAAATATCTAAAGAAGTAGAATATATGGACAAAGGCACAGAATGGACGTACTGCAGAAATATTGGACATGCAGTACAAGTAAACCACTAAAGAAAGCACAGTAACTTCAAAACCATATATATGGCAATGCATTACATTCTAAATATTAAACAGACATATCTTCCTATTTGGATGGTCACAATACACAACCACATGGTAGGCCATCATCTTAAAACAAAATTACTACAAGAAGTGTACATTGATAGGCAACTAAACATGGAAACTCAAACACGACACTAACCCAGAAGAGCCAGTTGCTGCTTCCTCCCAGACCCAGGCGGCCGCCCTCTGGTTCGTTTGGGAGACATTGGATCATGCCCCAAAGAGGGTTTAGGCCTAACTGGCATTGAAGACAATCCAAGAGATACTTGGCCATCAGGAGCATATTTCCTGGGCCTACCTCGCTTCTTCTTCACTGGTTCACTACCTGGAATCCCAGAGGGCACAGAGATGTTAATGCCATGACTAAATTTGGTATTTGATGATTCTACGAGGAATGTGGACCCAGATGAGCCATGTCTAGTATTGGATTGAGCTTGAATGTTAGGGTTTGGCAAGGGTCTAAACCCAGATGGTGTATGAAATGAACCAGTTTGTGATGCAGACCCAGAACCACCAATCCCACCTCCCCTGTGAATGTAATATGGAGACGACCCACTGGACAATGCGATAGCTTCTCGTCCATCCATTCATTTACTAAGAAGAACAGTACAATATTACAACAGTACAAGAACACAGGTTAAGAGACAAAACTCCTTACTTCAGTGGGTTCACTAAAGATTGGAATTTTAAGGTACCAGAATTAAGAGCTGGAATAGACGCTATGCGTATCAGTGCACAAAGTAGAGGAGCCGGTTTTAGAAGAAAGGTTTGACGTGGGTTTTTTACTGAAAGCGACAAATGTCAGAGAAAAAAACAAAAGGTAAAATCTTTATCATGGAAGAACTGAAAGAGAAGAAAGTCGCAAACCTATTTTAGGCCCAAATCTTCCAGACGCACAAGCAATTTTAAAGAGAGAGGTTTTACAGGGGTTTTTGCTTCAGTGTAAGAACATATATAAGAAGAATCAAGAAATTCAACTTGAACCTACTAAAAATAGGACGAAAATGCTGCTAAACTACAGCCAGAAACCATCCTCACAATTCATCAGAAGTGCTCCAGAATGAGACTAAATTCAGACAAAAATCAGAAAAGATGGCATCTACAACAGTTAGCTTTCTACAACAGTTAAGAAGTTTAGAAAGCTAGCAACTCCTGAACAAAGTCAGAACACGAAAACTACGACAAGACCCTACATTTGATACAATCTGGGGCTTTGGGTGGGGGGTTGGTGATGCAGAGGGGAACTGGCGGAGAAAAGTAAAGCAAGGAAGCAGCGAAACGATAAGAGGCAGAGAAGGTGAGAAAATGAATAGAAATTACAAAAGCAAAGCTTTCGAATTAAAGGGTTTTAAAAATAATAAAGACGTCCTCGCTGCTTTTGTTTTTGTTCCTTTAATTGTTTTGTTAGGACTTAGGACTCAACAGTCAGATACAAGCAAGCAGTGTACAAGTAATTTTGACTAAAGTGAGTGAGTGTGTGACAGTGTGTTGTGACTTGTGAGGTGGCCTACCAGAGTACCATGGCTGCCTTTGTCAGGTTTACCAATTACCACTGTATTCGGGCAGTGAGCTCAGTTACTCTTTTACTCTCTCTAGTCTCCCCTCTCAGGCTCTCACTCTTGCATTATTGCTTTCCCTGGTATCTCTGTACTTTCTTTTTTTCCCTGGTTTTGGTTCTCTTTTGATTACTTTTTTACTATCTTACTAGTTTGATGTAAACTCAGGAGTGAAGCAGACAGGGAAATGAGAGGTCTCCTTCGAGATTTCCATATTTTGGGAAGAAGCAAACAAAACAATGTTCAAAAGGAAGAGGGAAGTAAATGCGCTCTTGTTTTATTTGTTGAAACTTGAACCAGCTAAGGCGAAGTACACCGGAGAGGGACGTAGGCCATCAAGTCTCTCGCCTCCATGGATGCCCTGCCAACTCAACAAGCTGTCAAAAGCTGATGACCCCGACATTTTAAGTGTCTGTTTGGTTCAATTTTTAGAGACCCTAAAAGTATTTTTTTCACCACAAAATTTACAAAAATTATTTTTTTTTAAATAGATATTTAGCTGCAAACTTGAAAAGTATATTTTAGTAAAGAAAGCTTTTGAAAAAACCAAAATATAGCTTTTTAAAAATTATAAAAACTAAAATACAATTTTTTCAAAAGCTTGGAGCTTTTTCAAAAAAGAGACTCCTTTCTTTTTACCTTTAAATAATTAATTATAAATTGTAAAATATCTTTTAAAATATTTAAATTCTTTTAAACTCAAGTAATTTAATTTAAATTTTCCTTTTAATTAATATTTTATTAAATAAAATAAAAAAATTAATATTTAAAGTATTTAGGTAATTTCTTATCTTTTTACCATAGTTTTCAAATCTCTCGCCACAAACCCATTGATAATTATTTATTTCAAATTTTGAATATATAAATTATTCTCAAAAATTTTATTAAAAAATTTAATTCTATTCACCTTTTTTATATCAAATTTTTATTAAATAATATTATTGTTTTTATTTTCACGTTATTTATATTATTTTTATGTAACTAAAACAAATAATTAATTAAATTAAAAAAAGAATAAAATCACCATAAAGAACATTTCCCCCGAATCGAACATTCGCATTTCAGACCTGTTCCGTAGAATCTCCGTCATTGCTCATTTCTTTCTTTCCTAATCTGTGCCATATTTGTCAATAGAGAATTGGAACACCAGAATGCTCTTGATCAATCTAATCTTTCTATAATGAATCCCAGGTTAACTATTCCACACCTCCGAGAATTGAGGCGGTTACTTGATATAATTTTTATAATTACGAGAGCTAGTTAGGACAAAAAAATAATTATCGTTACTATTGATAATAATTGATTTATTAAAAATATAGAAAAATAAAAATTTGTTAATTTTTTATTTTACATCAAAATTTAATATATTCAAATTAATTATATTTAATTTAAGCACATCATTTATGGTGATAGAATATTTAAAATCAAGTATATTACAATATTTCATTTTCAATAGCTCCCGAAGAAAAAAATTCTCTTGCATTTGTTTTTATCAACATATCATCAATTACATAATGTCTTCAAAATACGATTTAATCATTCAAAATATTGTTTTGCTAAAAAAAACTTGCCATGCGCTTGACAGGAGTGTCATGTACATGACAAGAAGTGTCACGAACATGATAGATCTTGTCACTCACCTGGCACTTTTGTTTTTGGATGAAATGACTTTCATTCTTCTCAAAATTGGGAGATATGGCATGACACTTCTGTTTTTTTAAAGGAATGACTTTCATTTCTCTCATAATTGAAAGATATGAAATAATGCCACAAATTCCAATGTAAAAATGATGTTCATCCAATAATAATATATTACCAAATAACTATTTTTCTTTCGTTATTCTTTTCTTTCAATACTTGTTAACCAATCACTTCTTCAATATCCTTCTAATTCAAGTTCTCAACAGTAAGTGTTCTAAAAAGCTTTGGAGCACATGGAAATTAAAGCTCATTAATAGGGACAGATCTAGAAATTCTTTTGAGTGGGGACAAAATTTTAAAGTACTCTTATATGATACAAATATTTGTATATTTGATAAACAAAAAAATTACGTCATTGTCTTAAGCTTCTTACATATAAGTATATAATCTATTACAATCGTTCCCTACGAGTTCTCATATTTTGATATTGTTGTAAAATTTTCTCATTGTCAATATTGTTAAAGATATCTTTCTCAATATATGTGATCAAACAATCATTCATCTAAGAATCTCCCATCTAATTGTACAAGCGATTTTTCACTATCTTCATTGTAGAAAATACTCTTTTCACCGATGCGGTAGCAATAGGCAAAATCAAAGCTAATATCATAAGTAAAAACAACAAAGGGTACATAACATCCTTTTTTGTTTCAACTAGCTTCTTGGTAAGATCACTAATCCCATTTAATATCAAAAATTAATCATCAGATTGTATATCAACAATATAATCGTCAAGTTGATCATCAAGAGTAATAAGCTCTACTTTAGAGAAATCAGAAAGATAAAATTCAACAAGATGAATCAATTTTTGCTTATCAAAAGCATAAAAAGAGTCACTTGGATTCAAGCATGCCACACAAATAAGCAACTTAGTATTTACCTCATTGAAGTGATTGTTGAGCTCTTGAAGCTGCATATCAATCACAGTGTAAAATAATTATACTTGATAATGATGCAAATTCATCAATTTTTGTGCATTTCGCCTTGACCTTCCCCAATGTACAAAATTTTCATCCATATATAAAATGACAATTTCATGGTTCTCACAAAATGAAGATGTTTCATCAAATAAGGACTACCACCCATCATCCCTCATCATTTATAGTCGTTGTTTGGAAACTTTAATCAAAGAAATTGCATTAATAATGTCTTGATCCTTCCTTTGCAATGCTTGAGATAATTCATTTGTGATGCCCAAGATTTTTTTTCATCAAATGCAAGTTAAACACAAATTCATAAGATTCGATAGAATCAAGCAAAGCATATACTTCACCTTTTTGCTCTGAAGTTGTGCCTTCTTCCGTAATGATCTCTATAATATCAACTATAGAGTCAAACATCACGATTAAGCTTAATAATGATCCATAATGTGTGCCCCAAAGTTTGTCACCTGATCTTTGAAGAGAAGTTTCTTGATGTAAACCTTTACTACTTGAAAGTTCACCATTTTTCAGCCCTTCAACAATCTTACTAAATTTCTTCTCACGAAGAAGATCTTTTCTTTTACAAGAACCTCCAACTACATTTGATAAGCTTGAGACTGTGTTAAACAAAAAAACAACATGTACATGATTCTTGGCTACCACTGCTACAAGTGCTAATTGCAATTGGTGAGAGAAATAATGAACATAGTGAGCTAAATTATTTTCTTTTAAAATCAAAGTCTTCAAACCATTAATTGCTCTTTGCATATTGCTAGCTCCATCATAGCCTTTCCTACGTAGAGATGATATACTTAATCCATGCTTTGAAAACAATTCATCTATTGCAAACTTTAGTGATAAAGAGGTGGTATCACTAACATAAATAATACCAATCAAGCACACATTCTTTTGCATTCACATAACATAAACACAATAGCCAATTGTTCTTTGATTGAGATATCATGAGACTCGTCAATAAGGATAGAAAATAACCCTCTTTGAAGATCATTAATAATGGCATTGGAGGTTTCAATTGCAAAGGCTTTGACAATATCCTTTGGATGTCAGGAGCAATGACTTTAAGATTTCCGCAGGCATTGTTTAAAACAACATCGTTGATAGCTTCATTATGATCAACTAAGAATTATAAAAGTTGAAGAAAATTACCATTATTACTAGAAGTCTTTGATTCATCACGACCACGAAAAGCCAATATTTGACGTAAAAGGAATCAACCACAATCCACTGATGCAGTGAGTTAGGTACGATAGCCCTTTCGAGCTTGGTTGGATTGATTAGCATAAGCAACTTGAATATGTTGTTTTTGATTCATCAAATCTTGACATTTCTTCCAAGTTATATTGTGAGAGTTATTAAGACCTCCTACGTGAATCTGTCTTTTTTCTTCCAATTGTTAAATCCACCAGTAACAAAAGTATCACTACTTGCTTAACTTCCAATATCCGGCCTAAAAAGATAGCAACATAAGCAAAAAATTGCATCTTTTGTAACACTATACTCTAACCAATTGCCATATTCTTTAAACCAAGATGGAACAAATCTATGATAAATACTTCTAAGTTTTCTTTGTGGAAAATCTTGCCCAAAAGGGTGACATGGACATTTTTGCAAATAAGCTCTTCGTTTTCTATCACGATCATTAGGATGATAATTTGAAAATTTTTCTATAATCCTGGATCAGACTGAAGATTATCTAAATTGACTTCTAAATGAGGATGCTTTAAAGGGTTGGGGCTAGAATCCTTATTTGTAAGAGGTCTTTTGAGAAATTTGTCCATAATTGAAATCAAAGTTAAGTAATTAGAGAAGATATCATGATACACAAATAAAATATGTATATAAGAACATGAAGAAAAAATAATGTTTTAAGGAAAAAAACTTTGTTTAAGAACCAACAACTCCATTACTATCAAAAAGAAAAAAAACTACATTTGCTAATCAATCACTGTTTTTAATTAATTATAAATTTCATATTTGATATTTCTACAACCCCCATTTTATTTATTTTTCTTAAGTACTCATTGACCTTGTTTGGTAAAGAACTGATAAGCTCTTTCTTGACTGTTTGACTCATTTCAGCTTATTGACTTCATCAAAAAGCCATTAGAGTTGTTTGGTAAAGAGCTGATTGGGTTGGCTGATTCAACCCAACCAACTAATTTTCAACTAACTCTTTTATAGGAGCGTTTCATCCCATTCAGCTGATATTTTTTTTTAATGTCCATTTTGCTCTCTACATTTTACTGTCACACCTTCTCATTCCTCGTTTTCTCCATAGTCTTCTTCACTCTTTCCTTGCTTTCGTTTTCTCTCACCATCTCACCCTCATGCTACTTGCTGCTTCATTCGTTCACTCCGACGCATCAACGAAGGAGAGTAGACCAAATGGAGAGAAGCTTTGTAGGCTTCTTTGAAAAAATACAAGAAAAATAGGGGGATAAAAAGCTATGGCTGGTTATAGAGCTGAGGATGATTATGATTATCTTTTCAAGGTAGTGCTGATCGGTGACTCTGGTGTGGGCAAGTCCAATCTTCTCTCGAGGTTTACCCACAATGAGTTCGATTTGGAGTCCAAATCCACTATTGGAGTCGAGTTCGCTACTCACAACGTGAATGTGGATGGCAAGGTTATCAAGGCCTAGATTTGGGACACTGCTAGCTAGGAAAGGTTTGTTTTCCTCTACTTCTCTGTTTTGTTTTCACATTTTTATTGGTTTCTTAGTTATGGGTTTTCGTTGATTTTTCTAAAGCTTGAGTCTTTTCTTGGAGTTCCTTTACAACTTGTGATAAGGACGCTTTGTGATCTTTGCTGTTTTTGGCTTTCTTCTATGGATCGTGATCTGGGTATTACTACGTTTCCTATAGGAAAACTTATTTTAAATAATTTTAAATTTATGCAATCTGAGTCTCCTGCAAATAAGAGACTTGGCTTGTAATTGGATTTTGTCTTCTTGATGAAGTTGTGGTCAAAAGAAGTAAATATGGGCTTTGATTTAGGTGCTTAATCTTTGAGTTTCTGGGTTTAGTATATTGATTTCCTTGTGTAATTATGATATTGATTTTACAGGATTGGATTTAGTTTAGTATGCAAGATCATGACATTTTAATCTTTGATATGCAAAATGACTTCTTATATACATTATGTCCCCTGTTTGGATGGCTATCTGAGTGATGGAAAGAAGCATTCATACAGTTATTTAGGTTTACTGTCATTGCTTTGTGTATAATCTGTTAGTTGAGCCTTGCTTTTATCATTTTCTGGGTTTCATTTAGATATTAGCATTAGAATTAAGATTTGGAGTTGTCTTCTTTAGTTGTAATTCTCATGCATCGGAGCAAGGAAGTTTAACCCACTTTCGGTGAAAGTTTGGATTTTCAAAAAAATGGTATTTGTTGTTAACCTTGAAATCTTACATTTATTCTAGAAAGATGACCAAAAGAAAAGTCATATGGGTTCAATATCTATTCATTCTGAGCTTCTGGGAGGAAATTGGGGTTAATCCCATCCTTCAATGTATTTTACAAATGAAGTGATTACTTTGGAATGCACCTAACTACCTTTTTATTAAGTTGGAGTTTTTTTCAAGTGAGAAACTCTGCAAATATTTTGTGGTAGACAGTACACACATGCCTAAAAGTGCAGCAAATGTCTTGATATCTCTTTGTTTTTAGAGACAATGCTCAGATGAAAGTGAGGTCTCAAATCTAATAGCGAGTGGAGTTTAACCCTTTTACTGATGGACTAAAATACAAAGATCAACTAGATTCGTAAACAAGTGAAATCCTTTCCTAACATGCTTTTGGGCCTTCTTCCTGAAATTGCTAGCTTGTGGTACCAAAGATTAGTTTGGACATGGAAATAGGAAAAGGTTGCAACATATGCCTCTTTCAGTTATCCAGTCAAAAGAAATGCATTTTACACGAAGTATTTTAAGGTAGTGAGAGTGACTTGTTCTTTTAGATTTTAGCTTATGGGTGAAATGCAGTAACTCTATTCTCTTTGATTAAGAATATCGTTTTGACTTATTTTTGTGCAGGTTTCTACGATTGGGCAATTTTTAGCGCTTTTCTGACACAATAGTTGGGGAGGCTTCCTATATGCAATATTATGTTATTAAACCTTACATAAGTGAGG
Source organism: Erythroxylum incrassatum (assembly GCA_026546855.1). Taxonomy (NCBI): domain Eukaryota; kingdom Viridiplantae; phylum Streptophyta; class Magnoliopsida; order Malpighiales; family Erythroxylaceae; genus Erythroxylum; species Erythroxylum incrassatum. The sequence continues at coordinate 13,121,597 of JANVCL010000003.1, read as the reverse complement.
TACATCAGGTCTCTCTCAAACTACTTTGAGATATAACTCTTGCCATTGTTGGTTGTGCAAATTTGGCTTGGAAGCAAATATATATATGTGTATGTATGTATGTATACATTTGAATGTTTTTGGAGGTGGATTTGTTTTTGGTTGGCTAGTTATTTTTGTACTGATTAGTTTACTGGTCAAGGTTCAGATACTTTTATTTGATAGAAATTATCTCTCGTTGCATCTTACATCAGAGACAAGATTTTCTGTTCAGTTTTATGGTGTCTTATTTTATCCCATAAATCTCAGCCATTCATTTATGCGGGTTCCGCGTAGGCCTCGCATAAATAAACGTGAGCCCCGCATAAATAAATGGTTGAAATTTATGGGACAAAATAAGACACCATAAAACTGGACAGAGGACCTGAACTCCATACATCATATTTCTTGTCAGGTTACTTTGTCTTTCTTTCTTTGTTTGCTTATGAAGGTCCGAGCATTAGTCCTGTCGTGTATAAATAATGCTGGCTACAAGCTCATCCATATCCTCTTAACACATTTATCCAAGCTCTTGAGAATGAAGGTTGGTTTTAAATAATTTATTTGAATATTTTTTGTGTAACTTTAATATTCTGACTTATAGAAGATGGGATTTACTTTCTTTTAGGAATCTGAAGGAGGAAGCCTTTGCAATGTTTGTGGTCTACTGATTACAGATTAAATGGGAACCAAGTTGTTACCCACCAAGCAAACAACTTTCTGTTACCCCAAGGATGGATTTCAAAACTACAATTTTCTTAGCTTGGAACAATTTGAGACGTGAACTGGTCCATGTTTTCCTAGTTGATTGTCTCATTGCCCGTTCATCAGTTCAAAAAAATTGATATCAAGTCTTATATTATATTCGCAACGTTAATTTTAACACACTTCCTCGTGTCAAAAGAAATATGAAATAAATGGAATTCAACTTTTGTCGTTTTCCAAAAGCTTCTGTTCTAGTCTCTCTTAGTTCAAGAAACTCCTGGTCATATGCAATTGAATTAAATTGAGACCTAATTAAGTATTTTATGTTATAAAACAAAATTGCGAATTCTGAATGCCGCCAGATATAATTAGTGGTTTTAGGAGCGTGCCTCCTCCATAATAGTCTTCAAGCAATAAGACCCTCTCTTTCTCTTTTACTACCAACCTTGTTATAACCTCTTTTTCCAAAAAAAAAAAGAAAAAGAAAATTTGCTATAACCTCTCGACTACGAGGCGGGAGCGGGACTCCTAAAAGCTTGGAGACCTAACCATCCTATTTTTGGACAACAATTTTGTTCCGTAAACCTATAAATACTATAGGCCTCATGGTCATCAACGAATAAAGCAGCCGTCCGGCGGACGACCGGACTCCCTCACTTTGAATCTGTTTTCTTTTTCTTTTCCTTTTCATTTAATTAACAATGACAACATTGAGGAGGTCCTTCTGCATTCTTCCTCTCCTCCTTTTTGCCACATCTGCTCATCTTTTTGATATCAATCATAACTTTTTATTCAATAATGAAAAGAAGATAATGGGACCTCATGAATTGTTTGGAGACCCTTTTGGGAATCCAAATGATTACAAGGGCCAACATTTACCTGGTGACTTCGACGTTCCCGTAGATATGTTGCCGAATAAGGACGCTCAGGAACACTTGCCTGTGACTGGAACATCCGGAGGGGCTCAGCAACCCATTGCTGACCGTGACGTTGGCAAGGAAAAGGCAGGTAATACAAAGAAACATAGAGGGAGATGGGAGCTGGTTTCTAAGAACTCTGGTGTATCAGCCATGCATTCGATTTTGCTTCCGAAGGTTAACAAGGTCTTAATGTATGATGCCACCATTTGGCTTATCTCAAACGTGAAGCTGCCTGGAGGAGAATGCCGTATTCTTAATAATAAGACCGGGGAGAAGGATTGCTGGGCTCACTCGGTTTTGTACGACATAGAGACCTCAAAACTTGAGCCACTTATGGTAATACAAAACACCGTGATTTCACATAACCTCCCAACTATGTTTTTATTGTTGTTTTCCAACATACATACATACATAATTACATATATATATATATATAGACATATATGATATACGTCTCTCCTAACATATCCAAATTATACATCATGATAACAGTTGCACACAGATACATGGTGCTCGTCAGGAGGTCTGACTTTGGACGGTGATTTCGTTAGTACTGGCGGTTTTCAAGGAGGTGCAAACACTGTTAGATATCTTTCGACATGCAAAGATTGCACTTGGAGAGAATACCCTCCTGCTCTTGCTGCCCCGAGATGGTAAGCAGACAAATAAACTTCTCACTTTTCTTATTTCATATAATTAAACCAAATCATGGTGCCCGACAATTTGCAGTTTTTGCATGTATGCTTAACTCTTAGAATGTCCCAGCTTGGGGGAAATTTTAATCAATGTTGTTTTTGTGTCTTGTCTATTAAGGTACTCAACACAAGCAGAATTAGAGGATGGTGGTTTCATTGTGGTTGGTGGCCGTGATGCCTTCAGCTACGAGTATATTCCACCAGAAGGCAAAAGCAACGCAAAACCCTACTTATTTGAGTTCCTCCGACAAACCAGCAATAAAGAAGAGAACAATTTATACCCTTTTGTCTACCTCAACACCGACGGCAATGTGTTCATCTTTGCCAACAGTCGCTCGGTCTTACTCAACCCCAAATCCAACAAGATAGTCCGCGAGTTCCCGGAGCTTCCTGGCGGTCACCGAAACTATCCTGCTTCCGGAATGTCTGCAATTCTCCCCATAACACTCACCGCAAATAACCCGCAAGTGGTCCCCGCTGAGGTGTTGATATGCGGTGGCTCAGCACATGAAGATTCATACTCTAAGGCCGAGAAGCACATTTTCTACAGTGCACTCAGGGATTGTGGAAGACTTAAGATTACAGAGAAAAACCCAGATTGGGAAAGAGAACTGATGCCAACTCCTCGTATCATGGGTGACATGATCATCCTTCCAACAGGCCATGTCTTGGTTCTCAATGGTGCAATGAGAGGAGCCTCAGGTTGGGGTTTTGCAAGAGAACCCAACTTGGCACCAGTTTTATACAATCCTAAAGCCAAGTTAGGAAAGAGATTCAGGAAGCTCACAGCATCCAGCATTCCAAGGATGTACCATTCATCAAGCGTTCTGCTACCCGACGGCAAAGTCCTGGTCGCTGGTAGCAACACCAACAACGGTTACATCTACGATGCCATGTACCCAACGGAACTGAGAGTGGAGAAATTCTCTCCACCTTACTTGGACCCCCAACTAGCAGACAACAGACCACAAATTCAGACTGACAATACTGACAACAAGCTTTCCTACGAGAAAATCTTCAAGATCAGATTCACCTCAAAAGATTCAAACTTGCAAAAAAGCGATATCATGGTAACAATATATGCTCCGGCTTTTACAACACATGGAGTTTCCATGAACCAGAGGTTGATTGTCTTGCATGTAGTGGAAGTCAAGAATAAGGGTTCGTTCAGCGAAATCCTCGCATTGGCACCACCAAGTGGTGCTGTTGCTCCTCGTGGCTACTACATGCTTTACGTTGTTCACAAGGAAGTGCCCAGCGTTTCCATCTGGGTTCAGATCAAGTAAAATGCACTTTCTGCTGATCATTAATTGTTTATTTCTTCCCTGAAATTATAACGAGAAAATTAGTTACGGAAAATTTTCTAACTTTAAGCTCCTTCATTTAATGTTCTTTCTGTTTCTTTTTTTCTCTCAACCCACGTTCCTTTTACACCTGCTCACCAGTATCAACCGAACTTTGTTAAACCATCCGATTACAAAGCCTGAAGTAATCACTACAATAATGTTGACTTTTGGCTACCAAAAGAATCATAGCCAAAGGTATAAAAACCTTTCCTATTATTTTTAGCTACATTTTCATTTTGTCCCCTAAAATATTGTCATATGTTCGTAGCTAAAAATTATAGGAGACATTTTATAAAATATTTAGCTATGCATCATTTCTGTAGCTAAAAATTATTAGTGACGTATCTAGGAATAATTGCTAATAATTTTGCCTACACTTACTTTTCATAGATAAAAACTATTAGTGACATTTCCAAAATTGTAAATTTATTATATGAAAAATTTGTACAAAAATAATTGATAATTTGAAGCTTGTATATAAAAAGTAAAATATCATTAAATTATATACAATATTTTAATTCCAACTTTAACATTTTATAGAGAAAATAATAAATACAAAGACCATTATATAAATTATAAATGTTGAGATAACAAAAGAAAATACAACATAACTCAAACAACTAACTAGATTAGTCAATGACGATGAACTTGTAATAATCCAAAAAGCTTAGTTAAATATATTAAAAATATTGTGAGTATTGAAAGAATAGGTTTTAATTAAAGCAAATATCACATAACTTTACCATTCACAACATATTCACTCAACTGTTGCATCTTCATCAATTCTGCAATCTGAGAAAAAATGTATTAAATTTAAATTATAAAACAAACAGGAATTAAAAGAAAATATTATAAATTTTATTAATAACATTCGCTTTTATCTTCATTGTTTTTACAATCTAGGCCTAAGTAATTTTCTAAATAACTTATCATACTTGGCTAACTACATTCGAGTATGTTGTAATTCAGCCTTAAGTGTCTTGTTTTCCTCTTGAAGTTGTTAAATGAATGTTTTACTTGATGAGGTTGAAACATTTGGCTTAGGGCCAAAGCCAAGACCTTTGACATAACCAGAATGTGTACCAACCACAGTATTGCAAATGTCTTCCACATTGACCTTATTCTCCTCAGACATTGATTTTTGTAACAACTTTTGCATTTTATTCTAAAATTAAAAAAACAATATTCAATCCAAATATAATTTGTTACTACCATATAAATAAATAAACTTAAATAATAAATAAATTTTTATACTTACATAGTTATTTTCCTCTTCTTCTAACATCCACCCTTTACCTTCTTTATAGTGAGTGACTTTGTCTAGTGTGATCATATCATACTCTTGTCCATGCAGTTCATTTTCACTCTATCTTATGAAAGAAAAATACAAGACACAATAAATAAGTGTTCATTGATATAATTATAGCTTATAAACAAATGTCTACATATTCATTTCAAACGAATACAAATGATTTCAACCCTTGATTGTGAGATGTTTTTATTTTTTCCCTGTTGACCTTTGTCTTCTCACAATTTTCCTAAATAAAGAAAAAAATTAGGTAGTCATTAAATCATCTAACAAGATTAATGGAATAAAGGTGAAGGGAAAAAACAAACTTGAACTTTGGGGTCAGTCCAATAGTCACACAAATTATTCCAAATTTATGGAGACATTCATTCAAGAACATATCTCTATGCCTCCGAATCAGAAGGAAAAGATTTATAATACTGATATAACTTATAACGACAACCCTTGGTCTTTTTTTCAATACTGAAGTCACACAGTTTGAAACATTAGGATTCTCGATATCGATAATATTTAATTTTAACTGTGAACAATAAGTAAAAGTGTAATTAATCTTAAAATAAAAGAAACAATATTGCATATGGTTAAATCACTACAAGAAAAGAAGCCCTTTTGCGATGTTTTTAAAACGTCACAAAAGGTCAAAAAAACGTCTCAAAAAACGTCGCGGAATGTGGTGTAAGCAAAAGCATTCTGCGGCGTTTTATGTAAAACGTCACAAAAAGCACTGACATTCTGCGACGTTTATAAAAACGTCACTAAAAGTTTGGACAATCCGTGACGTTTTTAAAACGTCACAGAATATTAGACAATCCGCGACGTTTTTTTTAAACGTCATGGCATGTCTTTCGCGACATTTTTAAAAACGTTGCGAAATATCTTCCGGAACGTTTTATTTGTTTTATTTTTTATTTTTTGAAAATCATATTAATTTAATAATTTTTAATTTTAATAATTATTTTTAAATACAATTTTTAATCTTACCATTCAATATTAATCATATTAATTTTAATAACTATTCAATATTATTTATAAATTTTATTTATTTAATAATTCTCCAATTTTTTTAGCATATCATTAATTTTAATAATTATTCATGTATCACAAAAAATTTATCCCTAAATATATTATTTAATTGTAATTTGCAAATATATCATAATATAATAATAAATATCAAAGTACATTAATTAATATCAAAATATACTAATTGCAATTCGTAAACATGTCATAATACAAGAAAAGTCGTGAATTAGCTATTTTCGTACAAGTATAGGAACTTAAGACTAAGACCACAGGGCATGCCACAAGAGTTACAGGGATGAGAATTAGATAAAACAGCTCTATTGCCTCTGCCTCTTTGGTGCTGGGTCCAAAGTTTGAGTTCACACCAGTTCATTATTAGATGCATTGTACACCAAATCAAGAATCAGTGACTAGTGCTTGATTCTTAATGTGGAGGCACTCGGGACTAATTCTTGACGTGGAGGCACTAGTAATTCACATTGTGTGCAGAAATTCCCGGATGACTTGTAAAGCCCCTAATAAGAGAACATCCATGTTAGGCCATGTTAGGCTATAAACTGGCCACCAATATCAAAAGTAGTTCTTAAAAGAAAATAAGCTTTACCTCCAATGATGTATTGTTCTGAGAATATATCTCATTAACAATTTCCAACGTAAATGTACCAACTGGTGGTGATCAGATTGTTAAATGGCACGAGTCCACCTTATAATCTCCATCCTGGAAACAGATGAGAGAAATAAAAGTGAAAAGGGGGCACAAAGAAGAAAGCGAGTACTTTCAAACGATTGGGAGTTCAACTACTCATTGGGAGTACTTTCACATTGTTTCGGTTCAATCAAATTACTACCTGCAGGTGTTTTCATTGCAAGATTGGGAGTTCAACTACTCATTACAATTGCAAAAGAGCATCTACCAATACAAACTTATGAAGTCACAATGCGGGTGAGCATGATATATAAAATCCTATAGGCCGATTACCTTCCAATGTCATTTTCTTTGTTACTTCCAGTACAGAATTTTCTCAAATGTATATCAAAGGGCTTGGTGTTTTCATTTTATATCAACTCCTGCGATTTTTTTTCACCATTGATTAGCAAATATATATATTCCACAGAAATGAATGCTTAAAGGCTAAAGCTATCTCATAGTCACAAAAGCACAAATTGTTAATTGGTTATGAACATGATATCTCAAAGCTTCTAAAAATGGTAAACCTGACAAACTCTGGAGAATTTCATAGCTTTCGTGCAATACAAAGAGAAACTGTCATGAGTTTTTCATATTGATTCATTCTTCATTCATGGTAGATATCCCACTTTCAATATGACCAAACGATTCCACATAATAATCAGCATTAAGAAATCAAAAGGATATGAAACAAAACTTACATGGAATGCAAAAGCACCCTCAATTCAGAAGACGCCCAATAATATCAAAAGAAATATCTATATGCTAGACACTCCTATCTTTTCACCCTCCTATATTGCCTCATACCTGGATCACTGGAGAAAAAACTGGAAAAGTGAGAAAAGAAGATTAAGGAAAACCAGAAAGGATAGGACAGTAACGGAAAGAGATTTGGAGAGAGAAGCGTTATAGGAATTTTATGGTGTCGCATAGCTTTAGGCACCAACCAACATTTGTGCATGTGTATATATATATTTGAATTCCATGCGCGCCACTGTCCCTAACTAACTTACTCTATATCTTATAGTTAGAGATTTTGACCGCTTTAAGAGTTAATCCATTGTCTCGTTAAGTATATAATACTAAGGACGAACGGATGATCCGACGATTAATTTGTTTACTTTTTTTATTCTTCAATATTTATTATTTTCTCAGCTGTCCATTTCTTTTTTATTCTTTATTATAGTCACGGGAGTGACTAGGATGCTTTACTTTTTTTTTATTCGCTGATATTTATTATTCTTTCAGTCGTCCATTTCTTTTTTTATTCATTATTAGTCACGCCTGTGACTATTCCACCTATATAAATTTAATTATTTAAGTATATTGCATTTTTATTTGCCGATATTTATTATTCTCTTCATATTTCTTTTGTTATTCATTATTAGTCACGCCTGTGATTACAAGGATGTTATTCCACCTTTCCACCTATATAAATTTATAATATTTTTGTTTAATCATTAAAATATTATTAATTATTAATTAATTAATTATAATATATTTAATACCAACCAAAAATAATTTTAATTAACTAATTGTGGTTTAGCTGATGATAAAAATATAATACATTAATTAATTTATTAAATTACAATTTGTTTATAAATTAATTATTTATCATTATAATTAATATAATTATTTAAGATATTTATTATTCTCTCAGTCGTTCATTTCTTTTTTTTAATTCATTATTAGTCATAGGTGTGACTAGAATGTTATTCCACCTATATAAATTTAATTATTTTATTATATTGTCTTTTTTTATTTGCCTATATTTATTTGTTCTCTTCATTTCTCTTGTTATTCATTATAAGTCACGCCTGTGACTATTATTCCACCTATATAAATTTATAATTTTTTGTTTAATCATTGATTAATTAATAGTTATTAATTAATTATAATATACTTAACACCAATCAAATAATTATTGGAATTAGCTAATTTTGATTAACTATTGATGATAAAAATATAATACATCAATTAATTTATTAAATTATAATTTATTTAAAAATTATTTATTTATCATTATAATGAATATAATTATTTAAGTATATTGTCTTTTTTTTATTCGGCGATATTTATTATTCTCTCAAGCGTCCATTTCTTTTGTTATTCATTATTAGTCACGTCTGTGGCTATTATGTCACCGGCGTGACTAGGATGTTACCTATATAAATTTATAATATTTTTGTTTAATCATTGATTATAGATTCGGTTTAACTACTGATAATAATAATGTCCATTAATTACGAAATTATTAACTATTCTATTAATTTAACTTAACTTGATTGGATGATTAATTAAATTAAAATTTAATTTATAATGATTACACGAAGTGTATTTAATTAATTAAAGAAGATTATTTACTAATTATATAAAAGGATGATTAATTCTTTCCACATTTATTTTATTTGTACGGTTAAAATTAAATATGAATAAGTCTTTCTTTTTTGCCTATGCCTTTTCCCTAAGCATGCATATCCGGTGACATTGGTGTCAACTCAAGAAAATGGTGTAAGTAAAAGTAAAGATAAAAGTGTTTTCTTTCACTTAAAGCCGAATGAAGATATTGCATCAAGAAAAATTCGTGGGTATTACTCAATTATCATTTTGGAGTGAAAACATCTTGACATTCTCCCATATCGATTATTTAAAAAATTACAAAAATGTATTATTCAAAATTTTCAACAAAACTCAATATTCTTCACGGGTGTGACATGTTAAGTCACTACCGTGAAAAAGGTGTCGCCCATGACATAAAACCTTCTTAAATTCTTTTTGTCCTTAACAATGTCTTTTCTAAACCAAACTCTGACCCTTTTGAATAAAAATGTGAGTTAATTCCTTATTACACCAAATTTGTTAGGAAAATTTTTTTAAAGCACAGTCACATATTAATTCACTTTTACGGGTGTGACTTAACATGTTACACTCGTCACATATTTAGAATTTTCCTTAGGTTAATACTACTCCTTTCTTACCGAATGATAAAATCTTTCAACACATATGTATAAAATCTTTCAAATAGATATGCATGAGTATTTTCAAGGATACGCCTGCTATTTAAGTTAGACAATATTTTGAAGACATAGGTTGGCTATTTAAATTCGCAATTTATTTGGTTGTTACAAATGAAATATGTATTACTTTACTTCTTCAAAATGAGTTACGCAGAAATTATATCTCAAGTTCAGAAATTAAATCTATTATTTAGTATCTGACAAAGAAAACTCCCCTGTCACAAAACCAGGTCAAATGCTTCTCTTTCTCTACTATTTTGTATTTTTAAGTATGAAGAAACAACTTGATATGAATATTGCATAAAATATTTGCTTTACCTGACATTATTTTTTACTTGATAACATAAAAATTTTGTATTAAGAAATGTATCGAAAGATTCTTAAGAGCTAAAGACAGCAACGTTAAGTTAGCTACAAAAACATTAAAGGCTTGCCTTTCTTGAAGAGAAAGCATAATTATGGGTATTTTCATAATTTTCATAATAATGTTTATATACCTTTTTATTCTTTTGTTTTTTTTTAATTTTTTGTTTTGAAATATAGAGAAATTAACAGTTGATGAATTTCCTGCTGAAATCACTGAAGGGCTTACTTATTTAGCAGGTCACGATGAAAGCTCTAGACCTGTTTTGGTAATTTTAAAACTCCATCAATTATGTCTTTTTTTTTCAAACCTGATGGAATTTATTGAAAATATTATTTACGTATGTCATTTCTGAATTTCATTTTGACGTTTATTACTTCTAAACTTGTTAATAAGTTTCATTTTTCTTTCTTGTTCTTAGATAAAGATGTTTTGCCTTAAACAAGATTACCGGAAATTTCATTCACGGAAACTGTAAGTAAGCATATGTAATTTTTTAAAATATTTTTTTTAATTTTTATGTTTCTTTTTTGATAATTTCTCTAGATTATCTTTTCGTTTGATGTTTTTAGGTTCACACGCTTCGTTGCGCTTACTTTCAAAAACTGCGAACAATTTGTTATTATTTTTGATGCAACTATGCTGACTCCTGTGACAATCTATAAAAGTATAATAACTATTTTATATAAAAAAATTTAACAACCTCATAAATTTTTTTATATTTTCCTGGTTTTAACAGGTCTGCTGTAAATTTCATAAATGTATTTTTATCAGCATTGAAAATTGTTACTGACTATCATCCATCTAGACTTTACAAAGTGTTTGTAATCAACCCCCATCTTTGTTTCCTTATGTATGGAAGGTAATATTGATACGTATTTCTATGTAATTTTTTCATTTTATCTAACTTTTAATATCTTTATGAAAAACACTTAAATTTTCGATTTTTTACATTAATCATGCTTGCATTATTCTTGTGTTTTTTTTCTTCTAACATGTGGTATTCTATTAATATATAATTCAAAATTTTATTGTTATTACAGGATATCAAACCATTTGTAAAATTTTCAACTATCACGGGCGTCATATCTTCATTAGATTTTGAGAAACATTGGAATTTCCGAGAGGCCTTTCCATAAGATCAACAATTAAAGATGGGTTACACTCTTCAAGGTTTTCATTCACAGTGTCACAATATTCTAACTCAAACAAACTATGGTATCTTAGTTTAACCACACCACCTTCTGGGTCTACTACCAATTCTTCTTTCAACTCATCATACATTAATTCGTTAAATGCCAGATCCATTTAAATCTAGTATTTATTATACCACCTCATTTCAAACGAAATCATTTTTCAATATCCCATCGACTTTAAAATAAGAATATAGTAGAACGTATTTTTATTATATAGGATGAAAGCTTTTTCTTGATATAATGAAATGCATGTCTGATTAAATCTTTTTGCATATGTATTTATATTTACCTATTTTTAGATTAATAAAACAACAATTATTAAGTTTAACATAATGGAAAATTTTATATTTTATAAAATATCAATAGCAACAATTAATTCAGATTTTCAGTTAAAAGAAAAATTTACAATGGTCAAAAAATTAATATGTTTATTTTATATTAATTTGCCAGGAATGCTTCTTTTCCTTTTTCATAATTTGTCATGTGATAAAAATCAAGTCAGATTTAGAAATTATTTAGTAATTATTATTCACAATTAATTAGTTATTTAATTAATTATATTTTAAAAAATTCATTTTTAATATGTTAAATATATTATAATTAATTAGTCAATTAATTATATTATAATTAATCAACTAATTAAAAACATTTTAATTAGTTAATTAATTAAAATGTTATTAAATCATAATTGTTGCGTCAAACCTCTGATTTTTAATTACAGGCATGAATACTTAGATTTATATATACTGAATATTACTGTGTAATAATTAATAAAAATTAATTATGCAGTAACATATATACTAAATGTTAATATTTACTATTTAATCAATTAATTAAAATTTAAAACATCAATTGATTAATTAATTAATAATTATTACTTAATAAATGTAATAATTAATTTATAAATAAATTATACTTTAATAAAACAATTAATCTATTATATCATAATTACTATTAATTAAATAAAAATTAATTAATTAACTATGATTTAAGTACATTAAATTTATAAAATGAAAAAATAGTCACTCTGTACTTATGTAATTAATCAATCTATTAATTGTATTTTAATTAATAAATTAATTATATATAAATTACACATAATTTAAAATTACAAAAATATATGGGATAATTAGTAAATAATGCAGGATCATGATTAAAATATGTACTAAATATTTAGTATATTGTCTTTTTTTTATTCGCCAATATTTATTATTCTCTTAGCTGTCTATTTCATTTGTTATTCATTAGATTTATGCCTGTGATTAGTAAGTCACAGACATGACTATAATGTTATTCAACCTATATAAATTTTTCGTATTCTTGTTTAATCATTGATTAATTAATAATTAAATTATTATTAATTAGTATTATTTAATTATAATATATTTAACACCAATTGAAAAATAATTTTTTCTTTAAAATATAATTAATTAACTAATTTGCTAATTTTGATTTAACTGATGATAATTTAAATATAGAAAATTAATTAATTATTAAATTACAATTTATTTAAGCATATTGTCTTTTTTTTATTCGCAGATATTTATTCTCTCAGTCATCCATTTCTTTTGTTATTCATTAACAGGCGTGACTCGGATGTTATTGAATCTATAAAGTATATTTTAATAAATCAGTTAATTTATGATATTCTGATTACATTAATTGTATCAAAATTAATTAATTAACTATGATTTAATTATATTTAAATAATAGAATGAAAAAATTTTCACCGTATAATTAGTTCATTAATCAATCTATTAATTGTAATCTCATTTGTTAATTAATTATATATAAATTACACTTAATTAAAAATGACAAAAATTAATGGTCAATAATGCGAGGTAATGAGTGACATTTATACTAAATATTAATACGAACTAATTAATCAATTAATTATATGTTATTTAATACATCAATTAAATAATTATATATTGATTATTATTAATTATAACTGAATAAAATTACAGTTAATAATCAATAATTAATTTAGAAAAATTATTGTTTAATAAATAAATAAATATATTATATTATAATTATCAATATTTAGACCGAAATTAGCTAATTAGTTAATTAATTTATTTTATTTTAATACATTATTATACTTTAATATGTGTTACATATATTATAATTAATTAATATTAATTAATTATATTTTAATTAATTAATCAACGATTTAATAAAAATATAGATCTGAGTTGCTTGATCTTTGTCATAGGCGTGACAATTTATTGTCTTGTGACTACTAAACTTAATTTAATAATAACATTTAATTTAATTTTAATTAATTAATTAATTAATTAATTAATTATACTTTAATTAATCAATCTATTAATAATATTTAATTCGTTAATTAATTTTATATAAATTATGTTTAATTAACAATAAAAATATCTGCTAATTATATATTAATTAATTATAATTTAATTAAATTTGATTAAAAATGATAACTAAAATTTTTAATTTATTTAATTAAGAAATTAACTCGTCTCAGTCATGCCCGTGACTAGTTAAGTTAATAATTAATAGTATTTAATAATGCAGGATAATGAATAACGTATATATATTTGTAATAATTAATCATTTAATTATTTTTAAATAACGTGAAATTATAATTATTTATTAGTTAATAAATAAAACAAAGTATAATTTCATTTCATTTCTGATAGTCTCAAATTGAACTTATAACGTATTAATCAGTTAAATCTTGATTTTAGCAAAAGTTACATGATAATTATAAAATCGTTACTTTATTTAATTGGATTCTATTAAATTAGAATTTTGAAGTCATTGAAATTTAACAATATTTCATTCATGGTAAATTTGAAATCTTTTTTATATCATTATTTGAAATTATGATACACAAAAAAAAACAATAATAACAAAATTTGTTGAGTTGTTGAACAAGTTTTTTTAATGCGATATTAATATATTAGTCACAATTTTCACTCTCATTCAGTCAGTTAATCACTTTCGTATTCAGCTATAATTAATTTAGCTGTTTTCTAATTAAAAAAATTTACATCATAATCATTTCTTTACAGAACGAATTAAACAACGTCTTTATATTTTCCTGTTTAACGTAACTTCTCTAGACTAACACATGTCATATTTTTTCGTCTTCAAACTAACGAATTAAACAACGTCTAAGTTCTCTAACCTACGGTCTCAGATCACCTTTCTTCGTCTTCAAAGTAAAACAAATCAGATTTCCTGTTTCAGCAAAGAAGAAGACAACTCAGATTTTCTATTTTAGCAAAGAAAAGAATATTACCATCTGTAAGTTCTTCCATTCTTCGTAATTTTTTCGGTTTATTATATTTTTATCATTTTCTTTTATGATCAGATTACATTGTGTTAATGTATTACATTTTTTGGATAATATTGTGTTAATCTTTCGTTGATTACCATAATTTTTTTGTAAAATAAAAAAGTAACTATTTTATACTTTTTTCCATGAACTGTTATGTGATAATTTCAATCTTGATCATCTGGAGTTTTTAATTTGATTTTAATTTTGAATCTTACATTTTTATCAATTTTATTTGTGATTATCTAATATGCTGTTTACAAATGAGGGTGTGACTAAACTCGTGATATTCATGTTTATATAGTTAAATAACAACTATTAGATTTTTACGATTATATTGTGTTAATGTATTACATTTGTAGGATTATATTATGTTAATGTATAACATTTTTAGTAACGTTTCATTCATTATTATCATCTTTTGTAAAATAAACAATTTTTTTTGCCTGGAGTTTTTAAGGAAGTTGATTTATGGATACATTTATACAAATGTTTAATTGATTGATTCTAATTACAACTTTACTTAACGACATAATTAATTAGATTATATTTCAATTTAAAATAATCAAACTTTTCATAAAAAACTTTATTTACTGATTGTATAAGATTTATCTATAACACATTTATAGATAACTGATTAATTTTATCACATTTATGTTTTTTATTTTAATTAAATATTTAAAAATACCTTATATTATCACGATCATACCAATGCTTAATATTTATCACCTTTCTGATTTCTTTCGCCACACATTATTCGCTTCTTGAAATAATAGGAGCAGTATTAAATTCTTGGATAAGCTATCTCATCCAATGACGTGCTTATAAACTTACGACGGGATTAGTCACTGAATCCGTACCTTAATCTAGACAAAAAAAAAAAGGACAAAGGGGAGAGGGAAAACTACTTTGCACAATTAGGATTTCGGTGCTGTGTTGATCTTTTACTTTGAGGCTGGCCAAGGATCCAGATCTACCCAGGTTGCCTCTATTCTTATCTCTTCTCTCCGTCCCTTCAGGTTCCCTCTATTCTTTTCTCTTCTCTACCTAGATAGGCACAGATCTCATCTCGCTTCTTCTTTGATTTGCATAAGTTGGTGCAAAATTTAACTACTTGTTCCCAACTATTGTTTATGGGTTGTTGTCTATTTATCTTCTTTTACCGATCATGCGGGGTTGATAACAGAAGCAGATCTAGAGAACGATTATATTCTTGATACGGGGTTTTGGTTAAATATTAGATGGGTATCTTCCTCCATTGATTTTCAAGTTTTGGAGACCTTGCACTGCTCGTTTCAGGGGATGATGGGTCTCAAGTTCACAAAAAAAAAGGGGGGAAAAAAGAAGCCTATGTTGAGTCTAATCTAAGAGTTTATTCCTGATAATAAATTTTTGGGGCGTGATCAAGTGTGAATCTTAGTAGAGTATTTTATTGGGAAGCACTACTTGTTTTCTGTCTTTTATTAATTGCTTTACTTTACTAAATTGCCTATTAGATGTATAGACTGATATTGAAAGAAAGCGAAAATGTTGCAAGTTGTTGTGGTGACTGATTAAGACAAGTTTGCGCTTGGTGTTTCCATTGATTTATCTTTTTGATTTCTTTGTTAAGTTTCATATAGTTTGAGTGCTTTCTGAACTATACACTTTATTCCACTCTCCCCAACTATTTTATCTTCATGAGACAATCAGTATATGAAACTTACGGTTAGTGTTAAGCGAGTATGGAGCGATCCAATGGTAAAGATTTCAAAGGCTTGCTTGATACGTCCTCCTCTCGAATGATGAGGGAGAAGAAGAAGAAGAGTGGGATTGGGTTCGTTAGAGAGGGCATTTTGATGAAGTCGATAAACAAGAGCATGTGCTCTCCATTTTGAAGGTATTTGGTTTAATTAATATTTTTATTTCTTTTTCAAAGTAACCCTAGACTTCTACAGCAGTGGTTAGCTCAAGAAGGCTGTCTTGGGGGAGCATTAGCAACAGGGTTGATTACATTTTTGATTGCGTCTCCCGAAAAAACTCGCGTCAATTGTTTGACCTTGAACAAGCTTATCTCTCTTGTTACTGCTTCGAGAGGTAACTCCTATCGAGGTAACGACACGTAAGTTTTTCTGTGTTGCTCTTCCTGTTTTTTCGGTTGACATTACTATTTTTATTACTATTATTATTATTATAATCAATAAAATCATAATAATAATAATTATTCTTATGTATTTATTGTAATTTTATTTACTTAAATATTTTGCGTGTCATTTTTACTTATTTATTCTTTTAACTCTTTTAACCTGCATCATTATTTTTCTGTTACATCTGCATGTGGGTCTATCAAAAGTAATTTTTCTACTATATAAGAATAAGACTGAGTACTATCAGACCTCCCTAGATCTCATTTTACTGCGAGACTTCGAATTAAATGTGATGATGACGATGATGATAGTTACAATTATTGAAGTTGTTAATTTTAAATTGTTAATAATATATTATATTATGCATTCAGTCACAGGCGTGCATTTTTTTTATATTCATTCTCTTTAGCTAATCCTCACAGTTGTGACTTCTTAACTTTTATTTCCCTCTAACTTTTTCCTCACAATCGTGTTTATTAATCTTATTTGTTAACTTTTAATTTATATTTTAAAAATTCTAAACATAGAATTTCCCTATAAATACTTAATTGATTATTCTAATTACATCTTTACTTAACGGTATAATTAATTAAATTATATTTCAATTTAAAATAATCAAACGTTTCATAAAAAAAATTGTATTTACTGATTATATAAATAATTGATTTATTTATAACACATTTATAAATAACTAATTAATTTTTACCACATTTATTTTCTTTTTTTTTGTTGTAATTGATTATTATAAAAGTACCTTATATTATTAATACACACAATTATCGCTAATTCTATATATTTATTAATTATTAATTATAATTATTAAAGTCATTAATTATTATTTATTAATTGTTGATGATATATATTAATTATTCATTTTATATTATGCATGTACGATCATACCGATGCTTAATATTATTGATTATTAATTATAGTTATTAAAGTTATTAGTTTTAAATTGTTAATCCTCATGGTTGTGACTAACGACTTCTCTATTTTGTAACTATGGTCATTCACAAGTCCACGCTTCTAACATTTTCCTCACAGTCGTTTTGTTAACTGTTAATTTATATATTTAAAAGTCATAATCGTCTCTTTTAATATTTACTTAATTTAATTAAATATTAATTATAATCGTTATAATTATTAATTTTATATTGTTACTCAGCATTGCAAATTATAAGAATTATTAATTATTATTATTAATTATGAATTAGTCCCTTTAAATGCACGCAGACGGTTGTGACTAATAAGTTGCATTTTATTTATCAAATTTTATTGTTATTTTCATAATATTCTTCATTACAAAATATTTATTTCATTAAGCTTTTTTTCTGACAAATTTAATTTCATAATGAATTAACCCAAATTCTTATGTGAATAAATGATCCATATGACAGACCAAATTTTCCTAGATTATTTCATATTTTAACTATAAAAAATATTTTGTGATAACTCACTTAAAAAAAGAAAAAGATTAAATTTCAAAATAAAAGCTAAACCATATTATCATATGCTCGGAGAAGATAACTACAATGACAAAATACAATAAATATACATATTGATGATGCTGTCGCCTGCAACCAAATATAAAAAAAATCACTTCTGTTAAAACAAATTAATGTAGTAGCGGTAAGCGGATATCGTTCCCACGAGGAATTTTCATAGTAAGGAGTTGCGAATTCAAACGAAACAAATAAAAAAAGTAAAAAGGGGGTTGTTTAATCACGACAATATCAGAAAATCAAAGGAAAAATCTCAAATCGAAAGCAATACTTAAATCTGAAAAATCAATTAGAAAATACCTTGGTTTCGGGTCACCGAACCTTGGTTTCGGGTCACCGATGTTATCATACTATTATGGATCCTCGACATAAAATTGTAATCATTAACAAACATTCATTGGGGAAGTTTCTCTTAAGGGTAATGACTAGAAACATGTATCCTAGCATTCTTATTAAACAATAACCTAGATATGATCATAGGCGTAATTGAATAATAGCATTAAGAATCAATAACCAATGAGTAAGCGAAATACATGTGCGACATGCAATCAATCAAGCGAATATCTTCTTAGAATTTCCGACTCTAATGTAGAGAAGTCAGTCCTATTTGCTACTTATGATTACCAAAACTGAACGTCATATTTGGTTAATTTAGTGATTAAACCAATTAATCTCTAGTTGCGCACCTAGAAACCAACGAATTCATTTAGAAAGAATAGATCCGAAGATATCCAATGTTTATTAAAAACATAAAAAGTATCCGAAACATCTCACCATAATAACATGTAACATGGATCCCCTAAACCAAGACAAAAGATTTAACTACTCATAATCAAATTGAAAACAAAAGAAATAACAAAGTAATAAGTCTCCATCCTTAGTTCTTTAATGGAAAATACGAAAACACCAATTGAAAGTATGC
Source organism: Erythroxylum incrassatum (assembly GCA_026546855.1). NCBI lineage: Eukaryota > Viridiplantae > Streptophyta > Magnoliopsida > Malpighiales > Erythroxylaceae > Erythroxylum > Erythroxylum incrassatum. The sequence goes on along the minus strand of JANVCL010000003.1, from coordinate 13,102,462 downwards.
AAAAACGTAAAGAACAAAAGAAACAGAAAAGTGCAACAGCCTAACAACGTCCCTCCCTCTTCTAAAACCTAATGTATATATATATATACGTTAATCAGCCAATCTCCTTCTTTTTGCTAATCTCTTCATTATCTTCTCTTGATTCTGTCCAGATAAGGCACTCTTCTATTTTCGGTAGGTAACTCCCTTGAAAGATGGCAAGATAATCTTTAAAGATTGTGTTTAGTTTGAATCTAACTTCTGAAATTTTATCTGCAAATTTATTCCATCCTTAGGCGTGCCCACGCTTAGTTTTTGAATTTCTGTCAATTTGGGAATTTCGGATTTTCTTCCTTCTTTTGCATCTTTTTGATTCCATTTCGTCTCTAAAGTGTTGAAAATCATCTGCAAACAATTATAAGGTAATTGCATCAATTTCAGATAATAATTTCAACACATTAAAGATAATTAAGTCCAAAATAAGTGCAATTCAATGACTTAACAAATTCCCCCACATTGAACCTTTGCTCGCCCTCGAGCAAACATGTCAAACCACTACACTTAGTCAATTCATCCTTCATAAGATCAAATGCACATAATCCATCAACTTAGGGCTAATAGGACTTAAGTTGCAACACATATCATAATCGCTTTTCACCAATGCAAATAAACGAAACCAAATAAGACATTTGTTCAAAAGAAAACATGAAATCAAAATGAATTCTTCTCACGGATTTTGCTCTTACACTCAAGTGTTTGAGGGCAAAATGTTTCGCTCAAATCTCACTCTAACATGTTGCACTACTATAGGCTTGCAGTTTCACCAATTCTCATTCATTCATATCACATAGGCTAACAGATCATAAGCACTTTGTTCAAGGTTGTAATGGGGCTAGGTTCACAGGTTAGGTAAAAACTTGGCAAAGGGTTAATCACAAGCATTCACAAAGCATCAAGTAAAAGGAACACGCAATTAAAATTATGAGATAAACTTGAACATAAAGGACTACAAATACTCATACTAACTCAAGCTACTATGCTTCATTCTTTCTTTTTCTTTTCTTTTTTTGATTTTTCTCTTTTTGTTTTTCTTTTCTTTCTTTCTTTTTTTTATTTTTTTTCTTTTTTTATTTTGTTGATCGAATAACGCTAAGATCAAGGGAAAATAATAAATACATGAGTAGAAGTACCTATAAAAATATCTCAGCACACAATACAGAATAAAAGTCCCAAATTACTCAATGCTTCATTCAACTTGTGATAGGGTAAGGCTAATGGGGTCTTTGGGTTTTAAAATGGGGTGATTGATTGAAGAAACAATGGTAAAGGCTCAAAAATGTTTGCAAAGGGAAAATAATTTGGTAGGTCAATTTTAAGCTAAGGGTGTAAAAACAAGGAATGCCTTAATCACTTTTATATCCCATGTGATCAAATAAATTCAAATCGGTTCCATGCAAGTTCTGAAGGCATCATAAATAGAGGAGCATCACATAATTCAAAGAATTAGCATGACATAAAGATGATGTCATTTAGGCTCAAGTCGCTCACAAGCTTAATTCAAGAATTCACCTTAATTTCGCAATTTACTTCATCACTCAAATGTCAAAATTTTGACTAAGTCTATGAGATTAGTTATTGCAATCAATCAACATGTTTCATCTTAAAACTTACTTAGCCCACATTAATTTAATGCATATACCCAATCTCATCCAAACTGATATGACCAAGCTTCATGACTCAACATGCAAAAGCATACACAAAATCAATAAAAACCGCACTAAAAACGAAAAATATTCACACAAAAAATTTCAAGTCATTCCCCCACACCTAGACCAACATTGTCCTCATTGCTAAAGAAGCCTAAAGATAAAGAAAGAGGGTGAAAGAAAGCTTCTTTATGTGGAGGTGTCGAGATCAAGGGGGTGGTGGATGTGGTGCTGGCTGAAGGAACGTTGGGGCTGGAGCAGGGGCAGAGACGTTTCGGTGGTCTGTGGGTCTGTCGAGACATCAGCAGCATATCGTATAAATGTGGGAAGCCTTCGGGAATCACTCTTCTTCTTGGGCATTGTGCCAATTCGTGGAGAATGACCTGCAAAATCAGAGACTGTCGTAACACCAAAGCACAAAAGAGGGTTGAATGGGTGAGTGGGTAATGGCAGATGAGAACTGCGTGATGTTTAGAGATGATGAAATTAGCGGACTAAGGTGTATTATGATGGAGTAACGGCAACTGGAGAGAAGGAATTTAGGAGAAAATAAAACAGAGGGGGAAAATAAAGAGGGAAAGAAAATGAGGGGGGTGGCGGTAACTTGAAATTTACGTTTTTTAATTTTTTTCTCTTTTTTTAATTTCCATTTTAAATTGATGTAAAAAGGAAAAGAACATAAAAACTGACAGAATTAAATAAAAAAATTGTAAATCGACATGCCTAACTAAATGAGAAAACATACTGAAAATTAAAAATTGTTAAAGAAAGAACATAGACAAACCTGAACAATTTACGGGTTTCCCCAAACGTGCTTCTTTAAAGTCATTAGCTGGACCTGTGTCATTACTTACCGGTTAGAAATAGGTTGGAGGTGCCAACTCTATTTCATCCACTTGCTCGGTCGAAGAATTTTCATAATACAGCTTGAGGCGATGTCTATTAACCTTAAATACCTTAGAGGTATCTACGCTCTGAATTTCTACCGCACCATGAGGAAAAACATTAGTAACAATGAACGGTCCAAGCCAACGAGATCGTAATTTTCATAGGAATAACTTAAGCTTTGAATGATAAAGAACTTTTTGTCTGATGGAAAAATGTTTCCTAGAAATCATTTTATCATGAAAAGCTTTAGTTTTTTCCTTGTAAATTTTCAAATTTTCATATGCCTCATTATGTTGAACCCCGAATTTTTAGTGGAAATTAGAAATAGTAAATAAAATTCAATGTGTGTTTTTGTATATGTATTATGTTATAGATGAAATTGTGTTTTAAGAAATTAATGAGAAAAGATTTGAGCACTTTGATATTTGAGTAAATTTGTTTAGGTTATGAAAGTTTAAAGTGAATGAGTTGATTGAAATAGAAGTTAAAAAT